>CAXKVT010000226.1:0-600000 GCA_964058875.1 Carex rostrata | reverse complement strand
CATTTTTTTTTCATGCAACTGCAACTGCAATGACATGATGTAAATGGTTATGTACCTTAGTGTTGCAATTATAATGTGTTTAAATCACTAAATTCAATTATTTTATGTTTTGTAATTTAGTCAATTAAAATAATAAAAGATTGCATAGAACAACATTTATATTATACAGATATATACCTATATATAGAGAGAGAGAGAACGAGAACGAGAAAGAGAGAGAGAGAGTTGGGCTATTATACTTCATGAAGTAAATGACATATTTTACTTCACGCTCGTATCTTTATTTTTTAAGTTTATCCAAACCGTTCAACGTGATCTCCATAATAAAATATGCTTGGAGACAAAATTTTACATTTTGTGGAAATTTTTTACTATTTTTATAAATTTTTTGAAAATAGTTGTTTTTCAGAAAATTATGGACAATAAAAAGCAACGATTTTCAAATTTTTTAAAGAAATAGTAAATTTTTTTCAAAAAATGTAAAATTTGGTCTCCAAGCACAATTTAATATAGAGATCAACTTGATTTAACGATTTAGATTGACGTTTGAACTTTGAAATCGCAAAATATAAATGTCAAGTAAAACATTCGTTTTACTTCATGAAGCACCATAGCCCAACTCTTTCTCTCTCTCTCTATATATATATATATATATGATGCGTCAAATTATAAACATATATAGTATATATGTTCTTATATTATTCACGAAAAACAACAAAAACTAGCTATAAATTGAATTATTATTAACTATGTAGTTAGTTTGCAGGTTGACTTGAGGAAAATTCGGTAGGTCCTATCATGCTTCTCAAAAAAAGACTTGAGGATAATTCACAGAAAAGAAAAATCTAAATTGAATGAGTTTATTGATTTTGTACTTAGTTTGCTATTTGAAAGCGGAAAACTTAATTAGTATTATTTGATTCACGATTGACACTAGAATTAGCTATTTTTAGACTTTAATTATGCATTTTATTTAGTATTTTTTTTAATAAACAAGTAATTTCTAATGCTGGCCTAGTTGTGGATGCATGTGAAGTGATCCAGCTTAAAAATTAAAAAGATAAATAATTGGTTCAAAGTTGTACATGCATATAGATTCTAGTAGATTGTAGTATAGATTCCATAGGCTAACAAAATTATAAAAAAAAATATCTTGAGCCTTTAATCTAGATTAATTATAGGTTGATTCTTGCGCTTATAGCCTTTAATCTCTATTGCACAGACGATCTCTGACATTCAAAAATGTATTTTTACCTTTTTAAGATGGCTCAACCTAGCAATTAACTAGCCGAGATATTTCTTTTATAAATTAAGTAAAATGGAGGACAACAGAGATCGAGTAGCTAGATTTATAGCAATTAGAGATTGATGCAAGGCTTAACCCAAGAGTTAATTGTTGCTGTCGCAGCCAGTTGTCACTAAATAATTGATTCCTCCGTATGTTAATATATATATATATATATATATATATATATATAAAGAGACATATTCATTCATAGAAAGTAAGAAACTAGAAAACTTAAATCAAACTATCAATATCATATAATGAAGGAAACAAAAATAAATTCTTTGCAAGTACGTACCTTGTACACTTTCACCCAACTCCTCCTCCTCTTCGTCCAATTCAATAATATTGAATCTGCTAAAAATACCATAACTCTGCCCGGTTGCCCACAGAGCTGTGGTGCAATTTCCATCCCTTACCCTTTCGGCATTGGGCTGAACTGCTCTCTGTCTCCAAAATTCAATGTCACATGCAAAGGCGCATCTAGATCTACTCCATACCTTGGTACTTTTGAGATTCTGAATATAAGCCTGTTCTTGGGCCAGACACGTCTAAGGAGCCCCATATCTTCCCAGTGCTACAACAACATCACAAACAAAACTGACTACACTTTTTGGGAGTCTGCTTGGCCGACGGTAGAGGGGCTCAATGGAAAGAAACTAGAGAGAAATGTTGTTCATGAGAGCAATGCAACGACGCTAATGTATTTTGGTCATTCTTCCAATTTTAATGAGAAGAAAACGTCTTTCACATTTAACCACGAGAAAAATAAGTTTGTGGTCATTGGTTGTAATACATTAGCATATGTTTCTAGTATTTATAATGGTAGTAATCTCGATGTTGACAATATGGGAGGGTGTGTATTGATGGTTGATCACACAAAAAGCGCCACTGATGGGTCATGCTCCGGAATTGGATGCTGCCAGACAGCTATCCCCAGTGGAGCGTTTGCCATGGGAATCTGGTTTAATGGAAGGTACACATACTCTGGGCTTGAATGTAGTCCTTGCAGCTTTGCTATGTTGGTTGAGGAAGCTGAGTTCAAGTTCAAAACCACTTACCTCACCACCGATGAGTTGTCTGACGCTACTCTACCAATGGTGATTGACTGGGCCATAGGAAATAATAATTCATGCGACATCCAAAAGAGCTACGAAGGCGCCTATGCATGCAGAAGCCTTAACAGCCATTGCTTGCCTACCACTGCCAGTAATCTGGAATATCTCTGCCACTGCAGCTGTGGATATGAAGGCAATCCTTACCTTACAGGAGGCTGTCAAGGTCTTTCTCTTTCTCTCTCACTCTCTCCTACTCTTGCTCTCTTTTTTTTTATTATTTATAGGCATCTTAGATAATATGGTAAATTTATGCAGATATCGACGAATGCGCCAAACAAAATGCATGCTCAAAGAGTCAAAAGTGCCACAATTTTGAAGGTGGATTTCGGTGCTCTTGTCCTTTCGGTTGGCGTAATAATCATAAAAATCCAAGAGAATGCAATCTCAACATCGCAGTAGTTATAGGTATGTTATCACTTTTTCAGGATAAATAACTTTCATCAAGTTTTGAATGTTGTTACAACATATATCGCACCCATAGAAGTAGTAGAGAGCAAGGATTGCTTTTCAGGATAAATTAAAAATGGGTACAGCTCGCTGAAACTAGAAAAAAAATCTGATCACAATAAAACCATCCTATCCACTCGAAAGTCAAAACTTAATCGTATCTATCCAATTTTCTTGAGAAGTCACTCACCCAAATTCTTAATTAAAAAATTCGGCCTCAAATTAACTTTCCAAATATCAAATAGCAATGCCCTAAACCAAATTAGAAACACCAAAGTCTTAGCATGATCTCTCCTTGGTGCCTGTTTATTTGGCATAGTGTAGCATTTGGAGACTGATAACTCTATGGGCCACTTGATCCTGCTATTTAGAACACGGGCTCTTACCGTTTCGTTCCAAATACAAATGATCCAAATGACATATCGTTATCTATATCACCAAAAACAAAATATATAACCACATCAACAAAAATGTTTACGTTAACAACAGATCATTAACATGATCAGATCATCATTTCTTTTTCTTTTTTGGATTGAGTGACCTAATTACAATAAAATAGAAGTTCAGTTACTGGTACGACCAATATACCTTGCACAATAGTTTTCTTCGTAAGTCATGCTAGGTTGCACTAAACATAAAACAATCGACAAAATAGGCAGGAGTTTTGATTTTTTTAATAAAAAAAAATGATGGCTAATAACTTGCTACATTTTTATTCTAACATGCTTTTGTTTATGTACGCAGGTATGGCAATCATGCTGGGATTTGTAATTGCCTTTGGCATCACTTTATTATATGTTGTTATAGCCAAGCATATCAAACTGTTCGAAAAGAACAAAAAGGAAAAATTAAAACATAAGTTCTTTGTTCAAAATCACGGGTTGCTTCTCCAACAACTAATTAGAGTATCCCCTGAAGATACAACACAAAGAATGAGAATCCTTGGATTAGATGAGCTGGAGACAGCAACAAACAATTTCAATAGTGCACTCATTATTGGCCGGGGAGGTCATGGGGAAGTTTTCAAAGGTATTTTGTCGGATCAACATGTTGTGGCCATAAAAAGGTCCAAAATGGTTGATCAGGCCGAAAACCACCAGTTCATAAATGAATTGGTCCTTCTCTCTCAATTCAACCATAGGAATATTGTGAAACTCTATGGTTGTTGCCTAGAGACTGAAGTTCCGTTGCTCGTTTATGAGTTCATCTCAAATGGAACTCTTTCTAATCATCTCCATGTAGAGGGAAACTGTTCCTTGACATGGAAGCATCGCCTGAGAATTGCTCTTGAGGTTGCAGGAGCAATTTCGTACCTGCACTCATCGGCCGGTATATCGGTTTTTCATAGAGATGTAAAATCATCAAATATTCTATTGGATGATTATTTAACAGTGAAAGTGTCAGATTTTGGGGCCTCAAGATCTGTACAAATAGATCAAACGGGCGTGACTACAGCTGTCCAAGGTACATTCGGGTATTTAGACCCCGAGTACTTTAGAACTGGCTGGTTAACCCCTAAAAGTGATGTCTACAGCTTTGGTGTCATTCTAGCTGAATTGCTAACAAGACAAAAAGCATTAGTCTCCTCTAGGGTGTTTGAAGGGGGCAGTCTCGTTGAATATTTTAGTTCTGCTATGAAAGAGAGCCGTCTCTTTGAGATTTTGGATCCTCAAATTGTGAATGAGGGCCAGCGAACAGAACTCGAAGCCATTGCCAAACTTGCAGAAATGTGCCTGAGAATGGGAGGCGAAGAAAGGCCTACGATGAAGGAAGTGGAGGTACAGCTCGAGATCATGTGGCAACCCAACCAACAGCCAAAACAATATCCATGGATGTCAAAGTTTGAAGGATAGGCAACTTATGTTATTTGAGGAAGGTACAATGTCCTTCCAACGTAGTTTCGAACAAGAGCTACAGTCATAATGAGCTCTTTTTGTTGTACTAAATTACTAATTAATGTGAGTAATTATCAAATTTTAGTTGTTTCTATTATATTTGATAATGATGCATGCATGCATGTGTGTGTTGGGATTTTTAGGTTATTTGAATTCTCTGACTCATGTACTGTGCCCTTTCTTTTTATTTATGCAGTGCATGCATGTTTTGATTAATTCTTGTTGATTTAATTGAATCCTAGCTATCAACTAACAATTAGACTTGCCATGAGTTGATATTTGATTCCTTTAACTTGATACTTAGCTAGAGTTTTTTATTCCCTGTACGTGATCTTAATATTAATCAACACCAGATTCTATTATTCTAATTAAGTTGATATTTGATCGAATTAACGATGATCAATTGAAACTCTTTATGGATAAATAATTGTGAAACTCGTGATCCTCTGTGGTGCCGATTTTTTTAAAAATACCAAAAACAAAAAACAAATTATTAAAAATAACCAAGTTTTGGACAAAATTTTAAAAATACCCAAACCGCCCCAAAATTCGGCGGTCCGGAATTTTAATTTCTAACCGCCTCAAAATTCGGCGGTCCGGGCCTTTATATACCCCACACTACAATCTTCTCTCTCCTCACAATTCATTTTCTCAAAATCTCACTCTCTCTCCTCCCCATCCGAATTTGTCCTCTCTTTTCTCCTCTCTTCTCCTCTCTTCTCCCAATTTGCAAGTAAGTCCCTATATTTTTTTGAAATTTCATTTGTAGTGTAGTTATAATTAGTTATAATTATAATTAATTAATTACGGTACCAATTTAGTGGTAATTAGTGTCAATGTAGGTACCAAAATATTTATAATTAGTGATAATTATGGTACCAAAGTTAGTTTTAATTTTATTTTGGATTATTTAGTCCAAAATTTGATCGTAATTAGTGCTAATTAGTTATAATTAGGGTTAATTAATTACGGTACCAATTTAGTAGTAATTAGTGTCAATGTAGGTACCAAAATATTTATAATTAGTGATAATTATGGTACCAAAGTTAGTTTTAATTGTATTTTGGATTATTTAGTTCAAAATTTGATCGCAATTAGTGCTAATTAGTTATAATTAGGGTTAATTAATTGAAGTACCTAATTTAGTGGTAATTAGTGTCAATGTAGGTACCAAAATATTTATAATTAGTGATGATCCTATTTTGCCCAAATAACAATTTTTTTTTCATATTAACGTAATTTAACCAATTGTAGCATGTCTAATTTTTTTCCAAACGTAGGATGGCTAGGGGACGGCCTAGGAGACCACCACCACCTGACCATATTGATGATCCCATTTCCGTGGACACCACGGAGCATTTTAGTCCATTATTATGGATATCTCATAGTGAGCATCGAGTCTCACTGGAATCCCGAGAGGTACTTGATTACTTTTTCCTTTCTTTTTTGAAAGTTTAAATTTTTGCTAATTGCTCATTTTTTTAGATTTTTATGTTGTTTTCTTTTTTTTTCAACACAGAGTCAGGACCCCCTAGAATGTAAGAATCGGGCATACGGCATGCAGTACTACTCTCTGATGGACCCGTATCTACGAAATTTGGGGTTGTACCATTTGGTCGATATTTTGGAGACGGAGAGCAAGGGTACCAATGCATCCCTCATCCAGGCACTAGTGGAGCGATGGCGCCCCGAGACGCACACGTTCCACTTCCAGTTTGGAGAGATGACAGTGACTCTCCAGGATGTGAGTGTCCTTTGGGGTTTGCCCATCCAGGGCGTGCCCGTCGGTGGCATATCAGACTCCACTGATGAGAACACGATTAATGCCAGCCTCCCAGAGCTGTTGGGAGCGGAGCCAGCTATACGCGATAATGGCGGGAAGTCGAGGTTTCATGTGAAGAAGACGGCACTGCGAGCTCTATTCGCCAATCGAGGTATGCATTGGGGATCCACGGAGCAGGACATTGAGAGGTACTCATATAAACCATTATATATATTTATTTTGTACTATATTTCATACTAAAAAATGAGGTGCTCCGTAATTTCGACATTATAGATACACACGGGCTTTCGTGATGGATCTATTTGGTTCTGTCATGTTCGCTGATTCGAGCGGTGATTCCATCCCGATTATGTATCTGGAGCTGTTGCGAGACCTTGGGACGTCAAGAAGGTACAACTAGGGTGGGGCTGTCCTAGCACATCTTTACTCCAACTTGTGCCGTGCTTGCAAAGTCAGTATGTTATTGCTGTGTTATTTTGATTATTTAACTTGTCATGTAATTATTTTCTTATTTTAATTATTTAACTTTTTCCTGGCGGCTAATATTCTTCAAAATACAGCCTAAAAGTAAGCAGATTTATGGATCGACACTTCTACTGCAGCATTGGTCATGGTCACTTATAACAGTGGCTGTTCCCGTGCCGAATGAGCCCGATGATGCATATCGCCCGGCATTTGGCAAGAAATGGTACGGAGATCACCGCTATGTTAACCAGCCTCACGGAAAGACAGTAGGTATCAGGCTAGTCCGAGGTCAGTTGCAGAGTTTGGGTGACACGCAGGTGAGCTGGACTCCGTACAGTGAGTTATACGATGAGGGGAGGCTGCCGCAGATTGTATCGGATGATGAGGAGATGTGGCTCTACAGGGGTCCGTTGGTTTGCTTCTGGATAGTGGAGCACCACTATCCAGACCGGGTGCTCCGTCAGTTTGGACTTCCTCCACTCATCCCCGCAGATCCAGACATCCCGAGATCTTTCATCATGGGACTACACGGGTACGTACAAGTTATGTTTTTCTTGCATTTTGTACTTAATATTAGTTGTTGCCTTTAAATTGAATCTAACATAATAATTACAGGATGACCCACGGTAATCATAACGATAGAGATTGGAGTACGTATTACCTGGACCACTACAACAGAGCAGCGAGCATGAGTGAGAACTTGTGGCAGATGTCGGAGGTTGGTGAGATGCAGTTGCAGGGGCCTCCCCTACTGCGATATCAGGCTTGGTACATGCGGGTCGGCATGGCATCTGTGTATCTTGAGGGAGATTATGGCAATTATCTTCGCGCGAAGATCTTCGAGGATGATGGTTATACCCCTACAGGCCGAAAAGTTGCTCGCGATGTAAGTAATGCACCTCAAACAATTCATTTTTTTCCTAATGTATTTTTTTCGTCTAACTTTAGTTTTATTTTTTTTAGCTTCTACTGGCAATTAAAGGTGCCGGGCATTCAATCGTTTGTCTTGGAAGGCGTGGCTATAGGGCTTTTGGGCACACGATGTTGAACTTGGTTGCCCCTTGCATTGAGGGCCACGGCCATGAGGCCAAGCTAGTCACGATGCTCAGAGACGCCGGAGAGGACATCGATTGGCGCAGAGTACAGAGGGATGAGCCCGCTGTTCATGCTAGTCAGATGCCACCGGAGCCCACATCCCAGCCAGAGTGGGACTACCATCGTTGGGTATTGGGCATGTCCGGTTGGCACGGCTTCTGGGATGAGCATGGACGTGCAGTTCTTCCCCAGGTATGGCATTTTATATTTTATGTCAAATTAGTTACACTTTTCTCCTTCGGTAAAGTAAGTTAGGTAAAATTTATTAAATTATTGATATCTTTGCAGGGTTCTGCCTACATGCCGACACCGGCTGAGCACCAGGTTGGGTCTCCAGAGATCTAGCCGATGCGGGAGTCTCCGGAGATCCACCCTACGCAGGATGAGAGCTTGACTTTCAGCCTTGCAGATTTTGTTCCAGAGTATCAGTTGGACACAGCCGCCTCCCCGACACCGCGTCAGCCGTATCCAGAGAGGTCTCATGATTGGGAGGCCTCTGGTAGCGGGACTCAGCCTGACTACGGTTCCCAGCTTGCGGCATCCTTGTTCCATCCCCCCCGCCACCGCCAGCTACCCACACCGCCGATGATCTATGGGGTACAGCACTGACGATGAGCAGAGAGGCTGAGCCCGAGGAGGAGATCACACCAGCTCGCGTGGCGCAGGAAGGAGAAGTACAGTGGAATGACTAGCATCAGGCTCGGGTTTTCATCAGAGAGAACAGGGGCCAACCAGCTGACCGATATACGCCTTCGCAGTATCGTTGAGCGCTTAGTTTTATTATGTTTTATGTTTTAGTTTTTAGTTAGCTTATTATGTTTTATGTTTTAGTTAGCTTATTATGTTTTATGTTTTATGTTTTATGTTTTATGTTTTATGTTTTATGTTTTATTATGTTTTATTATGTTTTAGTTTTAGTTTTGGGTTGAACTATGTTTTATGATAGTATTCGTACAACAAAAAAATATTAAACAATTTTGGAAAAAAAAACACTAAAAAAATAAGAACAAAAAAACACTTCAAAATAAGATGTTTTGCTAAGGAAACCAGAGGTGCAAAGTTGGACCCCGGATGAAACATTCATCGGTTGGGGCTATTTTTGCGAGCTTATATCTCACGTTTTGTTCAGAGATTCTGCATGAAACTTGGCAGTGTTGTTCTCACGATTGGTGTCTCAAAAAAACATCAGAATTTTCAAAAAAATCGTTTGGTGCCTCAAAAATTCAGTTTAAAATTTTCGTTTGGTGTCTCAAAAACATCGTTTGGTGCCGCAATATTTGAGAGCTGATATCTCACGACCTGTTCGGAGATTTTGTATGAAACTTCACAGTCCTGTTCTACCATGTCAAGACTATATGTCGGTTAATTTTCACAATTTTTCAAGGTCGTTTTCTATGTTAACCAGAGGTGCAAAATTGGGCTGAGAATGAAATATTCAGCAGTTCGGGCAATATTTGAGAGCCGATATCTCACGACCTGTTTGGAGATTTTGTATGAAACTTCACAGTCCTGTTCTACCATATCAAGACTGCATGTTGATCAATTTTCACGATTTTTGAAGGTGTTTTGCTATGTTAACCAGAGGTGCAAAATTGGGCTGAGAATGAAATATTCAGCAGTTCGGGCAATATTTGAGAGCCGATATCTCACGACCTGTTCGGAGATTTTGTATGAAACTTCACAGTCTTGTTCTACCATGTCAAGACTGCATATCGGTAAATTTTCACGATATTTGAAGGTCGTTTTCTATGTTAATCAGAGGTACAAATTTGAGTTTCCTAAAAAAAAAAAAAAAAGAAATTCTCGGACCGCCAGAAAATTTGGCGGTTCGGAATAAAAATTCCGGACCGCCGAATTTATTGGCGGTTTGGGCATTTTTAAATTTTTTTTCAAAAACCTGGTTATTATTAATAATTTATTTTTTCTTTGGGGTATTTTTAAAAAAATCAGCTGTGGCGCATCTAACTATATAGATACCCACAGTACGTACTCAGGAAGCTCAAAACATATGAAACAACTAATTAATTAGCTCAAGGCTTATGAGACCTCATCATACAATTTCAATGACTTTGCAAACATATTCTTATTTTTTGCTATTCTCATAAATATATGTTGTGTGACCTCTCAATAGCATCGATCAGATCAACACCTTATGGAATGAAAGCCTGTATACTTGCATGTCATTCAATTTTCAAAATATTGACTCTATCTATATATCTATCTATGAGGAAAGTTCAAATGCCTTCATTTTTTGTACATCCACCATGCTTCTATTTTTTAAAATTTTAATAACTCAAAATTTAAAACTTAAATATCAAAATAAAATCTTTAGATGTTATCTATGTTATTTTATCTATGTGCTAATAAAAAATTATAACATTTCAATTTTTTATTTATGTGAATCAATAAGTTGAAAAATCAATATCTATAAATTATCCACATTAGTACATTTTTTACAAGCTCTTGATGACAACCAAAATAAAATTAAAATGTCATAATTTTTTAAATGTGCATAGATAAAATGATGTAGATCACATCTAACGGTTTTATTTTGACTTATATGTTTTAAATTTTGAGTTATTAAAGTTTTTAAAAATGGAGGTATGGTGGTGGCACAAAAAATGGAGGCATTTGAACCCTCATCTATTTATATCTATATCTATATCTATATCTATATCTATATCTATATCTAGATATATATATATAGAGAGAGAGGGGGTGGCTAATATCAAATCGATTGTTCCTGAAGTTCCGTGAATTTTTACTTTTCAAAGTCCAAAAAGTTGATCCAAAAAGTTGAGCCAAACAATGCCTTATGGTTTTACTTTTTTATTAAGCCACCGGAAAATCAACAATTTTCAAAGTGACTTAATAAATACTAAAAAAAATTCAAAAAAATGTAAAAGTTGGTCTCCAAGCACATTTTAATATAGAGATCACATCTAACGGTTTTGATCAACTTTTTGGACTTTGAAAATTGACAAGTGACTTAGTTGTACGGGACCTCAGAAATAATCGATTTGATATTAGTCAAGCTCTCTCTCTCTATATATATATTGATATATTGGTTATTGAATCAAAGAGTATATTAGACGAAAAAATATTTGTCAAATTTATATATATATATATATGAGGAGGGATCGGATGACACCCTTTTTTGGTGACATCGAATAACATCGTGCATTTTCAAAGTTTTCAAAGTCCAAACAGTCGATCCAAACTGTTCAACTTGATGGATATGTTAAAATGTACTTACAGATCAAATTTTATATTTTTCTGAAATTTTTTACTATTTATTAAGTATTTAATAAAATCGCTATATTCAGACCGTTGAATTTTTGTACCCACCTTAATAAATAGTAAAAAAATTCAGAAAAATGTAAAATTTGATCTGCAAGCCCATTTTAACATATCCATCAAGTTGAACGGTTTGGATCGACTGTTTGGACTTTGAAAATGCACGGTGTCATCCGATGTCACCAAAAAAGGGTGTCATCCGATCCTATATATATATATATATATATATATATATATATATATATATATACAGAGAGAGAGAGAGAGAGAGAGCGCGCGCGACTAATATGCATTCGGTAGCATATGGACGAAATACATACGGTCCAAATTTAAAATTTTAAAATTCAAAACATCCATCCAAACCGTTCATCTTGTTCTCCATATTAATATGAGCTTGGAGACCAAATTTTATATTTTTTTGAATTTTTTTACTATTTATTAAGCCACTTTGAAAATTGTTAATCCAACAATGGCTGCTGATTTTACTGTTTTGTTAAGCCACTGTTGGATCAATTCATTTTGGTTCAAGCTATTTGCTCCCTCCCTCTCAAGCGACTATGGAGGCGACTGCGGAGGCAAGCAAGGCAGCTGGAGAATGGAAGCTGGTCACCAGAATGAAACGCTTCCCTGATGCGTGGAGAACACCGGCTAATGACGAGATCGACAAGGTTCACCCATACCAGCCATACCAACAAAGAAGATCCTATGCTCAGGTGGTGAAGTCCTCTTCTTCGGTCTCTAGCAAGGGTTCCTGGGAATCAACAAGCTCACGCAAAACCTCACTTACTACCACAAGACCCTCCTCCCCAGCTAGTGCATACCAAGGTACTACTACTCACCTCACAGCCCGACTAGGCTTTGTTTTCCACCATTGCCAACTTACCAGGAGTGGTGGGGATGGTGCTTTAATTGTTGCAGGCTGGGGCATACCTCTTGTAAGTGTCGTAACCCTAAAGTTTGTGGAAGATTGTAACACCACGTTATTTCTAGGTATGATATTTGATACCAAAAAAAAAAAAAATATATATATATATAATAAAATAAAATAACAAAGATTAAGCCCAAACGAGAAACAAATTAAATATATATACATGTCTTGAGTTAGAATGACACGCATAATTGTCCTTATAGAAAATATTGTAGAGAATCTCATAAAAATTAAAATAATTGCCCATCTAATTTCTGAAACAAACGTCTTCTTAGTTAACTGTAAATAATTATGAAATAAATACAAATCAAAATCTTATTTAAAAACTTCGTTTGAGCTATATCTTTTGATAACCTTCCGAATTTAGCTTCTGTTGTAATTTTCAGATGAACAACCGTTAGTATTCTAATCACAGATCACTCATATTAATTCAGATTTGAATGAAATTTAATAGCTGAAAAGAGAACTTAATGATCTACAACTTTCGTGTATAAGACTACCCTAAATTCCGAATGTAGGATTCTCTATAAAATTATAAAGTCAGTAGACGTTTCGGTTCGGAGACTGCAGACCTTCGTCGACCATTTCTATCTTTTCTCCTCACTGGAAAATCCGATTAAGATGAAAACAGTTGCGTTAGAACCATAACAGAAATTTCTCCGACTCTTATGTGAAAAATAATTTCATATTCCGAACCCATAAATCCAGTTTTGTCAATCTTTGAAAATGAAAATGAAAACAGCAGAAACAGATTTATATTCTTAGTCCAAATTGACATATTAAATTTGATCATGGCCTATAAAGGCCCAGTCCAACCCACCTAGAAGTTGGAGGCAAACCCTAGCCTCACCTCTATATAAACCTCTTCTCAAACCCTAGCCGCCACAGCACCCTTTCCCCCATTTCGGATCTAAACCCCTGCTGGACCCAAACCAGGTAGCCAACTTCCGAAGAGAACCACCGCCCGTACGTCCGGATTTTGGAGAAGCATTCAACATGAGAGTTGTAGTGCTCGGCGATACGGAACCGTGAGCGCTGGATTCATCCCGATCGGAGTCTCGACCGTCGAGAATCGTCCAAAACAGTGACTGCTGCGCGTACTCTTCCTAAACCGCAAATTTCAAGTAATACACTTCATAAATCTCATTTTTCTTAACGATAAGGTCTTGGTGTTAAATTGTATTCATGAAACCTAGGTGTTCTAAATTTTCAAAGAAAATAATGTACAATAACCGAGTCATCTACTTCTTTAATTCCTTTTCTCCTTTGTTTAATTAAAGATGATTAGTTTTATAATGACACTGACCATCACTTTGTTTGTGATGAAGGTTTTGTATTCCAACAATGGTCACAATCTGAGAATACGACGGTTTGCATGCTGCGGTTCAAAGTGATACTGGACCTTGTGGGGATCCCGCCTCACCTGATGAATGAGATTGAAGCCATCAAGGTAGTCTCTAAATTTGGTCTATTCCTTGGCACGATTGCACCCGAGCATGAAACAGATCTCTCGGCGTGGAGGGTAGCAATGGCAACGGATGACCTCCTTCTATTCCTTTGACCGTTGGCATGGTGTCGAGTGGCCTTGAACACCCGATAAAGGTCTGACCGATAACATGGAAGAAAGGACCCATTTATGGGGTAGCTGATTTTCCCAAGACACCACTAGTTTTTAGGAGGCCTATATCGCCGCCACCGTCACCTATATCACCGGAGGCATACATGGATACTTCACCGGCTAAATCGTGTGGTGAGGAGCTAATTCACTGCTCCAAAAGAATTCTCATAGAACTATGCCAAGGCCTAAGTGCTGATCAAATACCACCAGAAATTTTAACGGCCATCACCGGAGTTAAAGGCTCACCGGACCTATCCATAGAGGTGCTTAGAGAGCTGGTAGAGGCCAGGCCTATCCCAACCGCAGAAATACTAGCTGCTGCCGCAGTGAGACACAGTGAAACTAGTCAGATTAAGCCAACCGAGCTAGCTGCTACACAGTTGTCTACATAACAGGGAGCCATAGAGAGACAAATAGAAACGACAACGAAAACCAACGTGGATATGCATGAGGAGAGTATCCCATCACGGGTGCACAAAATGACAAGTGTTGATCCTTCTGGAAGCTCTGAGGGGTTGTCAGTATAAGGTACTGTGACCCTTTGCCGCATAAGGAAAGAAAAGTGTGCTTTCAAGGACCAGGGATTGAGAATGAACGCCAATCCGCTTCACAGCATAACTTGACCCGTCCATTAGGGGAGATTCAACATACAGCACCAAACCCAAGGCTAGGTAGGATGCAACAGATCTGGGGAAGAGGGAGACTGTTTCAACCGGTTGTAAGAAATATTGGCAGAGCGGTGCCGATTGGGACTTCGTGTCATAACAGGTTTAGAGAAATGGTGGGAAGAGGGCGTGGCCGAAATAATACACATGCGCATTCCAGAGGTGTACCGGGTCGTGGAAACATGGTTTGGAGACTAGGTGTAGGAACACAAACAGGCCACGGTCACACCAAATCCCAACAACAGGGGAGGAGAGGAACACCACGCCACAAGGAGACAACACAATAATGCAGATAGAGGGGCGGCAGGTCAGAGATCCGATCAAGGGAAAGGCATGCATGGACAATGCAGATTGGGCTTCAGCAACTGCCTCCCTGAACGAGCTAATGGGCCAAGATCAAGCCCTTCTAAGCCTATTGATTCCATTAAAAGATCAATACAGCAAGCAGGCCAGAACAAAGAAGAGTCAATGGCAACTCTTGGCCTCAACCCAGAGGGCTATTTTGAGTTACAGATAGAACACCAACTCGGCCAACAAATGAGGAGAGAAGTGCAGAGTCACTACAGAAGGGGTCTTCTAGTTACTCGCACAGGACAATGAGGAGAGGAGAAAGGAGAATAGTGGAAGCAACACCCCACTGACGGAGGCAGAAATTGAGGAGATTAATAGGAGTTTTGACCCAGAGATAGAAGACGAGCTAGGCTCAGAGGAGGAGTAAGTCTCAGGGGGTTAGTTTCTGTGATGGATTAGATGCTCTAAGTTTTAATATGTATTACAAAAAAATTAAATTTCTTTCATGGAATTGTAGGGGTTTAGGGCTTGTTGAAAAATGTGGGGTAGTTAGTGATATGATTCGTACATCAAGATGTGATGTAGTGTTGTTGCAAGAGACTAAACTAAATGGAGTAATTTCAAATTATGTCTTGAGATTCCTCCCTTACTTTTTTAATCCAAATTGTGCATATAATCAAGCTCACGGCACCAAAGGAGGTTTAATCATAGCTTGGAAAGATCCTTTGAATTGATTGACAGCTATTCCACTCCTCACTCTATTTCGGTTCGGCTGAAGCATGTCAAATCTGACCAAGAGCTGCTGGTGACGAATGTTTATGGGCCAAGCACTGACAATGAAAAACCTAGATTCATAGATGAACTAACTTTCATCTCAAATCTAATCCGCCATCCATGGATAATTGGAGGGGATTTCAACTTGGTGCGGTGGATGATAGATCGGTCTGGTGATTTGCGGGGATTCGGATTGATGAACATCTTCAATGACTTTGTAAGAGATGCCGTCCTGGTGGATGTCCCGCTCAGAAATCAACTTTACACGTGGTCCAATAAGAGGCCTAACCCAACCTTTTTCAAAATTGATCGAATGTTTATTACAGGAGAGTAGCAACTATCTTATCCGATTATCACTCTGGATGCTTTGGAAATGGTTGTGTCCGACCATGCCCCGTTGCTATTGACATTAAAAAACAATGCCACGCAACCACGAAAGTAAAAACTTGAAACATTTTGGTTTAAGTATGAAATGCCTAAAGCAATGGTACAAGATTTGTGGGAAGGTAATGAATGCTTTTTGCCGCCTCAGCTTATTTTAAACAATTTTGGGAAAAAAACAAAAATACTTCACCATGCATTATCATTATGGCATAAGAATCAATTTGCTTCACTGGATAAGCAACTCATTATGTGCAAAGAGTATGTTCTATTTTTTGATAGGATCGAAGAGCATAGGGGGCTGGCACAACATGAGTTCAAATTGAGATGTAAGATAAAGGAGCGAGCGTTCCTCCTAGCGACAAACTTGGAAGAGCGATGGAGGCAAAGAGCAAGAATGCAAGTGGCTGTCACAGGGTGATCGCAACACGCTATTTTCATGCCCATGCATCAAGCCGAATGAGAAGGAACGCGGTTTTCTCCTTGCTGCATGAAGGTCAGCAGATTTCTGACAAAGAGGAGATCAAAAATATATTCCGGCAACATATGGAATCAACATTGGGCATTACGGTTCCGGTCAAACCATTTGACCCGAAGGCCCTATATCCCTCCAATCCTGACTTAACACATCTGCAGGCAGCAATATGTGATGAGGAAATACAAGCGGCAGTTAGGGGTCTTGCAAAGAATAAGGCATCGGGCCCTGACGGGATGCCATCCGAGTTCATACAAACGTACTGGCCTCACCTGAAGCAGGAAATCACTACAGTACTCAAAGGTTTTTTTAACCACCAAGTGGATTTAGCAACAGTCAATCTTGCTAATATTGTAATGATACCTAAAATAGCAGCCCCGACAGAGGTAGGGCAATTCAGGCCGATTAGCATTATTAACTTAATTCCTAAGTTAATATCTAAAATCATGGCCAATAGATTGAGAGAGTCCTTACCAAAACTCATTTCGCATTACCAAACAGTGTTTATACAGGGACGGCAGATAACATTTAACTTTGTCTCAACAAGGGAGATATTGCTCCACATCTCGGCCTCAAATAAGAAGGTTGTTTTTGTCAAATTGGATTTTACCAATGCATTTGACAGGGTTGAGTGGGAGTTCTTATTCCAAGTAATAGAAGCACGGGGTTTCCCGAGCAGATGGATAGTATGGATCAAGGCACTGCTCAAAACAGCCCAGTCAAGAGTGTTGGTGAATGGCGATTAAATAGAATATTTCTCCCATAGGCGAGGCTTAGGCAAGGGGACCCATTGTCCCCTATGCTCTTCAACATCGCAGTAGATGTACTACAACAAATGGTCACCTCGGTAAATGAAATTCTGGGGATAGGCATGCCAAGAAGAGTAAAGGAACCTATAGTAGCACTACAATATGCTGATGACACGGCATTGGTGGCCTCAGCAGATATCACAACCTTAGCAGCCTTGAAATTAATTCTAAGAATTTTTACTTCAGTTTTGGTCCTCAAAATAAACTTTGCAAAGAGTAGTTTTATGTCTATCAATTTGGAAGATCACGATGTGGAGTGTATAAGGCAGCTGTTGGGATGCAAAAATACTAACTTCCCAGTTACCTATTTAGGCATGCCTTTAACAATAAAAAAAAAACCAAAAAAGAGATGTACTTGCCGCTCAAAGAGAAGGTGGAAAAAAAACTTGGAGGTTGGAAAAGAAAGTTCTTATCAAAGGGGGGCAGATTAGAATTTGTGAGGTCAGTATTGTCGGCCATACCAATTTATTATATGATGTGTTTTAGATTGCCACAATGGGTTATTGCAAGAATTGATAAGGTAAGAAGAGGTTTTTTATGGGGGAAGGGAGATGTGCTAATTGGCGGTTTCTCGTTGACAAATTAGGCAGCAGTTTGCATACCTGTCACACCCTGGGACAACCCGCCACATATTTACACGTAAGGCTGTGCACATCACATACATTATCAATAACAATATAAGTAAAGCCACATTTATTTCATAATCAAACGAGTTTAACAAACGATCATGGTGGACATGGCTAGTAACACAAACACTGTCATGCCTGTTCAATGTATCAATTATTGAATCATGGCAACAAAAATAAACAATATGTGGCATTTATCAATCATAAGTCTTCCCGTTGATTAGTCTCACTCTTGTCCTTGCTCGACTTCTTCATCTTCATTACCTCTGCTCGTTGACCTCCTAATCCACGCCCTTTCTATTCGTGCTCATTCCTGGCCTCGTCATTTTCTAGAACCCACATAAAAGTGGAACGGGTAAGAGATCGAACATTCTCTCAGTGCGGGATTTAGTTCCAGCCCGGATATTTGTAAAATCTTTTTTTTAATATACTAAACAACTTTATTTAATCAACAACCAAAATGCAATCTATATTACCCTATCATGCAATGACTACCATTCATATGAGCACTTGTTACTTTAAAATCTTATTATTCACTAATCATTACTTTGCTTATGATACGTTATATCTCAAACCCGACTGCAACTAGCATTCCCTGCATATCGGTCCCGACCGCGACTAGCAATCCCCGCGTATCGGCCTTTCAAATATCAAACCCGACTGCGACTAGCAATCCCCGCATATCGGTTCGGACCGTGACTAGCAATCTCCACGTATCGGCCTTCCAAATATCGAACCCGACTGTGACTAGCATTCCCCGCATATCGGTCCCGACCACGACTAGCAATCCCCGTGTATCGGTCTTTCCAACATCGAACCCGACTGCGACTAGCATTCCCCGCATATCGGTCCCGACTGCGACTAGCAGCCCCCGCGTATCGGCCTTTCCATTCATTCATCTCACAGCAATCGTTCGTTTTCTTATGCTAATGTTATACTCGATCGATATATTCTATTCATGTCATATGTTCCAAACGAAATAATCATATTATTTATTCTCTAAACAAAGCCAAAGGGGTTGTTCGAATCAACATGCACAATTTCATAAGTAAAAATATAATGCACACAAAGAAATAAGTAAATAATTTTACATAAAGTCCAGGAAATCCGCACCTGATATTGAAGTAATTTTCTTGATCGTCTCTTGCGTTGTTTAAATCTTTAAAAGACAAATCTGGTACAATAATATACCTCTAATTAACAATGTATAATATTCACTCATTCTCATTTCCAAAACTCCTGGATTATATTATTAATATTATATTTACATGTTATTAATCGTAACTCATAAAACTTTAATTAGTTTATTTTAAAAATTCATTTTATTGCAAACAAATCGGAAATCTTAAAATGGTGATCATAAATTTAACCTAACATAAATCAGTAAGAAATTAACGAGAAATTATTTCAGTTATTTTATTCTATTACTATTTTTTTAAGGGATCTTTAAATTTTATATTTGCTCAAATTTATCTTTAAATAAGGATTTTCTATATTTTATATTTACTGGCATTTATTGTTACATCTATGAAAATATTGTGAGTAACTATGAAAATAAAATATTTATATCTAACTCAAGTATAGAAATATCCATATTTTATACTTTCTGAAATTAAACTAAAATCTGCGAAAAATATTATTTTAGTATAGTTTCTCCTTATTAAGAAATTTCAATAATTGTATGAATAATTCTCACCCAGGAACGAAGAAGAAAATTTAAGGAATTATTTATAACGATATTTAAATTATATAAAAGAAATAGACTTGCAGTTCAAGTAATCAAATTAGTATTATGTTTACATCGTCAATACTAAATTTAATAAAAATCAAAAAACAATTTATTTTAGACATTAATATAATTAGAGTAAGAATTGCTAACAAATTATATTTCCATATTTTAATATAATTAAAGAGGATTATTACTAGTAAATTGATATTATAAAATAAGTAACGAAATAAATTAAATCTTTAGATTATAAGAAAATACTTACTAATAAATTCCAGATTTTAATATAATTAAATAATTTCTTATAACTAAATTCATAAAATCCAATAATAAAATTTATTGTAAACCAAATAATCTAATAACCGTTTCCCAATCAATCATATTGTGTCAATTTAATATCAAATGATATGATTTCAATTACCTTAGATGTAGATGTCTGAACGAAAGAAGAGAGAAATCATTCATCCTTGATGACTTGAGATTATGAAGTTTAGAAATACTAGTATTTAATAGTTTAATTTGAGATGGATAGGAGGTTGAGACAAATCAAAGCAGAAGGGGGGGTTGACGGTTTGAGACAAAAAAACAGAAGGCGGCGGGGAATAAAAGAAAAGGTATTATTTAGGAATTAAATAGCGGGTGGGAATTAGGGTTTGATTTATAAGGAGGCACATTTTAGAAATAGAAAGACGCGTAAGTTGAATAGGAATGGTCAGTTTTTTTTAAAATATAGTTATTTGGAAATAATAAAAACGTTAATTAGTTACTAAATTGGTCTAAGGTCTCTCTTGATATATATGATCTTTTATTTAAATATTTTGTGATCCTCCAATTTATATATAATTAATAAAACAAAATTCAAATTGAGTCGCTCAAATGTATTTTCTTAAATTACGTGACATTACATCTATATTCATTCTATTTTTAAATCTCTCGAGATAATTCATGTCAATAATGCTGAATACTTAAAGAAAAAAAAAATTTGAAGTGACATATGTTACAATACCACATAATTTCGGAGGGTTCGGAGTGTCTAATTTAAACCTGGCTAATATAGCACTCTTATTACGGTGGTGGTGGAAAGCCTACCAAGAATCGGAAGGCCTGTGGTCGGTTACAGTAACCAAGTTAAAGCGCAAGGGAGCAAATGGCACTGTGCCGAGGTTCTGGTTAGTCACTAGATCCTTTTTTTGGGGTCAGTTGAAGAAAATAAAAGCACTATTTGATTGGAGCACTAAGTGGGAAATAGGAAGAGGTGACACAATTTCATATTGGCTAGATTCATGGGAAAGATTGCCTAGAGCAATAACAAGGGTACCAATAGCGCAAAGACCTACCATACCACTTAGAGAGGCATGGCAGGATATACAGCCAATTAATCTAAATGAGACACTACCACTTGATTCAATAACCTTCACGGAGGCAGATGATAAAATCAGATGGAGATGGGATGCAACAGGAGAATACAAAGCAACATCTTTGTACAAAGCAGTATGGGAGGGAGGATTAATCTTGTGGCAATTCAAAGACATCTGGAAATGCAAAATACCTCCAACCGTTAAGATTTTTGCTTTTATGGTTTTGCATGGTAAAATTCTGACGAGAGATGTCCTTATAAAAAGGGGCATGATACTAGCAGTTAATTGCAAGATGTGTGGTAATTGCCCGGTTGAATCTATCTTGCACTTGCTATATCTCTGCCCTTATGCAGTAAATGTGTGGTTTGAAGTATCACAGATACTGGGCAGAGGAGTTATGATACCGGCCATGACAGTACAGGGAGTTTGGGGGGCATCCTGGGCTGTGGCAATCAAGCGGAGCAAGAAAGCTAGAAAGGAATGGCTGGTGTTATTCTGTGCAGTAACTTCGGCAATATGGAAGCAACGCAATGCACTGGTATTTCGACGCCGAAGGTTGCCGGCAAAGATGCTGGCTGGGAGATGCACTCAGGAAGCGAGATTATGGCTTAAATTCTATTAACCGTAGAGTGTGATGTAGTTTTAGTTTCAGTTGTTTGTTTGTTGCATACATACTTCCTTTTCATTATTCTGTTTATGTTGCATACTTTCATTATTTAGTTGCCTTATCAACACTATGATGAGAGTCTAGATGTAAAAACTTGACAAGGTTTCAAAAAAAAGAATATATATATATAGAGAGAGAAAGAGAATGACTAATGTGCATTCGTATGCATATGGGCTGAAATACATACGGTCCAAATTTGAAATTTCAGAATTTAAAAAGTTAATCTGAACCATTCACCTTGTTCTCCATATTAATATGTGCTTGGAGACCAAATTTTACATTTTTTTGAATTTCTTTACTATTTATTAAGCCAATTTGAAAATTGTTGATCCAATGGTGGCTGCTGATTTTACTGTTTTGTGCAGCCACCATTGGATCAACATTTTTTAAAGTGGCTTAATAAATAGTAAAAAAAAATTTCAGAAAAATGTAAAATTTGGTCTCCAAGCACATATTAATATGGAGAACAAGATGAACAGTTCAGATCGACTTTTTGGATTTAAAATTTTAAATTTGGACCGTAAGTATTTCGGCTCATATGCATACGAATGCACATTAGTCACTCTCTCTCTCTCTCTCTATCTATCTATCTATATACTAGTAATCGTGCTCGTGCACAACAACGGGAGCAAATTATGTAGTAGAAAACATTAAGCTCCTTAATAAGGAGGAGACATAATTTAAATCAAATTTGTAAAAAAAAATAATTAAATACTATATTTATCTACATGATAACACATGTGAACTCTAGTGTAGTGGTAAGAATTTTGGCACCAATAGAACCCAATTGGGTTCGAATCCCGCCTTCAGCAGAAAAAAAAGAAAAAGGGTGCGCGGTGCACAGGCTCGGTCCACAGGTACTGTGCGTGGTTCAGAGGCGCGGTCCACAGGTGCGGCGCGCAGTCTACGGGCACTAGGATCATATGCGGCGCGACCAATGCATACTTAAGTGTTGAAGCTCATAATTTGAAAAATTCATCTATGTGCAATCTAAAATTTCAACGGCTGAGCATCATTTTGAAAAAAAAAATAGTAAATCATGACCCTTGCAGGATCTAGACATTAAGCTCCTTAATAAGGAGGAGATATATATATATATATATAGGCTGTGGCTAATTTGCTGCCGGCAGCATTCCTGCCGGCAACATTTCTGCCGGTAGTGCTGCCGCTATTTTTTTTATTTTGTTATGTCCAAACAATAAATCGAAACCGTTAGATGTTTAATCTATATTATAATCTACATGGAGACCAAATTTTATATTTTTTGGAATTTTTTTACTATATATTAAGCTGGTTTGAAAACTGCTAATTTCAATGCTGCAGAAATTTACTGAAATCAGCGGTTTTCAAACCAGCTTAATATATAGTAAAAAAATTCCAAAAAATGTAAAAATTGGTCTCCAAGTAGATTATAATATAGATTAAACATCTAACGGTTTGGATTTGTTGTTTGGACATCACACGGCTAAATATAGCCCCGGCAGCACCTCTGCTGAAATGCTGCCAGCAGCAATTTAGACAGACCCTATATATATATATATATATATAGTAAGGCTAGGGTGCTATGGGTTGCATAGAGATCTACGGTGCTACGGCTCAATATTTGATTTTTCAAAATTCTAACGGTCAATCCGAACCGTTCATTTTGTTCTCCATATTAATATGTATTTGGAGACCAAATTTTACATTTTTTGAAAAAAATTTACTATTTTTTTAGATAGGTAAAAAATCACTTGATCTAAAAAATTCTGCATCATTCAAATATTTTATTTTCTAACTATCTAAAAAAATAATAAAAAATTTCCAAAAAATGTAAAATTTGGTCTCCAAACACATTAATATGGAGAACAAGAATGTTACACCAAAAATGTATAGTACAAAGTTTAAATACAGCAAGCTGTACTTTTTAACCTTAAACACACTCTTCGGTTCATACTGCAAGTGCACAGTCCTATCGAATAGTATATTATCGGGTATCTATCATAGTTCAAATCTAAACCGAACACTACTTAAAACAATTAAAGACTAGAAGTGAGAAAAGGTTGGTTTGGATATTTAAGTTTCTAATCAGTTCAATGACAATAATTAAACTAGAGGAAGTAAATAAAATTGGTTTAAATCAATAATGACAAAGCATTTTCAGGGTTTCAGACTTATCTCAGTTCTGCCTCTCAGTCCTTGACATGGGCCGTGTAGTTTCCTACATGGGTCGTATCAGGTTACACGGGTACACGTTACTGTTTCTTTGTGCTGTTCTTTTGTGTAGGGTTTAACTGACCAGACCTAATGTTTCTAAACCTCAACTGTCGTATATTGGTTTATTAACTTGGTATGGAATTGCAATATTTACCCTCTTAGGGTTCCAAACCTCAACTTTCGTATATTGTTCCTAGTTACCTAATTGCTTGTTTGGTATACTAAAGGTAACCTCTTATCTGTCGATAAGAGAAAATGTGTTACACCAAAAAGGTATAGTACAAAGTTTCAGTACAGCAAGCTGTACCTTTTAATCTTAAATACGCTCTTCGGTTCAGACTACAAGTGCACAGTCCTATCGAATAGTATATTGTCGGGTATCGATCACAGGGACGGTTCAAATTTAAACTAGACTTTACTTAAATTAGTTAAGTACTAGAAGTGAGAAAAGGTTAATTTGGTTGTTTTAAAAAGATAAATAATAATATTCAAAATAATAAATATTTTTGGGGTTTTGTTTAATAAGAATAAAAAGGTGTTTCCAGGGTTTCAGACTTATCTCAGTTCTGCCTCTCAGTCCCTGATACGGGTCGTACAGCTTCCTGTACAGGTCGTATCAAGTAATACGGGTCGTACAACTTCCTGTCCGACCGTACTGACTTCGAGTTAATGCACCAGTTACTTTTTCTTTGTGTTGTTCCTTTGTGTAGGGTTCAACTGACCAGACCTAATGTTTCTAAACCTCAACTGTCGTATATTGGTTTATTGACTTGGTATGGAATTGCAATATTTACCCTCTTAGGGTTCCAAACCTCAACTTTCGTATAGTGGTCCGAGTTGCCTAGTGTTGTTCGTACAATAATCTTTTACGTCTATTTGACTAATTTGCAAAAACATACAATTATTGAATTTTACGATTTCTTCTATGTTGAGATTATGCAGGTCCAAGAAGAGTAAGAACTGCAGTATGATATGCTTGGACTGAAGAAATCACGAAGACTTTTATCAAGAATACAAATTGTAAAATCAGAAACTTGGTAAAGTATGTGTGAGGTTGACTAAACTGAGATAAAACGTTGGTAACGTTTTCAAAACGTTGTAACGTTTTATATCAACAAACTGATCAAAAGAAGAAACAAGTTACAACGTTATAACGTTATACAAACGTTGTGACGTTTTACAAACGTCATAACGTTATACAAACGTTGTAACGTTTAATAGCTACAGAACTACTGAAGCACAGCTGTACAGTTCCAACATGAAACATTGTAACATTTTACAAACGTTGTAACGTTTTATGGATGTCAGAATTTTAAGTACAGCTGTACCAAAGATTGAAAATTCAAATTTAAACGTTTCAACGTTTATAAAACGTTGTAACGTTTTTAAGTAAACTTAAGCTTCAAAGAACTTCTATTTTGATCAAGTTTTTACAGGTTAAAACGTTACACAACGTTTTGCAAACGTTATAACGTTTTGCTGAGCTGTCAGAAAATTAAAACCCTAAAATCGCATTTGAACTAAAGCATTATAACGTTTGATAAAACGCTGGTAACGTTTTATGTCAAATAGCTCATTTTTGAGCTGACACTATAAATAGTTGATTGGGATCTCTTCCCAAATCATCCAAGCCGACCCTAATCATTTTAAAAGCGATTTTCTGAGAGCTTAGCCTACTCCATTGTTGTGAGAGCTTAAAACTTCAAAATCCCTCAAGCAACCTCAAACCTACTTCACTAATCTTGATCTAGATTAGGTTAGAGTGATCTATTGAGTGTTTCTCTTGTGTTTCTAGACAATCGAGACCTTGTTCTCATCTCTTTGAGTTGGCCGTTTGACTTCCCGCTTGGTGTGTAAGGGCTCAACGGTTCACAAGTTGTAATCCTTTCGTATTGGGTAATAGAAAGGCGCACCACACAAGGTTGCGAAGCCCCGGAGACATAGGCCTTTGTTTTGCCGTACTCCGTTATCATCCCGCGTGTCAAATTTCTCTAAACTCATCTATTTACTTTCAATTGCAATTTAATTTCAGTTTTTGGTCAATTAGAGGTGCACTTAGTGTAACAAAGTGGTATCAGAGCAAGTTACTCGAATTAAGACACACTTAATTGGAGATTAGATCAACTTGACAAATGGCACCCTATAGATCCGTGAAAGAACCCCTAATTTTTGGTACAACTACCAAAAATTTCATGCATTGAAAGAAAACCATGATTAATTACTTGAATATCCTTGAGGTGTGGTATGTGGTTGAAAAGGGGTATACACCAACATACACAAATGTTGCTACCGAGGGTTCAACCGATACCAAAATTGAGACCGTCGATTCCAAACAAACCAAGAAAGACAATGACCTAGCAACCAATGCCATATCCAATTTGGTTAGTGAATCGGTAGCCTCACTCTTTGGGAGTGCATCAAGTGCAAAATAAATGTGGGATGCTCTTGTAAACCGGTATGAAGAAAATACCCAAATCAAACGAACCAAAATAACCGGTTTAGAAGCAAAATTTGAAACCTTTAAGGTTGAAGATGGTGAAAGCATTGAGGTATCCAAAATGAGTTTACCGAATTGGGAGAACCACTTTCTAACAATAAAATTGTAGGAAAGCTATTGAGGGTGATGCTCATGAGGGATAGATGGTCCGGGTTGGTGAGTGCTTTAGAGGCAATCCAAGGCACGCATGACACATTCACACCGGATGATCTCTATGCTCATTTTAGGAGTTTTGAAGAAAAACTTCGACAATCTGGTGATTTGAAGCAAAGCTCAAAATCCAAAACCGTAGCTTTTCCAGCACAAAACCGTAGCTTTTCCGGAACAAAACCGTAACTTTCCAAGCTCCTCAAACACCCGTCTTTCAAATGATCAATTTATCAACAAAATTGATCATGAAACATCCAAGGATGCCCTTCTCTTATCCAAGATGTTTCAAGGAATGCTTGACTTTGAAAGAAAATACAACAAGGAACGAGAAGAGAAGAACAAAAGGGTATGTGTTTCGCTTGCCATAGAGAGGGGCATTCCATTCAAACATGCTTCAAGCTATTTCCACAATTGAAGAACACGGATGGCGAAACACAACAAGATCGAAAACCAAGACAAAAGTATGATGGGTACAAGAAGAAGAATGCCAAAGCTATGCAAGCTTTGTTCTCGGATAGTGAGACGGGACAATCCTATACGGAATCAGAGAATGAAGGAGATCAACCTTGAATTGATGGCAAGTGTAGATGAAGGTCCCTCGAAAATTGACATGGACTCAATTATAGCAAGCAAGAACATCACCGATGAGACAACCATCAACTTTCTCATGGAACTTGCTAAATCAAGGAATTCCAAGGAGTGAGATGATGTAGTCAAAACCTCAACAAACTTTGCTAATGAGGTACACTCAACACTTAGTCTTGATGGTTATGAGACCGAACTCGAATTTATAAATGAAGGTGGTGAAGAATATAGTGGTGAAATTAACATTGAAAATTGTATAATCACAAATGAGACCAATAATGACTTGTGTACCAATCAGTCGGAAACAAATGATTCAAGCACTTTCACCAATAAAATCCTAATGCACGATGCTAATGAGTCTAGGTTCTGATCTCTTATTGATGAGTCAAATAGAACATTGGTTGAGAAGGAAGGTATTATTCAAAAATTAATTGCTAAAAATGACATGTTAGAACTTGAAAATAAAAATTAAAAGTATCACACTTAGGTGAAATAGGCATTTTAAAAGTTAAAGTTCAAACCTTAGAGACCGAAATTCGGGCATTGAGATCTCCTAGTGAATTTTCAAAAGTCACTAGTTTAGATCCCTACTATGTGAGCAAGTTAATACATGATCAATCCTATCATAAAAAGGATAGAGTTGGTCTTGGATTTGAGAAGAGTAAATCCTCATTTAAATCAAATCACATGCAAGGCCCTAAAGGAAAAGGGGAACATTCTCAAACCTTAAGTATTCCAAATGCCAAACTAAAGTTTAATTGTGAACAATATTCAATCTATCAATTTTTTACTAAAAAGGGTTTAACTCTTTTGAACAAGGAGTCATCAAAATTGAAGTCTTCTCATGCCTCAAATGCTAAACAAGATCAAAAGTCACCAAATTATGCATTTAGGTACAAATACAATAAAAGAATTTCCAAGAACAAAAATGCTTTTAAAGATAATGATAGGAACACTCTTAATCCAAAAGGGTCAAACAAAACATATTTCAAAGGACCCGATGGATGGTTTTATGAATTCAAAAATAAAATTGCTTTACAAAACCAAACTCAAAGAAATGGTTTAGCTAGAGATGTTCCCCAACATCACAATAGATTTGATTCTAACAAAACCAAGAGTGTTGCATTTAAAGTTGCAAATAGGTCACATGGTAGTAATAAGAGTAGTTTGCATGAAGTGAAGTACCAATCCATTCTCAAACAAGGTTCTACTACTCAAAAGCAATCAACTACAATATGCAACTATTGTTGCAAACTTGGCCACACTTCCTTAGAATGTAGATTTAGGAATGTAAACAACAAACATAGTGTTGTTTGGGTTCCTAAAGCTATACTAGCTTAGTTTCACACTTAATCTCCCCTAAAAGTATTATAATTGCCAAACATAAAGGGGGAGATTAAAAACAAGGTATATGTTAGTTACTAACTCAATAATAACTAATATATACTTTGTAGGTGTGTTTGATTTCATCTCAAAAGGAAAGTGCTTGGATCATTGATAGTGGATGCTCACATCATATGACCGGTGACAAATCAAATTTTAAATTCTTAGAATCATATGATGGGGGTATGGTTACCTTTGGTAATAATCAAAGAAAGAGCTCTATTATTGGTATAGGCTCAATCGGTAACCAACACTTGACCATATCAAATGTATACCTTGTTGATGGATTAGACTATAACTTACTTAGTGTAAGTAAGTTATGTGATTCGGGATATTATACTAAATTTGATGCTAATGCTTGTCATATAGTTAGGTCCTCGGATGATGAGTTAATATATTCGGGTAAAAGAAAGAAAAATGTGTATTATCTATACTTTACCCATTTTGACTCCGGTGAAACGTGTCTAAGTGCCACATCAAATGGATCATGGTTATGACATCGTAGATTAGGTCATGTTTCAATTGATACCATTAAGAAATTAGTTAAACTAGACCTTGTGCGTGGTTTACCAACACATAAATTAGAACTTGAAGGATTATGTGATGCATGTGTTCAAGGTAAACAAACCAAAAGTAGTTTTAAATCCAAAGACATGGTTTCAACCGATCAACCCTTGCAATTACTACATATGGACCTATTTGAACCAATAAGTATACCAAGTTTAGCCAAAAAGAAATATGCATATGTAATTGTAGATGACTATAGTCGCTTTACTTGGGTTTTGTTCCTACAACACAAGGACGAAGCAATTAGCAACTTCATTGAATTTTGCAAACATGTTGAAAATGAAAAGGGATTAAGAATCATTAGGATTAGAAGTAACCATGGGGGGAATTTGAAAATGCGAAATTTGATCAACTTTGCTCTAAAAGGGGATATAAACATGAGTATTCGGCTCCTCGCACACCTCAACAAAATGGGGTGGTTGAGAGGAAGAACCGAACCTTAGTTGAGCTTGCCCGAACCATGCTAAATGAATACTCTTTGCCTAAACACTTGTGGGCCGAGGCGGTAAATACGGCATGCTACGTGGTAAATCGCGTAAGCATAAGGACCATATTGAATAAAACACCATATGAGCTATGGAAAGGGTATAAGCCAAAGATATCTCATTTTAGGGTATTTGGTTCAAAATGTTTTGTTCTTGATGAATCTCCCAAAGTGACTAAATTTGATTCTAAATCAATTGAGGGAATGTTTGTAGGGTACTCAAATTCAAACAAAGCCTATAGAATTTTCATTCCATCTCAAAAAATTGTAATTGAATCCGTGCATGTTAAATTTGATGAAAATGCTAATCAAAAGGTCGAGAAAGGTATCGAGATTGTAGGTGTTGAAGTGTCAATTCTTGATCAAGATGAAGTTGAGACAAGAACCGACACAATTGAGAATCAACCCGAGCAAACTCAACCCGAAATGGATACAACCAACAATACTGAGACGGATCAAATAATTGAAGATGCAACCAATAATGAGATGGATCCAATAGTTGAAGGAATGCAAACCGAAGAGATACAACCTTCACGAATTGAGTATCAAATTCCCCAAGACCTAAGGGAAGTATCCTCTCATCCTCTTTCTAATGTAATTGGGGATCCTAGGGAAAGGGTTAAAACAAGGTCTGAATTAAATCAAATGATTGGCTATTGTGCGTTTGTATCTCATATCGAACCCAAAAATTTCAAAGATGCAAATTTAGACCCTAGTTGGATTTGTGCCATGCAAGAAGAACTTGCTCAATTTGAAAGGAACACAGTTTGGAAACTTGTACCTAAGCCAAATGATAGAATGATTATTGGAACCAAATGGGTCTTTAGAAATAAAAAGGATGAAGATGGAAATGTAATTCGCAACAAAGCTAGGTTGGTAGCTCAAGGGTACAAACAACAAGAGGGTATTGACTTTGAAGAAACCTTTGCACTCGTAACTCGTCTTGAATCCATTAGAATGCTTTTAGCATATGCCTCAAACAAAAATTTCAAATTATTTCAAATGGATGTTAAAAGTGAATTCTTGAATGGATTCATAGATGAGGAGGTGTATGTTAATCAACCTCAAGGCTTTGTTGATTCAACATTTCCTAATCATGTGTATAGACTCACCAAAGCACTCTATGGACTCAAACAAGCCCCTAGGGCATGGTATGGTAGATTAAGTTCCTTTCTAATTGACAATGAATTCATTAGAGGCAATAATGATACAACTCTCTTCACCAAGAAAAGAGATGGATCACTTTTGGTGGTGCAAATTTATGTACATGACATAATTTTTGGTTCACCTAATGCGGCACTTGCCGAGGAATTTTCTTCTCTTATGAGTAGTGAATTCGAGATGAGCATGATGGGTGAATTGAATTTCTTCTTGGGACTCCAAATCAAGCAACTCATGGATGACACCTTTGTAAGTCAAACCAAGTATGCGAAGGAGTTGATCAAGAAGTTTGGGATGACCGAAAGCAATACAAGCAAAACTCCAATGGCTACGAATGCAAATCTTGACTCGAATCCAAACGGCACATCGGTGGACATCACTCAATACCGAGCTATGATAGGTAGCCTACTTTATTTAACCGCTAGTAGACCCGATATAATGTTTGCGGTATGTCTATGTGCTAGGTATCAAGCAAATCCCAAAGAATTGTACTTGAAAGCCGTTAAAAGAATTCTTAAATATGTCAAGGGTAGTTTAAATTTGGGATTATGGTATGACAAACAATCGGATTTAGACTTGATAGGATATGCCGATGCCGATTTTGCCGGGGACCGTATGGATAGAAAAAGTACAAGTGGTACATGCCAATTTCTTGGTGGTTCACTTGTATCTTGGTCGAGTCGCAAACAAACCTCGGTTGCCCTTTCCACAACGGAAGCCGAGTATGTAGCGGCCGGTAGTTGTTGCACACAAATTCTTTGGATGATCCAATCCCTAAATGATTATGAAATTCGCTTCCGCAACGTACCAATTATGTGTGACAATACTAGTGCCATTATGATATCCAAAAATCCGGTCCTTCATTCTAGAACCAAGCACATAAAGATAAGGCATCATTTTATTAGGGATCACATAGAAAAATGTGAAATTGAACTTACACATATCGACACCAAAGAACAAATTGCCGATATATTCACAAAATCCCTAAATACTCAACAACACAATGAATTAAGATTTAAATTAGGCATGCTTGAACTTAGAGAATAGACATATTCATAGCTTATTTCAAAATAATTAATTGCAATCAAAATAGTTCATGTAAATACTGACCTGCAGGGACAAAACGTTATAACGTTTTTGAAAACGTTGGTAACGTTTTTGAAAACGTTGGTAACGTTTTGTGAAACTCCAAAAGTCCGAGAGCTCCATATTTTTAAAAGATAAAACCTTATGTAACGATTTGAAACCGTTGTAACGTTTTAGACAGATCAGGCTCATATTCTAAAAAATCTGATTAAACCGTTGTAACGTTTTCATAAACCGTTGTAACATTTTGCTTCTGATACTTAGCCAAAATTCTGAGATAAATTATACTATATAAACGTTGTAACGATTGGGAAACGTTGGTAACGTTTTATGAAACTTCAAAAGTCCGAGAGCTTCACAAAAACGTTACACAAGGTTTCTGAAACGTTGCAACATTTATCTGACAAGGGGCTAACTTTGTGAAAGTTTCATTCAAAACGTTATAACGTTTTTAAAACGTTCCAACGGTTATCTGACAAGGGATAAAAATTCTAAAATTTCAAATGCAAACGTTGTAAAGGTTTCCAAACGTTGGTAACGTTTTGTTGGACTTCAAAAGTCCGAGTGTTACGTTACGAAATTTTAATACTTAATTTTGAATTGATTTAAAAGCAAGAATCGAGAATTGTATTAACAAAATGGAAGTTTAAACCTTAATTAAGGTTCCTCTAAATAAGTAGGTTAAGTGTGAATCGAAACCGCGTTGAAATTTTGAGATTTTGAAACTTTATAGGCTGAGTGCGGATGGGATTGACCCGCACTACGGGTGGGTGCGTCCGCACTCATGCGTTTCTATGTTGAACTGAGTTTTCTAAAATCTTCTAAGTACTGAGTGCGGATGGGTTGACCCGCACTGCGGGTGGGTGCGTCCGCACTCATTCCATTCTGTGTTGGTCTGAAAATTCTTCTAAGTGCTGAGTGCGGATGGATGACCCGCACTGCGGGTGGAAGGCATCCGCATTAGGCTCGGACTTTTTCTAAACTCCTGTCGAAAATTGACTAAGTGGCCAGTGCGGGTGAAGCCACCCGCACTGCGGATGAGTGCGTCCGCACTGTGGATGATTTCTGTGTTAAAATTCATGTTCTGAAAACCTACTGAGTGCTGAGTGCGGGTGAAGCCACCCGCAGTGCGGATGGGTGCATCCGCATTCAGGGTGATTTAACCCTAAAACTCAAATCCGATTTATTTCTCTCTCCCACTTCATTATTTTACCCATTTTCAAGTGATTTTTGGCCAAGAGAGAAGAAAAAGAGCGTGTGAGTTTCCGTTCCTTTCAAACCCTCGATTGTTGCGAGAAATCAACTTTGGAACTGAGTAAGCAGCCGAGGATCTCTCCGAACTCTCCTATTTGGTATTTCTTTCTCTCCTTCTTTCTTTCGAAACCTCGTATTTTCTCGATTTCTCAGATTCTCATTTTAAACTCGAGATTTGTATTCGAATTGCTCGAGGACTAGTTCCTCTACACCCCTTGCTTGTTTGTTTTCAATCTTTTTCCCGATTTCTTCCGATTTGTTGATTTTGGATTTCTAGGGTTTCGTGCCAAAATTGAAACTGGGCATAATCGTGAATTGATTTGCTTAACCCAACCAATTAGATTTGTAAACGGTAGGGTTGCCTCCTGATCTTGAATTTCTAGAACATTTAACGACTGATTTGAGATTTGACCAAATTAGGGTTTAACCAAACGGTAAATCGAACTGTTACGAGAACCAAAATAGAGAACTGGTACCTAAATTGTTACCAAATGGAGAGGTTGTATGGTCCAGAGGACCTATATGAGATTATGTGAGGTTTTAGAGGATTTTGGTGAGAAATGATGAACCGAACGAATTGATACCAAAAGCATAGGAATTGATTAAATAAGGTATAAGCCTTAGAAGTAACTCGAGTAAACCTCTCGATCGTGAACCAATGTTAAACCTAGTATACGTGTAATATAGGTGTAGGCTCAGTCGAGCAAGACGTTGCGAGGCATTTCGAGACGCCTGAACCATAATTTAAGTGGTACGCTCGTCATAATCAGGTGCAGGATTCTTGGACTTGTTTGATACTTTATTTTCAGGAATTAAACTGTTTATTCATTTGTCATGTTGAATTCTTATTTGTTGCATATTTTGAAATTCATGCTGTATATTGATGCTTGCATAAATGAGGATGATTTGAACTGTTCGGTTAAGTTTAATTGGCATGTTGGTATGGTTATTATTTGATTAGTTCTATTAATTGTTCTTGATGTGAATGAATCTGCCAGGCCGACCTGTTTAGGTGGCTGGATAAGGTGACAGTGACCTATCCGTTGACCTGTGTTTTATGAATTTGCCAGACCGACCTGTTTAGGTGGCTGGATAAGGTGATGCTGCTGACTTATGCGTTGACCTGTTATGAATTTGCCAGACCGACCTGTTTAGGTGGCTGGATAAGGTGACGCTGCTGACTTATGCGTTGACCTGTGATGAATTTGCCAGACCGATCTGTTTAGGTGGCTGGATAAGGTGACGGTGACCTATCCGTTGACCTGTTTAATGAATTGTGCAAGGCTGATAGCTGATTGTGATTCTATTTGAATGAAATTGCAAAGTTGAGCGGTATGGCTGACTTTGATTCCATGTGATTGCATTGTTGGCAAGTTGACCTGTATAGGTGACTTGTAACCAGACCTTAGGAAACGGTTAAGCCAAACAGCTACAGATGTGGGTTTGATAAATGGTCCAGTTCGAAAGAACATCTGTAGTTGCTACAAGCCCTAATGAATTGAGTTAAGCCAAATATATGTTGTGTTTGAAATTCATCTTGAAAATTCCTTAAGTTGTTTTCATTCGATTAATTGTTGTTGAGCATTGGCATTCTGTTATTTATGATTATATATATCTGTTTGGATTGTTATTGTTTGGGTTTCATTGTTGAATATAGAGTTTGATTGCAAGTCCAATAATCTAAATTGTGGAAAATTTCGCACTGGGAATTTATTCTCATCCCCACCCTTTGGGTTACTTTACAGGTACTGGTGCGACTGATTCCGGAGAGGCACGGGAGTAGTAGGCCTTAGTAGCTTACCACTTGATAACCCTAGATATTTTGTTATATAGATTTAGGGTGGGCCTCATGGTTGGTATCCGGATGTGATACTTTTGTTGTATTATTTACTGTCCAGACTGTGTACTCTGATTTTATATTAGAAACTTGTTTTATATTGCCTGTTGTGGTGTTTGAATTGTTAATTGCCTTGTAAGCATACACGGCGTTGTATGCTTACGGCGGGGGACTGTTACGACCTGTGGCCGCGGGGTGTGACACCGAGAGCTTCACAAAAATGTTACACAAACGTTACATAAACGTTATAACGTTTTGAGGTAAAAACACGGTATTTTGGACAAACGTTGGTAACGATTTAATGCGAAAAGGGGTTATATTAGATCCGAACCCGTCCTTTCCTTCCTTATTCTTCTCCAACCCTTCCCTTCTTCCTCCATTCTCTCTTCTTCTTCCACCCCGCCGTTCTCTCTCTCTCTACCTATTCCGGCCAACTTCACCAAATCAAGAAATTTTTCTTGATTTCTCTTCTCCTCTCTTCCCTCTACACGAATCTACTCCCAAATTCTTCATTCTCTCACTCTATCTCTCTCTCTCCAAAACCCTAGCCAAAACCCTACAATCAATTCCGGTGATCCGACCGTTCGATTGACGATCCGGCTTCACCACTACTCTTCTCGGGTTCTCCTCTTCTCGGTTTAGCGCTTCACTTCTAAATCGGTAAACTTTCACCCTCAACTCAATCAAATGGCTACAAAGAAAGGTGCGTTGCTAAGGGTAAGAAAAGACTCCGTGTGGACTCGGAGGATGGTCAAAACAGTGGTGAAAACCTAGAACCAAACTGGACAATTCACAGGTCTAATAAATACCTTTTTCGGGATATTGTGGCATATGAGAATTACATGGGTTCATTCATGAATAGAAAAATAACCGATTGCTACCGTTTTGACAAATCATCGGTTACCTTCTCACAACCCGAAGATGACAAGATAATTCAGTATTTGAATCATTGGAATTGGGACCCCCTTGTGAGTTGTGGTGAACCTTACACTGCAATACTAACCCGCACATTTTATGCAAATATCAAAATCCAAGAAGAACCCCTTATCATCACTTCTTGGGTAGGCGGGCAAGAAATTGCACTTTCTCTTGGTAATGTGGCTCAATGGCTTGGGGTTCCGAATGAAGGGGAGGAAACCTATCTCTTGAGGAGTTGGCCTCTTTATGCCGATGGTACCTCTAGTGAATATAAGAAATGGTTTGACCGAAACAACTTAGCCGGAGCACCAATCTATGTTTCTCACCTTCCAACCCTACATCGGTTACTATTCCTTTTCATAAACAACATTCTCATGCCCAAAGCCGCAATCAAAACAAATCTTGAGTGGGGACCGATGTACTTCCTTCGTCACCTCATTCAATTGGATGGAAAATGTATCAACATACCCTACATCATTCTTCGTCACATTAGTGCCTCATTTTATAGCACGGTACATAATCTGCCATATGTCCATCTCATTCACAAAATCATCCGCCTCAATGGTATTCAAATACCTGAAGAAGCAGAATTTTTCTTCCTGATCAATTTGGTTGATCACTTAACCAAAATCGGGTGGATTCATGGTCATTCATCATCGGGTCTGAGGCGCTACGAACCTGATACAAGAGACATAAATAAGTGGATAAACCTACCAGATGCCTTACCCAATCAATATTGGGACCCGGAAGAAGAAGTGACCCCGGTACAACCTCAACCACAATACATGCCACAAGCGGGTGCGTTTGTCCCTCAAGCGGGTGAGTTTGTCCCTCCACAAGGCCAAGAAGCACAACTGATGTGGTTATGCCAACAGATGAATGCTCAACGCCTTGAGATTCAACAAAATCATCAAGCAACGCAAAGGAGGTTTGACAATCTGGAGAAGGGGCAATTGAAGATAAGGAAACAACTGCGAGCACATGCTCGAGCTCTCAATGCGCTTGATGAAGTTCAATCCAGTCTCTCGAATCGCTTTGTCAAGCAATATGGTCCCTCGGGAAGCCCGGCACGAGCACGTGAGAATCTTGTTGAGGAAGAAGATACGGAAGATGAGGAAGAGGAGGTTGAAAATGAAGGTGAAGAAGAAGAAGTGGCCCATGCACAAAACGACCACATGGATGACGAGTAGATCGTACAATTTCAAAAACTAAAAACTTGCTAATTTGATTGCTATGCTTGGTTGCATGAACAATGTCTGTTAGTTGCATGTTTAACTTAAATTTTAATTTGCTTGAATTGTTAAATTGCAAAAGTTGAATTGTTGAATTGTTGCAATTGTTGAGTTGGTTTAATTTGCTTGTGTTAGTTAAATTGTTGCAATTATTGGTTAGTCATGGTTTAAATTGCAAAAATTATTGAATTGTTGAAATGATCAACATGAAACGTTGTAACGTTTTATGGATGTCAGAATTTTAAGTACAGCTGTACCAAAGATTGAAAATTCAAATTTAAACGTTTCAACGTTTATAAAACGTTGTAACGTTTTTAAGTAAACTTAAGCTTCAAAGAACTTCTATTTTGATCAAGTTTTTACAGGTTAAAACGTTACACAATGTTTTGCAAACGTTATAACGTTTTGCTGAGCTGTCAGAAAATTAAAACCCTAAAATCGCATTTGAACTAAAGCGTTGTAACGTTTGATAAAACGTTGGTAACGTTTTATGTCAAATAGCTCATTTTTGAGCTGACACTATAAATAGTTGATTGGGATCTCTTCCCAAATCATCCAAGCCGACCCTAATCATTTTAAAAGCGATTTTCTGAGAGCTTAGCCTACTCCATTGTTGTGAAAGCTTAAAACTTCAAAATCCCTCAAGCAACCTCAAACCTATTTCACTAATCTTGATCTAGATTAGGTTAGAGTGATCTATTGAGTGTTTCTAGACAATCGAGACCTTGTTCTCATCTCTTTGAGTTGGCCGTTTGACTTCCCGCTTGGTGTGTAAGGGCTCAACGGTTCACAAGTTGTAATCCTTTCGTATTGGGTAATAGAAAGGCGCACCACACAAGGTTGCGAAGCCCCGGAGACGTAGGCCTTTGTTTTGACGAACTCCGTTATTATCCCGCGTGTCAAATTTCTCTAAACTCATCTATTTACTTTCAATTGCAATTTAATTTCAGTTTTTGGTCAATTAGAGGTGCACTTAGTGTAACACCTAGTTGCTTGTTTGGTATACTAAAGGTAACCTCTTATCTGTTGATAAGAGGAAATGTTCACCTTTCGGCTATTATTTGGTTTTATCTTTTGGATCACTAAACCTACCTCATGTCCTTAGCTTTGGTTGAGAGATTTTAATGGGGAGAATGTGCTTTAGATGTGATCATGCATCTAGTGACAAACCAATAAAAATCAAACAACTTAATCTAAGCAATTAAAATCAAACACAATCAAACAAACACAAATTCTAACACAAGAATCAAATAACTATCATGCAAAACAAAACATTTGATTATATCTTAACCCTAGAAACTAAAAGAAAAGAAAGCAAATAAAACAGGTAAAGATAATGATAAGGGAACTCATGGCAAAACTCGAGGAACGAAGAAGATCCATCGCAAAACTCTTATTTTTCGCCTCTCTACTTGTTCTCCAAGCCAAGCCCTCGCTCCCAACCCTTAGGTTCATCCAGCATGCCCAGATACCCTCCCTAGTGCAGGAATCACATTTTTAAAGACCCAAGACCGACTTTCCTTCATTCAGACTTCTTTCCCAATTTCCAGATTTCCTGCCAGATTTGTCTGACAAGACCCATGTCGAAACTTGCGAGACATCAAATTCCCCCAAGCTGAAACCTTGCTTGTCCTCAAGCAAAAATCCCAACTTAGGTATAGGGCTAGACTTTAGACTACCTAAAATACAGATAAAATTCTAAATGTGAACAATTACGTGAGTTTGCTATTACCCAAGAATCCTTTTGGTCAATAACTTGGATTTCCTTGATAACTTTTGATTCACCTCACAGATTGACTAGTCAGACTTCTATTTTATGATGCCTTAATAGTTGTAAAGATTAATTGCTTGAGTGATCAATATTCCATTCTTTTACTGAAACTGAGCCCTCGTTTGTGGTGATTTTTCCTTTTAGCCCCCCTCAAGCTTGGAACAAGCTTAGGTTACAAAGTTGCGGACTTCGTGTGTTGTATGCAAAAGTTTTATTATTTTCTAAGTTTGGGATACAAGCTCAAAGGCACCCAATAAGACTTATTGCCAGTACTCTTATTTTCTCCATCTTTTATTTCATTTCTATATTGTTATTTTTTTCTTTTTATTTCTCTTTTTTTTATTTTTTTATTTTTTTTTATTTGCATACACCATGAATACACACATCCACTGGTATTCATTCCTACCAATGGATATCCCAATCTTTCTTTGTTTTAAAATCTCGTTTCCCTATTTTAAAGGCACAATTTAGTTTTCAAAATGGTTTTTTCGATCCATATAAATATGTGTTTGGAGACCAAATATTACATTTTTTGGAATTTTTTTACTATTTCTTTAGATTTATTGAAAATCGCTGTTTTCAGCAAATCTGGACCATAAAAAAACAGCAATTTTCAATAAATCTAAAGAAATAGTAAAATAATTCCAAAAAATGTAAAATTTGGTCTCCAAACACATATTAATATGAAGAACAAGATGAACGGTTCGGATCGACCGTTAGAATTTTGAAAAGTCAAAATCCAAGCAGTTGCAAGGAGAGGCTCTATGCTATGCATAGTATGCTAGCATATTCCTATATATATATATATATATATAGAGAGAGAGAGAGAGAGAGAGAGATAGGCTAATGTGCTTTCGGTAGCATATGGGTCGAAATACACGCGGTCCAAATTCGACTTTTTAAAATTCAAACGGTCGATCCGAACTGTTTATCTTGTTCTCCATATTAATATGTGCTTGGAGACCAAATTTTATATTTTTCTGAATTTATTTTACTATTTATTAAGTATTTTACAAAATTTTGATCCAACGGTGGCTGCTGATTTTACTGTTTTGTGCTTGGATCAACAATTTTGTAAAATAATTAATAAATAGTACAAAAATTCAGAAAAATATAAAATTTGGTCTCCAAGCACATATTAATATGGAGAACAAGATGAACAGTTCGGATCGACCGTTTGAATTTTAAAAAGTCGAATTTGGACCGCGTGTATTTCGACCCATATGCTACCGAAAGCACATTAGCCTATATCTCTCTCTCTATATATATATATATATATATATATATATATATATATATATATATATCATGATACATTCATTATCGCTGCATGCCTGTCTGTGCATCTAACAGCCATGCATTTCGTCTCTGTCCATTAATTTACAAGTTACAACTGGCATTAATTCTTTTCACCTTTTATTTTTAACAATATCCTTCTTAATTTATATTCTTCAGAGTTCGATGCAGCCAGACACAGATCGACAGAGTCTCTGTATATATCTGACTTTCTTTCTATTTTTAAGTCAAGTGACTTTCTTTTTATTTATATATATTCTTGCCCCGGCCAATCTCCCTCCAAAGGCACTGCCCCCATCCCCATCGATCTAATTAAAGCCAAATATATATAATCATGGATATCAAGCTCAAAACAATTGCATTTGCATACATCATGATTCTTATTTGCTGGACTGCCGAGGCTGAGTGTGGATGGCCTGGTACTGGATCGACCTTCGAGATTGACTATTTAAAATACGGGCTCAAAAAAATACCTCTGAGTAAATTGTGCTCCATTATTGAAACTCTCGATCTCAACGAAAAGGGGTGCATCTGCCGGATGTATAGTACATTAGAAGGAGTAGTAAATTCATTGATGAGACAGTGCAAAATCAAAGACATCCCAGAAGAATGTATTTGAAAATTAATGCTGCTGCGCTGCATGCATGGTTTCAGCTTAATTAATTCCTTGTATTTAATTTGTTCTTGTTTATATTAACGTACCTTCTTAATTAATTATTACATACTTTCTTGTACGTTGTATGTTGTGTTTGATCGATATATATAGCTTTTTTGATTGAGTTATCGATGATTAATTAATCAAATTCGGAAAATAAATCACTTTGATCCATTATATGTTTATTCGTCTCACATTAAATCCAAGTAATTAATGAATATCCTAGGAATTGTTTAAACACCATCACTTCTTCATTTTGTTAAAAAAAACGCATCATATATATATAGAGAGAGAGAGAGATGGGCTATGGTGCATTGCAATGTATGGAGGGGTTTGTGCATTGGACCATAAATCTAAAATTTAAAATCCAAATGACCGATCCAAACCGTTCATCTTGTTCTCCATATTAATATGTGCTTGGAGAAATTTTTTTACATTTTTCTGAATTTTTTTACTATTTATTAAGTATTTTACAAAATTGTTCATCCAACGGTGGCTTAACAAAACAGTAAAATCAGCAGTCACCGTTGGATCAACAATTTTGTAAAATACTTAATAAATAGTAAAAAAGTTCAGAAAAATGTAAAATTTGGTCTCCAAGCACATATTAATATGGAGAACAAGATGAACGGTTTGGATCGGCCATTTGGATTTTGAATTTTAGATTTATGGTTCAATGCACAAACCCCTCCATGCATTGCAATGCACCATAGCCCATCTCTCTCTATATATATATATATATGAGGAGGGATCAAGTTACAACAATTTTTGAGTTACAAGTTACAACAACTATTTTTTACATTTTTAAAGTCCAAATTGTCGATCCAAACCATTAGATGTGATCTCTACTATAAAATGTGCTTGGAGATCAAATTTTATATTTTTTGAAATTTTTTTACTATTTATTAAGATGGGTAGAAAAACTAGTCAAATTTGGACCATTGAATTTTGTACCCATCTTAATAAATAGTAAAAAAAATTCCAAAAAATGTAAAATTTGGTCTCCAAGCACATTTTATTGTACATATCACATCTAACGGTTTGGATCGACGATTTAAACTTTGAAAATGCAGAAAATGGTTGTTGTAACTTATTGTAACTTGATCCCTCCTCTATATATATATATATATATATATATAGGACTTGGCTACGGTGCTATGGGTAGCTAAGAGGCCTCCCGTGCTACGGCTCAATATTTGACTTTTCAAAATTCTAACGGTCGATCCGAACCGTTCATCTTGTTCTCCATATTAATATGTGCTTGGAGACCAAATTTTACATTTTTTGGAAATTTTTTACTATTTTTTTAGATTTATTGAAAATCGCTGTTTTTCAGACAAATCTGGACCATAAAAAACAGTGATATTCAATAAATCTAAAAAAATAGTAAACAATTACCAAAAAATGTAAAATTTGGTCTCCAAACACATATTAATATGGAGAACAAGATGAACGGTTCGGATCGACCGTTAGGATTTTGAAAAGTCGAATATTGAGCCGTAGCACGGGAGGCCTCTTAGCTACCCATAGCATATTAGCCAAATCCTATATATATATATGAGCAAAGCTAGGGTGTGATGTGCTCACCAAGAGAGTTTGGTGACCATAACTCCAAAAGTATATCGCATCGATGTCAAACGTCGAATCCAAACCGTTGAAATCCATGTACTTCATGAGGGATGCATGTACATGCAAAATTTTGAAAGTTTCGAGTTTATTTGCTACACGGTCAAGTGGTCAAAGAAATAATAAAAATTGAATATATAAAATAACTTATAAATTAATTCATAAAATATTCATTTCTTTGACCGCTTGACCGTGTAGCAAATAAATTTGAAACTTTTAAAATTTTACATTTACATGCATCACTCATGAAGTACATGAATTTCAACGGTTTGGATTTGGTGTTTGAAGTTGATCCGATGAACTTTTGGAGTTGTGCTCACCAAACTCTCTTGGTGAACACATCACACCCTAGCTTTACTCTCTCTCTCTCTATATATATATATATATATATATATATATATATATATATATACAGAAAGAGAGAGAGAGAGAGAGAGGAGGGATCAAGTTACAATAATTTTTGAGTTACAACAAGTTACAACAAGCATTTTCTACATTTTCAAAGTCCAAATTGTCGATCCAAACTGTTAGATGTGATCTCTACAATAAAATGTGCTTGGAGACCAAATTTTATATTTTTTGGAATTTTTTTACTATTTATTAAGATGGGTACAAAATTCAATGGTTTCAATTTGACTAGTTTTTGTACCGATCTTAATAAATAGTAAAAAAATTCCAAAAAATGTAAAATTTGGTCTCCATGCACATTTTATTGTAGAGATCACATCTAACAGTTTGGATCGACAATTTGGACTTTGAAAATGTAGAAAATGCTTGTTGTAACTTGTTGTAACTCAAAAATTATTGTAACTTGATCCCTCCTCTTTAAATGATCTATAATTCCGACCAATTTCTGTACCAAAATATGTGTTTTAAACCACTAAATCGTGTTTATTTCATTTAATATCTATAAAATATTGTACTGCAGCGCTTTTATTCTTATATTGCAGAAAACAGACGAAATGAGGGAAGATGATGAATTATGAAGCTCTACACACAGGCCGCGTCACATTCGAAGCGAGCCGCATCATACCCTGACACAACCACAGATGTGATCACCCATCACTCATGCGAGAGACACAGACACGCGGGCTGCGTCACACCCGACGTGGGTCGCGTCAGCCTATTCCGGAAACATAATAGAATTGGAAACAGAGGCTCAATGAAGGAAGGTCGACCAGAATAGCTATAATACGGGATTCCTTGCTACAAACCATTATTTTCTGCATTTTAGAGAGCAAGAGAACAATTCCTAGGGTTGGGACTTCACGGATCTTTTTTGTTCTTCGGGTTTTGTCATGAACAATTCTTTTATCACTTGTTTTATCTGCTTTTTGATCATGTCTGAGTAGATTTCATAGTTTCTAGGGTTACGATGTAGTCTGATACTCTTTTTATATGCATGTTGTTTGAATCTGTGTTGATGTTTATGTTTCTTTGTTTGAGTATTATTTTAATTACTTTGTTGAAATTGTTTGAATAATTCTTGGTTTACTGTTAGATGATCTATAACATCTTTCTAGTACTTTGGCCCTGATGTTTCTTTCAACCAGACTAAGTATCTGAGGTAGGTTTTTGAGCTGTGAGTAGAGGTGTTCATTGGTTCGGTTCGGTTAAAATCGAACCAAAATTGACAAACCAAAGTTATAATTCGGTTTTAAAAAATAGAACCGAACTGAACCGAATTAGCATTGTAACCGAACCGAAGTTTTATTTCAATTTGTTCGGTTCAAACTGAAATATATTAATTTTTTTTATTTAAAATAATTGATTTATAATAAATCGAAGTATATTAAGAAATAAACCGGAGTATTAAGAAATAAACTAAGATATTTAGAAATAAACCAAGTATTTAAAGAAATTGATTAAGAAATAAACCAGAGTATTAAGAAATAAATCGGGGTGGTTCGGATCAAATTCATATTATATGAAAGTTCGGTCGGTTCAGTTATTTTGGTTTTGAAATTTTTCAAACCAAACCGAACCAAAGTTATAATTCAATTTTGAAAAGCCAACTGAACCGATCCAAAAAGCTGAAATAACCGAACTATTTAAACCGAACTAATTCGGTTCAGTCCAAAATCGATTAAACCGAACCGTTTGAACACCCCTAGCCGTGAGGCTAGACCAATAGTAATTGAGAGGTGAACTTTCCACTTATCGAGAGATAATGGATACCTTTAGTAAACCAGACAAAGAACTTTGGTAGAATACCAATAAACGAGAGTTGAGGTTGGAAATCTAAGAGGTCAAAATTGCAATTCCATTACCAAGTTTATTAAGCCAATAAACGAGAGTTGAGGTTTAGAAACATTAGGTATGGTCAATAGAACCTTATATAAAGAAACAACACAGAAACAAGTAACTGTTGTATTCACTCGAGGGGCATGCGCCCCGTGTCAGGTACCGAGAGGCAGAGTTGAAGATAAAATCTGAAATCCTGGAAACGTCTTTTTATAACTATTAAAACTAAATTTTACTTTCTGTCATTTTAATTATTACTATTGAACTTAGGAAATTAAACAAACCCAATCAACCTTTTCCAACTTCTAGTACTTAATTAATTTAAGTAGAGTCCAGTTTACATTTTAACCGTCCTATAGATCAATACCTGACTAAACTATATGATAGGATTGTGCACTTGCAGTCTTAATCAAAAGTTAATTCAAGGTTTAAAATGTACAACTTGTTGTACTAAAACTTTGTGATACACTTTTGTGCGAACAAGTTTTTGGCCTCGTTGCCGAAGACGGCATCATTTATATACTTTTTGGCAGCTACCGTTGGATCAACAATTTTCACAGTGGCTTAATAAATAGTAAAAAAATTCAGAAAAATGTAAAATTTGGTCTCCAAACACATATTAATATGGAGAACAAGATGAACGGTTCAGATCGACTTTTTGAATTTTGAAATTTCAAATTTAGACCATATGTATTTCGGCCCATATGCATACGAATGCACATTAGTTTCTCTCTATCTATATATATATATATATATATAGAGAGAGAGAGAGAGAGAGAGTTGGGCTACGGTGAGTTGCGAAGTAAAACGACTATTTTACTTCACGCTCATATTTTGCGATTTTAAAGTTCAAACTGTCGATCCGAACCACTCAACATGATCTCCATATTAAAATGTGCTTGGAGACCAAATTTTACATTTTTTGAAATTTTTTTACTATTTATTAAGCCACTTTGAAAATCACCGATCCAGCGGTCCAGAAATTTTTACTGTTCACACGGATTTTCAGATTTTCAAAGTGGCTTAACAAATAGTAAAAAAATTCCAAAAAATTGTAAAATTTAGTTTCCAAGCATATTTTAATATAGATTAAACATCTAACGGTTTGAATCGGCTATTTGAACTTTGAAAATGAAGATATTGCGTGAAATAAAAACGTGTTTTACTTCACAACTCACCCTAGCCTTACTCTATATATATATATATATATATATATATATATATATATATATAGGATTTGGCTAATATGCTATGGGTAGCTAAGAGGCCTCCCGTGCTACGGCTCAATATTCGACTTTTCAAAATCCTAACGGTCGATCCGAACCGTTCATCTTGTTCTCCATATTAATATGTGCTTAGAGACCACATTTTACATTTTTTGGAAATTTTTTACTATTTTTTTAGATTTATTGAATATCGCTGTTTTTTATGGTCCAGATTTGTCTGAAAAACAGCGATTTTCAATAAATCTAAAAAAATAGTAAATGGTAGAAGGTGAACTCAAACTGTTAGGGGCATGAACTCAGATACTTAGGGGCATGGGCTTAAATAAGGTGAACTCAAACAGCCAAGTCCTATATATATATATATATATATATATATATATATATGTATGTATATATATACACTTTGATTTTTGCATATATAGCCATCAGGTTAGATCTTGATCAAATGATGAATTTTGGTTAAACTAATTTAAATTAATTATGAAAAAAAAATAGTTAAATGTGACCAGTTACATTTGAACACGGCACGTTTAGATATGGCGTAACTTACATGATGTAACCATTTGTATGCCATGACCACCATTGACATTCTAATCACGGCACAACACGTAAAAAAATAACTTAATCACAGCATAATACAGCACGCATTTTCCACTCCAGTGACATCTCTTGCCGAAGCAGAGCTGGGCACCAATCTAGTATTGTTCCAACTTCTAACTTGTGTTATACAAGTTCTAGCTGTACGAATAGTATACCGTGTTTTCCAGCCACATACGATCCAAATCTCATTTCCTCGTGACGACAGCACGGAAGTATTCTCTGCTTGATCTCCAAGTGCAACTAATTATTATATCGAGAGGCCTACGGTCAATGTGAAACAGAAAAACAAAAAACAAAAAAAAGCTTCTGCATGCACTGCGAGATTGAGATTTCATGCTCCCCATGTCTCTGTGGAAATGTATGCAATAAATTAATAAATTAATTAACTCGCTCGCTCGTCATATTATTTTAACTCATGGATAAATAATGTATAGGATTCATAATTTTAACACATCATTTAACCTAAAATATATCCAGAAATTCAAATTTTCATAGAAAGAAAATAGATTTGCAGGGAGAATTAATGCATTATGTTAATAATAAATTTATTTAACAAACTGTGACAATTAAACGAAAGATTAATTATTAAACTAACAAATGTATGATTATAGATGTATTCCCAATATTTAAATATATGGTCCATTAAATATAGCGTAATGAAAAAATAATTTGTCACGCATTAAGTAAATTATTAACGGTTCAACTTTCTAACACTTTATTAGACCTTCAATTATTCTAATATATGTAATATAAAATGAGTAAGGCTAGGGTGTGACAGGCTCACCCAGCCCTTCCCGTGAGCAGAAATTTTCAGCCGTTCGATCGATTACGATTCGTGCTATTATAAATTTCGCAAATGCGCTGAATACGGACGGAAATTTGAATAACGGAGAAAGAAATTTGAATAACATTCTCCGTCAGCTCAAGTAGAGAACTTCTACCCTTTCCCCTTTTCTCTCTCAGGTGGAGAACAAAGAGAGGAGCAATTCTCACTGCCTTCACCTCTCCCTTCCATTAGGGTTTGCGATTTTCTTCCACCCCCGCCTCTCCTTGTCCGTGATTTTCTTTTTACCCCGCCTCTCACGCTCTCCTCTTCCCGTCTCAGACTCACCTCAGCCACGGCAATTTCAGACTCGCCTCTCGCGCTCTCTCACCGAGCAAAGCTAGGGTTTGTCTTGCGAATTCAGGTAAGCGCTCTCTCTCATTTTTATGTGGTACAAATACCACCTGATTTTCCGACTCATCTGTGTTATTGTTACTTGTTTTGATTAAATCTGTTACCACAACCTCTGAGTTCTCAACCTCTAAGTTTGAGTTTTGACTCTATAATTATTTGTGATTTTTTTTTTTGCAAAGCTGATTAAACGATTCTCTATTTAATTAGAATAAAATGTGAAGATTAATGCACTTCGGCTCCATTTCTCCTTGGCCTAATGTATGATTTTTGGCTTAGCAAAAATTAAACCACTCGTTATTGGTTGTTCAGATCATAATAAATGACATATTTATAATTTTTAAACAATCTTGTTTGGTTATGTTTATGGCTGATTGACATCTAGATTGTTCTAATGAATATTATAATAAAAAATTGATAGCTTATACACAGGGGTTTAGATGTTCTATTGCATGTTTCATTCATTTTTTTATGTTGATGTGCATGATACCAACTGTAGGTTTCATTCATTCTTTAAACCTGAAAGTTGTACCGTACGGACTTAATACATGAAGAATGGATGTTGCACGAACATTGTCATTTGATGTGCCCTCAGGTAGCATGATTCCGTTTGAGGAGTCCTTAGTCCCTACTGGAGATTTAGATGAAGATATAGAGATCACGGTAAGCTTCATTGGTACTGAATCTGAAATTATAAATGATGTTTAAATAAATAGTCATTTAAATTTTCTAATTTGATGTTTCTTTGTATTATTTTGATAGGAGCAACTTGTTGACCCTTATCCTGAAAATGAACAAATCGAGAAAACATGGGACCAATGTTTTGAGCCCTTTGTTGACCCGTATTCTGAAAATGAACAAATCGAGAAACCATTGGACCAATGTTTTGAGCCCTTTGTTGGCATGGAGCTCGATAGTATCGATGCTGCTTACGAATTTTACAACAACTACGGGTTCAAAACTGGATTTAGTATTCGAAAAGCACAAAAGTATCATTCTCAAAAGGGAGAGAAAAAAGTAATTCAGCAAAGATTTGTTTGCTCTAAAGAAGGATTATCAAATCGTCAGAAACAGGAGAGGGTTGGGGCAAATGAGAAGACTCCTCAAAAAGCAATCTCGTTTCGGAGGACAGATTGCAAAGCACTAATGACCATAAGTCTACAATCAAATGGAAAATGGTTGGTAACCACTTTTAGAAAAGAGCACAACCACGAGATGGTCCAAAGTCCTTCGAAGAAGAAATATTTTAAGTCTCATGCGCATATTAGAGATGACCAAAAGGAGTGCATTACTATTTTGAGCAACCAAAATGTAGCTCCTGCAAAGATTTATGAGGCAATCATCGAGAAGGAGGGTGGTCGACATAATGTTCTTTTTTCTAAGAAGTATTTAAGTAATGAGATCGCTAAAGAGAATAGAAAACTTGTTGGTGTGGATGTCAAGAAAGCCCTCGAGTACTTCAAAATGATGCAAGAAGCAGATCCAGACTTCTTCTTTGAAGTAGAGCCTGATGATAACCAAACAGTGAAAAATATATTTTGGATCGACGGGAGGTCAAGGAGATCATACCAAGCTTTTGGTGATGTTTTAGTGTTTGACATGACTTACAATACCAACCGCTATTATATGCCTTGCAGTCCCTTTATTGGAGTGAACCATCATTGGTTATCTATATTTTTTGGGTGTGCGCTAATTAGAGCTGAGGGGGCAGACACATTCAAATGGTTATTCCGAACCTTTTTGAAGGCAATGAATGGGAAACACCCGAAAGCTATCATCACTGACCAAGACCCGGCAATGAGAGTGGCAATAGCTGAGGTTTTTCCAAATACAAAGCACAGATGTTGCCAATGGCATGTGATGAGGAAAGCAAGAGACAAATTGAAAGCATTGTATCTGAATAAAAAAGGATTCGAAGAGGACTTACAAGCTTGCATTAATTTGAGTTTGACTATCGAAGAGTTTGAAAAGGGGTGGGAAGATATGCTTGAGAAGTACAACTTACATGATAACCACCATTTGGAGTTGATGTTTGAAACTCGCGAAAGGTGGGTCCCTGCTTATTTTCGAGAAATCTTCTTTGATGAGATGACCACTTCCCAATGAAGTGAGAGTGCTAATTCTGTTTTGAAGTTGTGGACTGACTCACACACGTCAATCTACAAGTTTGTCTTACAATTTACTAAGATGGTTGAGGGCATTTTTGCCAAAGAGGATGAAGAGGACTTCAGATGTTTCACAGAACAGCCACAACTATGGTCCTTTTATCCAATAGAAGTTGAAGCCCGTCGAGTCTACACCAGAAAAATTTATTCTATTTTTAAGAATCTCTTTAGGCAAAGTTCAAGGTACATCATACAAGAAGTAGAGAAGGATGAAATATATGAGGTCAAGAGGACACACGATCCTAAAAACTCCAATTGGAAACTATGTGCATACCAGGTTCGAGTGAACAAAGCCAATAGCGAGGTTAGTTGCAATTGCAAGGGTTTTGAATTTCAAGGACTTTTATGTTCACATTCCATAACAGTGATGCAAAACCTTAAGATGCACCTTCATCCTCGTTATGTGTTGGCAAGGTGGACCAAAGAGGCGAATCAAGGTTTGAAGAAAAATCAAATTGATATGAGATCCATGGAAGCCATACGATCTGATGCTGATAGGTAATATGTGTGGTACATTTTATTCTTATTTTTTTGTTATTACATATTAATTTTAATTCCATTTTTATAGATCTGAATATCTTCGCATGAAAGCCATGAAGATTGTTGATGATTTTTGGAGGCCCCTAGAATTGTACACCATTGCTAGTACAAAGCTTGAAACATTGTACAATGAATTAGATAAAATTGCAAAAGGTATGCGGGGTGACATGTCAACTGAGCATGTCGAAGACACTACTGTCAAGCACTTTATCGAAAGTGGTGAAGCTTTTGAAGAGATGGACTATCAAGATCCCCCTCAATCACAATGCAAGGGGAGGAGAAAACCTGAAAGGCATAAACATCCAATTGAGAAAAAGATGAGAACTTGCTCAAATTGTCGCAAGAAAACAGGACACAATGCTCAAACATGCCCAGAATTGAAGACTGGTTAGGTGGTAGTCAATTAGATCCTTTTGTAAAGCTTAGTTAATTGTAGGGTTATATTTTGGTACAGGTAAAATGTGGGATTACATTTTGGTACAGGTAAAATGTGGGATTATATTTTGGTATATGTGAAATATTAAAGTCTGTTATTATGTTTTAAAAAATTAAGTTGATTTCTAAGATTATTGTTGAGCTATGTACATCTGTTATATAGTTTTTAGCACATTTCTTACGAATATGTTCAACCTTGCAATTTTGAGAAATGTCATGTCGACTTTGTAAATTTTGTTCAAATTGACCAAAGCCTCAAATTTAGCATGCAATTAGGAAGTCTTGCTGTTTTAGCATATGAGATTAAGTTTGCAGCATGTTGAACTTTTATCCTCAAATGAAGCATGGTGAAATTGACATTTAATTTGAGTATTTTTTATTGTTTGCAATTTTATCCTCAAATTAAGCATGGTGAAAGCAGTTTATTTCAAAGAACGTTACAACATAGAAAACAGCAAAAAAAAAAAACATTTTTCATGCAATTTAATCCCAATAATATCATAATCTGACAATTATATCAAAACAAAAAAAAATATAGCTAGTATTAGCTTTCTACATTCCTAATAAATTTGCACGAATTTGTAATCGATCGAACGGCTGACTTCATTGTGCTCACTGAGAAGACCACCAAAAGATAGAATCAAGTAAAGCAGACCACCAAAAGATAGACATTTATAAATCTTAATCCTCATCAATAGCCCTACATAAACAGAAATTAAACATATATAAGTAATTGAAACATTTTGATTACTAGGGGGTTGTGAACGTAAGTAATAGCAGGAAACATTTTGAGAATTTCTCCAACAAAATATTAGGGACTTTAAACCAAAATTGAAAAGCTAGGGGGTCTTTTACAAATTTAATGCCGATGTATAACCTCATCTAATTCTACAGCAAAATTATTTATCTGGGACCGGATTTTGGGACGAATTCAATCGCCGGTCGTAGAAGATCTCAAAAAAACAAAAAACAAAAGGCAGCGGGGACGGATTTGGTCCATAGCCTTCTGGGACCGGCGCCCCAGCCTTCTGGGACCCATTTGGCCCGGTCCCAGAAGGGATCACCTGAAATACACGCCACAAAAATCCCCTGAAATTGGCGCGTTTTGTTAGAAAAAAAAATGAAAGAAAGAAATCGGCGCACGCCGCCGTGAAATCAACGCGAGCGATCGGGTCTCTCCTGCTGGCGATGATCGGCGATCGAGAAATTAGGAGAATCGAGAAGGGGATCTGGAGATCGAGATCGAGATCGAGAAGGGGCCTTCCTCCCCTCAGCATCTCTCCTGCTCGTCTCTCAGCGTCTCTCCGCTTCCTTTGGATCTCTGCGTCTCCGTGTTTTGATTCAGTAAGTTTCAGCTGCTTTCCTTTTCTTTTTGGTCATGTAATATGCTAGGTTTTTATTTATCTGTTGATGCTTGTACGATACCCTCCAGTGGGATACTGGTGCTGCATACCAGTATTGCAAATTTGAGTATTTTCTGGTCTGCATCAGTACATTCCTATGGACATTACTGCACGGCACATGTATTGACGTATTCTGTCAGTACAAATTTGTAATAAGTTGAACTGTCATGTTTCTGTGGAGCTTGATTTAGTATACATTTGTTCCAAAGAGTTCCAGTTTTTCTTTATATTAATGATGATCAAACATTGATTTTGCAAACATCTCAATATTTTTTTAGAAGTTAAAATTGGTAAAATTTACAAATTTCTCGGTTTTTACAGAACCGTTCAAATGGATCTGGTACTGATTTTGCAAAAAATAATAATGAGTAGTAGTAAATTCAAAAATTGGAGTAGTTGTTATTAGCATCACACCGATTGCACTCATTTCCAATATATTTTTTAGGTAATCAGTAGTGGTACATGTGGGTGTTCAATAGCAATTTTTTTAATTAGGTGTCTTCTATTAAAAATCATATAATTATGGTTCGTAGTTTTTGTTTTGTTTTGGTAGTCTTTTCCTATGACAGATTATTAAGTTGACACAACTGTTTCATTCTTAAATAATAGAAATATGGAGGATGTACTTGTAATTTTCCCTTCATATTTTTTTACCAGTAACTGTTCCTCTCAGTGTACTCTTTTAAATAAGGCTATGGTGATCCATACTACTATAGATTGTTATCACTTTCCTATCTTTTTTAATATCTACAATGAATTTTCAATTTGAGTTTCAAATATGTGACCACGGAGAGAATCAGATTTGCTCTATTAACGTATTGAACAATGACTTGCTGCTAATTAAAACAAAATTAAATGTTCAATGTCTTACTTGTTTCACTTTGTTCATTCAGACTTTTACTGATTTCTCAATGTCTCTAAAATTGTCAGAATGTATATAGATGTGTGTGATGTGAATTTTTAGTTGTAGTTTTGCCATTTACTCTCAATGCAATAATAGGCTGGGCGCTTGGCCATAATGACTCTTCACTCTTTAAGCGTGCACAGTTGAAAGCTCTTGGAACTATCCATAGTAAAGAGGTACTTTAACTTGAGTTATTTCATATTGTCGTGCCCTAGCTTGCTTATTCTAAACGCATATTTTGTTTTGTTCATTTTTGTTTCTTGCACTTTATAGTTTCAGGAAGGCAAAGGTATGGTTTAAATTTTCCAGTTTTAAATTATGCTTCATTTTCAGTACTACACAACCTAACCAGAATTGCTATTGACCAACATTGCTATACTGGTTCAAATCAGGAACCATTAAGCCATATAGAATTCATACTTGTTACTAGTAGGTGGGAAAGTATAAGAACTGAAAATGAAATCCTGATGACATATGTGTATGTCATTTTTCATGCTTTTCATTATCTTTGCCTTGATGTATTAAGTTGAGGTATTCAAACATTCTGATAAATCAAATTGTTTTCTTTCTTACTATGAATTTAAAATTAATAGGTAATCCATGCAAGTTCTATCAGGCAACCAATTTAAGTCTAGTCATTGCTACAAATGTTGCATCGTTGAATTTCATACAAAAAATTGGCTATATTTTGCAAGTCCTATACTGTAGTGCATTTGTGCAACTCAAGTTGCTTTGTTTATTTTGTGTTTTAAATTACTCCTTATTTAATACAGGTTCATAACCAAGAAATGCAGTTCGGTGAAAAAGAGTACCGAAGAGGCGCCACCTGTAACAGTTTGCACTTTTGCTTAATATCAAGGTATCGTGGAACTTGGCTTCAGAGTTTTAAGTTTGGGTCAAATGCTTAGACCAAATCTAGAGCATTCCTTTAGAATTTTTTTCTGTTGCATCTCAATAAAACGATACCATCTGTTGACATTTTTGAACATTTTGTTGATCGATTTTGGTTTGTGCACTGTGTACTTGTAGTCTTGTATTTTTATTTGTGAATTGTTTGGTACGTATCAATTAAATTGCTTGTGAATTATTTGATATTTGATGTTAAATTCTTGGTACATATCAATTACATTGCTTGTGAATTGTTTGATATTTGATGTTAAATGTTTGGTACGTATTAATTAAATTGCTTGTGAATCGTATGATATTTGATATTAAATGCTTGTGAATATTACGTTTCGTATCAATTAAGGCTGGAGAAAAATATATGAATATAATGGGTTTAATATTATATTTGTTTGGTACATTTCGTATCAATTGGGAAAAAGAAAAAATAACAAAAAAAAATAACCTTCTGCGACCGATTTGGAACCCTTCTGTGACCGTCCAGTCGGTCTCTGATAGGTCTCTAGCCACGTCAGCGTGTTGCATCCGTGACGGATTTAGTCGGTCGCTGAAGGGGTCATCTGCGACCGGCGTCATACCCTTCAGAGACCGGTGACGTCAGCGGGGCAGTCATCAGTGACGGAGCAACTGCGACCGGATCATCTGCGACCCATTTTGGTTATCTGGGACCGGCGCCCACCTTCTGCGACCGGCGCCATACCCTTCTGCGACCCATTTGATGGGTCGCAGAAGGGTATTTCTGCTGTAGTAATTTCAATTCGAATTATTTGTTCTTGTTTGAGTTGAGGTCGTCACACGTGGTATCAGAGCAATAAGATTGCATCTGGGAGAACTAAACCTAACTGACAAACTAGACGACCAATCAAGACCGATCAAGAAGAAGGGTAATCAACAATGGCAACCGATTGGCGCGGAGCAGTGGAGGCCTCTTCTCAAGCCACAAGCGACATCACTCAGGCTATTGACAGGTTTGAGAAGAAGATGGATCAACGTTTCAAGGAATTGATGGCCGCAATCCATGCAAGATTTGGCAGTCCTACACCCAACGTGCCAGAAAGCAGCAACTCAAGTCTTCACACGGCCATATATCAAGAAGTGATTGGCAATTCAAGAAGAAAGGAAATCCCTTTTCAAGGTGTAATCTTGGAAGAGGAGCATTCAAGAGGAGGAGAAAATGAACACAAGGGGAGACAATTCGATCAAGAACAGCAGATGCGATTTCAAGAACCGACCTCTAAGCTCCACATTCAAGAACATGGCAATCCAATTGAAGAAGAAGAGGTGCAAGATGAAATTGACGAGCTGCTGGAAGAACCCAATCAAGATCAAAAGGTGCAATTTCAACAACCCCTCGAGCTTAATGTCGAAACCTTCTTCTCGGTTGAGGATCACATCACGAAGCTGGAGGAGCCCAAAGCCAGGAAGCGCAGAGCCAAGAAATGGCCATCTCGACTAAACACCACATCTCGATTGAAGGTCAATTTGAATCTCAGTCGCACCAAGAAAATAAAGAAGAAGCTCTTATCTCGACTGAAAACCACACCCCGGCTGAAAGACAAAACCAAGAAGCGAAGGCGTAAAACTAACACCGGCATGAAGTCTGGAGTAAGAAGGGGTATTGGTGAATCTGTGAAAAACAAGAAGAAAAGATCCAGCACGATTGAGGGTCGGTTGGAGATTGTTGAGATGAAGAATCACGACCATTCTCTCAAATTGGTACAAAACAGAAAAATGTGCTTCAAATTGTACCAGAGATGTGAAATATACAAGGAAAAATCAAGACCAGAAGAGGGAACGGGCATATTAACTAAACGAAATAAGAAATTTCTTGGGTTATCTACATCAGTCACTAGCGAGAGGTCAAACTTGGGATTACAAGCAATTTCATGTTAAATTGAGCACACCACTAAACCGATCATCCTCGAAATAGGGCCACCGATGATCATGTCCCGGGTCAGGAGTGACCCGTTTCAATTCTTATTTTGACTCAGTCAAACTCACGTTGGGGAAGAAAGGAGATTTGGGTAGTTCGGTCAGGAAGAAAGCGAGACCGGGTAGGGAATTAATTGAATCCGTTAGTACTGACAAGGGGACCCGCTATTTAATTCTTTTGTAAACAACTTAGCCTATATAAGGCAATGTTTTGTAACAGTTCAGGGACAATGAATAAGGAATTGAATAAGAATTGTATTAGTTTCTACCAATCGTTTTCTGTTTATCGTTCTTATTTTACTAGTTTCTGTTGTATCCAAGTTACCAGTTCAATTGAATTACAGCTTTCCTTTGTTTCAATTCGAATTATTTGTTCTTGTTTGATTACTTGACCAATAGTTGCACTTGGAGACACCCCGTTGACTTCTTCATAAGAGGGAGGAGGTGTCGCTGAATCCAACAGCCCTGGCCGTGGGGCCCCCTCAATTCTCTGACGCTCCGAAACCATCTGGGAAACAAAAAATAGGCTTCTTGGTGACACTATTTTTTTCATTTTTTTTTTTTTACAAATTACACCCCAAGCACTAACAATATTTTAAAAAAACAGCTCAGCATCCAAACAGGTCAAGGCCATACAAGTCCCAGTATTAAAATTCTCTCTTTTTTGATTTAACATAATTCAAATTTAAGAATATAGAAGGAAAGACCGACTTAAACAAGTCGTTAAACACTTTTATGACATATATTATAGGGTTGGATTGTTTTCTCTTTATGGCATATCCTGCAATTTTTTGGAGCTTGTCAAAAACCCTTCTTTTGCAATAGAAGCAAAATGGAACTAACTTGAAAGTACAGCATGTGCAATTTAAAAGTTACAAGTCTCTTTTTCAAGTTGCTCGAGAATCTGTACCGCTTTCTGGTGGTATGCCCGCTCGCATTCGACCTTCACAAAGAAATTTGTTTGTCAAAAATCATGTCAGACTTCATAATGGCACATTGAGTTGTGTAGATACATAAGAAAACCAAGTCTAAAAGTTATTATATGATGCTGTCTGATTTGCACAACCTCGGCAGAAATATATGGAAAAATAAAAATATTACAGAAGGTTGGGCCCACATAGGCGGTCCTTGCTAAAATCGCTGGAAAACTACCTCTGACTTTTCCTTTCCATCTTTATTTTTATTTTGGTTTTCTCAACTGTCTGAGGCAAATAAACCCCCTCATAAATATTTTCCTGATAAAAGCTAGATCAAATTACAAAATCCCCTCAATTTTCAATCAACTCCTGTATTTTGAGATAAATACTTTCTTTTGAATCTCCTCATGAGATAAATTTTGAGACCCAGAGTACACATTATCTCCTAAATTTAAATAGGAATATATGATAAACACTTGTAATAGTTGGGGACAAAAGTGTGAAGATGCAGCAGGATATACTTTTTCAATCAAACTATCCTAACAATATTTTGAGCCTTTTGCAAATGAATCGAATAATATTCAGCCCTAGTCCGAGAAATGTTGTTATTATTTGTAGTTATGCTCCATACCTTTTTTACTGAGGTGAGAGCCATAAATGCTCCATTATCTGCAATTGAGAAATAAGATAATTATTATCAATTAAATAAGCACAAAAAATATTGTATCTCATAATTGGACCTCACATTATTGTAAAACTGATTACTGTATTTTGCAGAAAGTAATGTTCTAGAAGTTGAAAAAATAGAAAAAACTGAGGTTATGCGAAAAAGTATTGTTCAGACTCGCAATCAGCACTAGTTCATATAACAACCCTTTCTAATTGAAGAGGGAGAGCAAACCAGAAATGGAGAGGACCTTGAAATGGCCTGGGAGTCTGTTTGAAACCAACATCCGGGACATATATAAAGAGGGAGAGCAACAGGAGAAGCATTGGCAACAGTTTGAGGGCAAGGCCGACAATAAAAACGCTGGTGGTTGAGGCGAGTATGAGGCGGACGAAGCCGTGATTGAGGCGAGTCTGAGACGGGAAGAGGAGAGCGCGAGAGGCGGGATAAAAAGAAAATCACAGAGAAGGAGAGGCGGGGGTGGAAGAAAATCGCAAACCCTAATGGGAGGGAGAGGTGAAGGCAGTGAGAATTGCTCCTCTCTTTGTTCTCCACCTGAGAGAGAAAAGGGGAAAGGGAAGAAGTTCTCCGCCTGAGCTGACGGAGAATGTTATTCAAATTTCTTTCTCCGTTATTCAAATTTCCGTCCGTATTCAGCGCATTTGCGAAATTTATAATAGCACGAATCGTAATCGATCGAACGGCTGAAAATTTCTGCTCACGGGAAGGGCTGGGTGAGCCTGTCACACCCTAGCCTTACTCAAAATGAAATTTATGTAAACTAAAAAATATATAATTTTTTTTATTCCATAATTAATTTATTGATTGTCATAATTAATTTTTTTGATTCTAATAACTTGATCCATCACCCAAAATCTTAAAGGAACAATACTACATTAATGTAAACACAAAACCTGCCACAACAGAACAGGGAGGTGTGCTCATTGCTGACAGTCAAACAAGCCAGAGAGAAATCATATCAATTTTCCAAAAACATTAATCCTCAAAGTGAAAATGGTAGAAGGTGAACTCAAACTGTTAGGGGCATGGGCTAGCTCATATGCGATCAGGGTAAGAATGGTGCTAGAACAAAAGGGGATAAGTTACGAGTACCTTGAGCAAGATGTTTTCAACAAAAGCGAGCTTCTTCTCAAACACAATCCAATTCACAAGAAAGTGCCGGTACTTATCCACAACGATCGAAGCATCTGCGAGTCGTTGGTAATTTTGCAGTATATTGATGAGAAGTGGTCTGGTACTGGACCTCCTATTCTCCCTTTAGATCCCTACGAACGCGCCATTGCTCGCTTTTGGGCAGTGTACATTGATGATAAGGTATAATTAAGTTCTATAATGAGAGAAGTTTTTTTATTTTTAGTAAAGTTAGAGGTCAAACCACCCAACTATTTAATACCTTTGTTATTACAACAAATAATTTCGCTCATCTGAATTTCGAACTCATAACGTCTCATATAAAGACAATGTGCTTTTGCTACTATAATAAGGTTTCATGTTTCTTTTTAATCCGTGCAATTGATACCTTCATGGGCTGGTATTCTAAAGGCTACAACAGAGGAAGCAAAGGTAGAAAAAATTGGTGATACACTTACTGCACTCGAGTCATTGGAAGGAGCTTTTAAGAAATGTTCTGCCGGGAAGGACTTTTTGGTGGAGACTCCATTGGTTTTGTTGATGTGATTTTGGGTTGCCAGTTGACCTGGATAAAGGCAGTAGAGAATATTATTGGTGTCAAGTTGGTTGATGAGAAAACTGTACCATTATTGGTAAAGTGGGAAAAACGCTTTCTCGCTGTAGATTTTGTGAAGCGGGTTTTGCCGAGTGTGGAGCGGTTAGAAGAGCTTGCGAGAATGCTTCGAGCCACAATATGGAACGTTGATTCGGCTAATTGACGGATTTTTTTTTGTTAATTATTGGGATATGTTTGCATGTTATATTTTGTGATGGGTGAAATAATGTATGAAATAATAATGAACTTGTTTGTTTAGAAATATTTACAATGAATTTTGTAATGAATCACATCATTCAAAACTAATCGACAATCATTAACCTTATAATTTCACGACCCGAACTCAAAATAATCTGACAGAAGACCACCAAATTTAACAATTTTATTTTGAGATTTTTGATCTATATATTGAGTTATTAAATTTTTAAAATGGAGCATAGAAAACTCAATTTCTCATAAAACATTGCTAACGATCGTTCGTAATAAATCACCTATTTTCCGCCAGAAAGATTCATCTTTTTCTCGCTATAAAATTAATGCAGATTTGAGAGTACATAATCGACATTTTTACGTGCATCAAAAATCGTGCCAGCGCAGTAGGCAAGAAATAATTTTTCACGAAAGATTGTTCGCATTACCCATTAATATAAGGGCCTTCATTCTAAATTTTTTTAAAAAGGAAATTACTTCTCTTAGTGTTCAGCAAGAATTCACATCCTCTCCATTACCTGAAAAGGGAATCTTTTACAATTAGTGGACCCAGACCGTTCTTTTAAACTTGGCACGAATCTCAAAGCACAATAATACTGGCCCTACGCTAGCCCAAATTCCAAACCAGCTGAGATTGAATCTCAAACCAGAGCAGTAGCTTACCTCAAATAATCCTGACCATTCAAACCGATACATCTGACAGTATGAAATTTCTAGTCTTAACAGAAACTTTTTCCTAAAATATTTAATTTTCTGTACATTTTAAGGACAATCGTCTAAAGATTCTGCAATGAATCACAACATTCAAAATTAATCAAAAATCGATATAATAACCTTTTAATTTCATGATACCCAAAATTCAAAAAACTGACAAGAGATTACCAAGGGTAAACCTGTACATAAGAAAATAAGTACTGTCACCGCATCTTATAAGCCCAACCGTGTTCACTAAGGAAGGCCTGAACTGCCTCTTTGATTGCCAGATTTGGTACCAGTTGAGACGGCTCAAGTGCTACCCTTGTAACTGGATCAAACTTCCCTACCTATTATTTTCAAAAAGAACATACTTGTATAAATAAAATAAATTAAAATGATAAGTGAGGGCCCATGCTATGGACTCATATCTCCATTTTCCAAATCCATATCTCTGTATGAAAATGAACTTGCAGACCAAATTTTACATTTTGTAGAATCTTTTCACTATTTTTTCAGATAGGTAAAATATCACTTGATTTTACAACTTTTAGACCATATGAAAGTAGTGACTTTCTACCTATCTAAAAAAATAGTAAAACAATCCAAAAAATATAAAATTTGGTCTTTTGGAGATCATATTTAAAAGTTCGGATCAACTCTTTGAACTTTACAAATAGAGATATGGATCCATAACATGGGTTGATCTGTAATATGCATATTACCATGACCTCACTCAAATTATAAGATGATGAATATCATCATAGCATCCTAAATTATCGCAAATATCATAAAATGCCCCTACATAAAAAAAAATTATCCAAATTATTCCCTCCCAACTTGCTGCTCATCTTCAAAAGGAAGAAATAATAAATAAAAAATCATAATTGATAGAAAAAAAATGAAAGTAATCAGAGGGGCAGGCCAAGTATTTTTTTTTTTTTTTTAAGAGAAGTACATGAAAAGATCTCTCATCTTGTAGGGGCATTGAACTATTCATATTAATTTGACACAACAGAGAAATGATCAATTGTATAGTTCTATTACTATTTTTACCTTATGCAGATGCTCAAGAAGTACAGCCCGCTCATAAGTGATACCAGTAGGGGTTATAACAGGGTCCCGGAATATGTCTAGTGTAATCTTACAACACAAGTGGTCTGGTACCTGCCTCCCGAATGAGACAACAATTAAATATGTATGAACTCAGTATCAATACATTAATATAATGGAAATATTGTATATTTCAAACGATAGTGTGCTGTATTTTCCTTCTCTTCTTTAGTTTGCATCACAATTTTTTATTTATAGAAATGAATATAAAATAATATAGGCTATTAGAATGAGTATAGTGGAATTTAGATGGCATAGGAGCCATAAAAAAATATCGGCTGAAATATTTTTCCGGATCCATTGAATTTACCACACAACACAGACATTGCAATGTCTAGGCCACAAATGAGCCGAAAAGAAGAGAAGAGAATGAGTACAGTGCTATTGGATCCGAAAAAAAAATTCATTGGAACCGAAATTCTTTTACGGCTCCTTCTATGCCATCTAAATTGTACTGTACACATTCTAATCCCCAATATTATTTTATATTAATTTCTATAAATAAAAAACTCTGCATTTCTATATACACACGAGAAAGAGAGAGAGAGAGAGAGACCTCAGAAGGAACATCAGGCAAAACAGCTTTTCTAAAGACCTCTTTAAGCTCGCTGATTTGCTCTAGCAAACCTGCCGCATCAGAACCATCCACACTACGGTAACTCCTAAGAGCATATTCACACGCTTCCCTATATAACAAAATTATAGACTGTAGAAAATGAATGCATGGTATTTTCAGAAAACACCAGTTTTTACATTGAAAATAATTATCCAAAGGAATGTGCACTTTAATTTTCCTTTATTTCAAATCTGATCAGCTAAAAATCTTTAGAAATTGAATGAAAAAAATATATATATACATATTCTGAACATCAATTGCTCAATCGCGCAAACCATGATTGCGGTTATTGGCCTTGGGATTTTAGAAAACCCAGAGAAATAAATAAGGAAAAGGAGAAAGATGTAATTATCACATTTATTGCCTCAAACAACAGGTGGTAGTACCTTTTTGCAAATACCACAAATCATGGGTATAGTTTTTAATTACCAGTAAATCTATAAATAAAACTGCACATACTCTAGCCTGTGGAGAGCATCTAGACGTTTTATGGAACCCCTTTCCCAGTCAGAGTACTTGGCCTTGGAAAGCTCTTGCCATATCTCTTCTACCATATAGCTCGCCGGGTGGGCTCCTCTCCCCAGTTCAAGAGACTTCATTATTTTTACAGTATTAGTCATTTAATATTATAAAGAAGTAACAAAATCCTAGAATAGAAAATTCATGTGTTGATCAAAGTTCAAATAGGCATTATTATTTGTTCATTCTTTTGTTTCATGAAGTCAACAATAGTTTTGTTGAGTGATGGAGTTACACCTAGAGAGAGAGAAGCTAGATAGATAGATAGAGAGAGAGAGGGAAACCTTCTCAAGTTGTTTAATGCCTTCAGCAAATTCCTCCCTGTCCAAAAGTGCGAGACCTAACATATAGTGTGCCTAAATATTGCAGAAATCTTATACTATTATCTGTATTTTTTTTTTCTTTTAACAGTAGCTGGTATAAATAATGATACCTCCAAAACAGGTTACTTGGACGAATTCATGAATTGACTCGCAAGGTTCAAAAGTTTTGACATACATGTTTTTGTCCCAAAATTATATTATTAGTGCAACATTTTCTATATATATCTAGTACCAAACACCTAACTGGTACAACATTTGGCAAGTACAATACAAATTTGATACCATTTCCAGAAGATATCTTCTTTGCCAGAAATCAGTCTGTGCAAGTTCAATTTAACTAAAATGAAAAAAATATAGAGATGTAAACCTTGACAGAATTATTGTCAAGCTGAAGTGCTTTTCTACAATCATCCTCGACTTTTCTCCATTCGCTACAAAAGTAAATGTAAATAGTTAAAGAAATAAGAAAGGAAAACAGTAAATAAACCTAGTAGAAAATTAACAAAGATAATAAAATAAACAAGAGATGAATTTTTACACACTTTCTCCTCTTGTAACATAATGCTCTGTTGGTCCAGTACACTGCCACATTAGGGCAAAGAACAATTGCCTGAAAATACCAAAAAATTCAAAAATTCAGAAATTGGATCCTCAAAATACCTTAATTAAATTTCAGCACCAAGTTACCCTATTAGAATTATAAAATTACATGCACCAAGTAACCCAATTACATTTCAGCATAAACATTTTTATATTAATTCTTACTAATTTCTCAGCAAATATTTTGCTAATTGGTCCCTAATTTTCTCTAATTAACCCAATTCACCATAAGCACCTACAATTTCATACTACTAACAAAAATTGCAGGACACAGTAGGATCAAATGAAGTAAATATAAAATATAGCAAGGTCGACGGGTGAAATTGCATAAAGACCTCCGTGTAAGCATCAATGGCGGCACCTATACGATCTTTCTTGAAGTAGGTGTTCCCGTCTTGCTTCAGGATCTCCGCCTGCTTCAATACGCTCTCCGGTATCACCGCCGGTCCCATCTCTTCTCTCTCTCTCTCTCTCTCTTCGCTCTTTCTCTCTCGATTTTGATTAAGCGTGTCAAAGAGAAGAAGAAAGAAGTAATCAAAGAAAAGAATTCAATCACCCAAGGTAACAGAATAATTATGTTTAGATCTAGACCGTCAGGTTAAATCTGCACGAATATTAAAGGTACCGCGTGCATTCCACCTTGGACCGAATTGGTCCGGATTTAAACATAAATATTCTGTTACCTCAGAGAAATGGACACAGGAGAAGGTTTGCGATTGTATTTTTCTTTTCTTATTCTAAATCGAAATGCGAAGCGTTCGCTTTGGGTAAAGATTTAGACAGAGTAGTTTTAGCTTCATACAGAGCATAGTGACAAATGAATTATTTGAGTTCGGTTCGGCGAGATCAAAAATTCATGACTCCAGAATAATTCGGTATAATTTGATAATGATTCGGAATTATCCGGATCATATATCTCAATTCTGCAAGTGAGCAAAAAAAATATATTGTGGAAAAAATTCAGGAAAAATTCACGAATAATTTGTAAAATTCAGTAAAAATTCGTAAAATTCACAAATTATTCGGGTTTAATTCAGTCAAAATTCGGTCAACCGAATAATTTGATATTCAGTTCGGCATCACCAAAAAATAAATTATTTGGGTTTAATTCGCAAATAATTCGCGAATCTTGTGACTATGATACAGAGTACAAACTACATAAGGCATTGTAATAATTTTAGTCAATGTTGTAAAATGCAGTTTTGATGTGGTATGCGGAAGACCACTGCATATATATGCGGTATGTGAAAGATCACTGCGTACTGTATATATATGTAGTATGCGGCTGTATATGTGAAATTTAATGCGGACTTATATATGCAGATTTCTTCATTAAATATTAAATTGTAATTATATATGGACTTAAATATACACATAAGATAATATTATAACAGCTTGATCTAAAATTTGAAAGAATCCGCATGTATATTAAGTCATGCATATATAATTTGATCTAAAACTACATAATTTTCTAGTAATATTGCGGTCTGCATAAAGAAAATAAAATGAATGCTGCATGACCCAAATTTTCAGCCCAAAAACATTGAAATAAAATGAAATCCCGTGAAAGGAAATAATATATTAATCCCGGGACTATTAAACTAACATTACAAAGACTCTGACTTCTGCTTGGGTCCGATGCCCATTGGATCCAAAGTGGTTTCAATGGGTTCGCTCACCATCAGATCTGTTTTAAGATTTGTGCGCACGAATTTTAAAGCATATGTAAAAGTTCAAGAGCGAATCTTAAAACAGATCCGATGGTGAGCGAACCCATTGGAACCACTTTGGGTCCAATGGACATCGGACCCAAGCTAAACTCAAAGACGCTGGAGTTCCAATCAAGAAAGCCTTCCATTCCCTTTAAACCAACTTAACTAGACAATTATAGTTTGAATGAGGATTAAGAATTGAGTTTGATTTTATACCCAATATACATTCTTCCTCAATTAAAAGTTTTTGGATCCAAATCCGAACTTTTTTTAATAAAAAAAATATTTCAAGTGATCAATAAAATTGACATATAATTCACATAGCCGGATTCTATGTCGCCGAGGATCACAAACGCATATGTAATCGCAGAGACATTTTATAACACTGATTTTAGTAGTCTGTGGATTGTATAAAGCGAAAACTGATGTGTTAAAATCTTTAACCTTCGCTTTCAAATGGATTTCTGTAGAACCTTCTAAACAGAAAACAAAATGGAAGAAGCAGCAAATCTTTAAATTAATTAATAAAGGCGAAATCTTGGAGTTTTGTGAAAATGTTCAAAATTTATAATAAAATCTAAGAAAGAATCAAAAATGAAGAACGTAAAACATTTTCTCTGTTACATTTGAAATAATTTATACAGCATTATACAATAATAGATGACTTCTCCGAATATATATATATATATATATATATATATATATATGAGGAGGGTTCCACTGCCTCCATTTTTCATGCCTCAATTAAACCTCCAAATCTCAACCGTTTATCAATTATTTGATCAACGGACCTGATCAGAAAACGCTTCAGCGAAAAAATTTGTTCAAATCGTCTCCATTTCACTTCCAATTAGCAACTCTCTCTCTCCTTCCATCGCTCTCTCTCGGCACCCCCATCCAGCGAATCTGGCTATCGATCCCCCTCCCACAGCAACCTCCGTTTGAGAAGCCCCCCTGCGTGCTCTCTCTCGCAACCTCTGCCTTTCTCTCTCTTTCCCGACGCAGCCCTCCTCCCCGATCTCTTCGCCGACTCTCCTCCGCGTTACAAGGAATCCAAAGAGAATCATGTGACTCTCTCTTTCTCTCTCCCTGTCTCCAAGATTGAGAAGTTTCAAAATAAAAAAAATGCATGTAGCCTTGATTCAGATCTATTGCGCACATTTCAAATTGAAATTTTTGGATAAACTAGATCTGTTTTGTGTTTTTTTTTACATAAATTCACATCTATTTCTAATTTTTTATACATTGGTGATTTTTGCAATTTGGGTACTGTATACGGGACTGGTATGTTCTGTTACGTCTAAATTTGAGGCTTTAGCAGGTATTCTAGTAATTTATCTAGTGATTTGTGGCTATTTCAGATATGCTTATCATATGTTTTTCTTGTTGGGTATATATGTTAAAGGTTGATGTATGAAATGTTTACATCTTTGAATGTGATAGCATGAATTGAGTACCATTTGTTAGTCCAAGTACAATAATAATTGGGTTTAAATTTGTATAATTGTATGTATGAGGGTTTGCGACCTTTTGATTATTCAAACAAGAAAATAATGCTTTATGGTTTTATTTTTAATGTGCAGGTTATGTGCAGATTAGTCCCAAGTAGGTGTCATAACAAAAGAGAATGAGGAACTGCTAAAATTTCTTCATTTCTTGTTATTTCATTGTTTATATTTGCAATAGGTTCAATTCACAAAGATGATAGAACTTTATACAATATCATGTTAAATCTGGAATTTTTGTAAAATTTGATTTTTTTTTTGTTGTTGTTATTTTTTGTTTTTAAACTGTTACAAGTCATGTACTTGTACAATAATGCAATATTATTGTTGTGAACGGCTGTCTATTTTACTGTTATTATGTTCAATTCAATTGTTCATTTCTGGTATAAGTAATTTTAATTTTTCTACTGCACATTTCAAACTGGTACAAACTACAAAGAATGCATTAGGATGTTGTTCATTTTAGTTCATGTCAATTGCTAATTTTTGGGTTAATTTCTGTGTTTAATTGCTAACTTTTTGTTGCTCGCTAGTTTTTTGTTAACTGAATTGGGTCAACATTGCTTAAATATAATTTATATGTTATTTTGAATTTTGTGGGAATATTACATACTTACGAATTATGTGCTAGATTGGTGTGTAAATTTTCTGGTACTGTAGCCCTTTCTGGTACAAATGCATTTGGTGGTGATGCATCTAAGAAAAGACTGACAAAATTAATTTTGGGATGCTTTGGTAATCTTTATTCTTTATTGTATCAATTTCTAATAATCTTGCAAGAACGTATTTGCCGCTCCATGTTTCCTGTAATAACAAATTTTATTGCATTTAAGAGGTCACATCAAAAATAAAATATAATTGTTGTATAAGAAATTTGCTATTCGCATGTATAAATATTTTATGTACTACATCTATCTTGCTCCCAAAAATGAAATATAGATACAAACACAACAAGAATAGCCATCTTGCTCTCAAAATAAAAAATAAATACAAATGACAACATCCTAAAAAAATGTACAACCAAATTGCCTAGTCTTGGTATGTGACACAATTGCTAATTTTTGTGTTTTTTTTTGTTTTTGTTTTGTTTTTTTTTTTTGTATTCCAAGGGGCAAAACATTACATCTCCTTACAGATTACTTCATCATTACAAACGGATTTAGGAATTCTCCCTATCATCTGCCAAAGTAAAAAAAAACAAACTTCGCATTCTCATGAAATAGCACCAGTACATTTTAACAGAGGGAAAGTGAAGCCCACATAATCTAACCCCTGAGATCTACCTGCTTTTGCTAAATGGTCGGCCACTTCGTTTTGACCTCTAGGAATAGCCTGATAGGTATATTTAGTGTTCTTTCTTTAACTCCATCCATATTATCATTCATTCTTTGAACGCTTCCCAATTTGCCTGTACCGGTGGTTGCGTATCAGTCACCCAACTTACCAGAGATGCATTGTCAGAGTAGAAGTCACATTCTAGAAACCCTTTGTGTTGCACAAACCTGATGCCCTCAAGGAGAGCAATTGCTTCAGCATGAGTAGCGCCACAAGCCTTCTTATGTGAAGTTAGATAGGCCTGCAACTCTCCCTCACTGTACAGCACACATCCAATCCCCCCTTGCCATCTGTCAACCCAAGCTCCATCCACAAAGCATTCAATTTTAGAGAGACCTCCCTATTGTTGCCTCATCAGCAGCTCACTCCGGTTACCAGTTGCTGCCGGAGTGCCCTTTGATGCCAAATTGGATTCATTCACTATTGCCCTGTAATAGGAGATGAACCTTTTGAAGGTCGGTTGTACTACTGAGTAAGTCAGATCGTTTTGACAACGCCAAAGTGCCCAAATGATTGATGCCGCCTAGTGATGTTTGTGTTCTGACTGTAAAGAAATTTCAAGAGGCTTTAAAAACCTAACTTGTCATCCTCACCTCCCTACAATCCTATTCTAATGTCGGTGCAATGTCGGTTCGTAGTCGAGAGTCACGGGGAAGGGGGCGCGAGGGGGAGGTCAGGGGAAGGGGGCACTGGGGGCGTGCGAGGGAAGTCGTGGGGTGGGGAGGGGGCGTGGTGGGGCGCACTGAGAAAGAGCGATAGGGAGAAAGGCAGTACTGGAGGCGAATTGAAAAAATTTTCTTACTCTTGAGCATTTTAATCTGGTTCGTTGATCAAATAATTGATGAACGGTTGAGATTTGGAGGTTCAATGGAGGCATGAAAATTGGAGGCAGTGGAACCCTCCTCTATATGTATATATATATATATATATATATATATATATATATATATATAGAGAGATAGGCTAATATCAAATCGATTGTTCCTGGGCTGTGGAGCAATCAACTTTTAAACCGTTTGATCTGTTTGTAGATCCGTGTTTGATCAGATCAGCTTTTGTCGCTGATCCAAAAGAACGGAACAGAGAAATTGAATTAGCGCTCCGTTAACCTAAGTTCCTTCCTTTCCATCCCGCCTCTCTCTCTCTCTGTTGGAAATCCATGAGATTTCTTCTCTCCTCTTCGCCGCTCTCATCCGCCTCTTCCGCCTCTCTTTCTCCTCTTCCGTTGCTCTCATCTGCGAGCGATCACTCTTCTCCCGCTCAGGTGCACGCTCTCTCTCTCTCTCCTCAAAATTTATTTGCCTTTGTGAACTCTCCCAAAATTACTCTGATTGATTATATATGGATCAAACTCGGCTTTCTACATTAGCGTATCTTTTCATAAATATATATAATCATTTACTCTTTATTAATTTCATTTGACAAGTACATATACTTTCTTAAATCTCAACTTCTTATTTGCTATTAACTACACCTTGACACCTTGATTAAATTACCAATTTGTTAAACAAAACAAGAGTGATATAGCTTACTAGCCAGTGTGAAATCTGAGAAATAAACTTGTACTGTCAACTGTATGTCATTTTAATTATCTACCATTGTAGCCCTCAAGTTATTCGAAGTTTCTGTATTGCAAATTATTAGCAACTTTTTGGTGTGTTCATATATTAAAAAAGAAACAAATTGCAAAATTGTGACATGGCCAGGACTAATGTTAATGAAATAATCAAAAGGGAAAGCGTAAAAGAGTGAAGACGAATCTGATTATGGGCAAAAGGGCAAGTGTAAAATGAAAGAACCAACTTCCATAGAATATGCGAGTGAAGACGAATCTGAATTTAAAAATGAAGATGATGAAGATGACGAAAATCAAAGTGCATACAAATCTAGTTATGGGAATGAAGAAGACTTATTTTGAGGGGATAGCATTCAAATTTACTTTTATGTTATTTTAAGAAACAATAGGGTTCATTTTGTAAAATTTGCGATACCCTCTCTAGTGCAGTTTGTGTAAATCCAAAGCCATATTCAAATTTACTATTCTGTTATTGATTAGATTTTTCTTTATTTATATAGCGTGATGGCGTGGAATTAGTATTCAACTTATTTTCTTTCTTTAGATTTTACTTATTCCTACTTATTTTTGTCTAATAGATCCTTGATAGGTGCAGTGAAAGAAAATATTACTATTATGTACCATTTGAGCTCTATATGACAATGGATGATACCAGCACATATATTTGGTGGAAAAGTAACAATTTTGAAAGAAAAAGGAGTTCAAGTTTGCAGTAGCCCCTTTAACATCATATTTTGTTTTGCTAAGTTTAATAATATTGATCATTAATTGTTAAAGCACCAAGTTTTTGTTTAGTTTTTTGTGTTGGTATTTTAGTTGCAGAACCAAGTTACTTCTACTTCTTTAGGGTGGTTAAAAAAGCAGAAGCAAATAGGCTTAAACTTACACCGAAGTTCCTTGTGATATATTTCAAACAATTTCTTACAATACTTGTATTGCAACAATAGTAAACTAGTCTTAGCAGCAACTGCTAAGCTTTAAAAAAAAAACAATAGTAAACTAGTCGGATTTGTCGAAAGTTTCATTCTCTAATTAAACATATTGCAGCATGCTATATGCTATATACAACAAGATCAAAAATTGAACATCCGCATCTCATACAAGCTTTCTAGTTTGTAGAATTGTGCATCTAAATCAAGAAAGCATCAAATTCACAAAAAAGTTCAAAGAAACATTCATTTTTCTACTTTAGTTAATGAAAGAATAAAAAATATTCTTTTATTACATCCAAATCCACATAACAATATAGTTTGAAAACTTAAGCCAAAATACAAAACACCATCATAACAATTGAGCCCACTTGTCATAGTCAGATTCAGTGTCAGGTGCGGCTTTACGGGTAGCAGGTCTCCGATAGCGTGTGGATTTGCTAGAAAATAATGGCATAAGTCAATTGGTATTTTGTAGAAAACACACAAGATATGTAGAATTTGGAAAAAAAAAAAAAAAAGGACCCACAAGTAGACATTGAAAAAAAAAAATTAGAAAAAATTCAACCTTACTTCATCAACTTCTGAGTAAAGCACATTAAACGTCACTGTGGTCAAGTGGGTTCTCATTTTTCTCCAATAAATCAAATTCTCCACCTCTAAGTTCTCCTATGAATTATAATCAATTGCTTATAAGAAATGTAACCCAAAGTGAACAGTAGTGGTTTTGGAAAAAATGGAAGAAGCTAGTTCCTAAAATATATATATATTTTTTTCATTAGAACTTACATAGGGACATTATAGTCTTTTACTGGCACATAGGTACAATACTAGTGGTTTCAGATTTAGAGCTTGCTATTCCATCATTCTGGTTTCCTGCTAATTGCTTTGAGGCAACTCAGTATAAATCTCTATCCTACAAAAATCAGACAAATTAATAAAGACAAAAAAATATAAATAAAGATAACTATACAATAAAATATTGAAACAATTTGATATCTCTCTAACACTACACAGGTGGTCTCACGATGCTCGAAATTAGCTGCATCTAGATATTGTGTTGGTGAACAATTGGTACAATAAAGGCAAAACAGTGTACTGGTTGACAAATTATTAAGCAATTTGCCAACTGTTTGATGAAATGCTAAGCTGTTTACCTAACTCATTTCAATTTCCAATTGTGTTACCTTATCAGTATTTACCTGTTTATGCTATCTAATCAATAATTGCATACTATTACTGAATACAGTTAAATTTAACCATTTGGACCTCAGTAAATGCTCCATAGAGCAATACGGTAACCATTAAGGTTCACCCATAATCTCACAAGCATATTTCCAAATCATTTCGTCACTTAAATTACTGCCATAAACAAAGTAACAAGCAGATATTAACTAATTTGAGAACTAATTTTAAGATCTCTCTTCAAACAAAGAAAAAGTTATGTAGGTCCTATTCGGTACTATAGCCTAATTGATCCCTGCTTCGGAAGAGAGATCAACATTAAACAAGTAAATATAAACAAAAATAAAATAAAAAGGCACTTGCCTTCTTCGGAAGAGAGGGGGTGACAGAGAGGATAGGGTCAGGCGCTAATAGAGCAAAGGGTGGAAGAGAGCGGTTCTTCAATTTAGGGTTTCCAAGGAGAAGAGTGATCGAGCGAGAAAGCAGATGAGAGCGACGGAAGAAGAGAAAGAGGGGGCGGAAGAGGCGGATGAGAGCAGCGAAGAAGCGGATGAGAGCGGCGAAGAGGAGAGAAGAAATCTCATGGATTTCCAACAGAGAGAGAGAGAGAGGCGGGATGGAAAGGAAGGAACTTAGGTTAACGGAGCGCTGATTCAATTTCTCCGTTCCGTTCTTTTGGATCAGCGACAAAAGCTGATCTGATCAAACACGGATCTACAAACAGATCAAACGGTTTAAAAATTGATTGCTCCACAGCTCAGGAACAATCGATTTGATATTAGCCTATCTCTATATATATATATATATATATATTTGTAAAATTTATGATTAGAAGTTTTCTAAATAGATTTGTAATAAATATAGTCAATAAGAACTGCAAAAAATTTATTTATACAGAAAGAAATTTATTTCAGTAATTTAAATAATGTTTAGAGGATACACAACATAAACAAATAAAAGTCAGCCTTAAATAACACAATAATATAATATTTTTTTGGGATTGAAAACAAAAAATAAAAAAGGTTGGAATAAGCAAAAGAATGTTTGGATATATTTTCTTAGTACCAATTTTTTTTAGTTATGCAAAATTTAAAACAACTCGATAATATAAATAAATGGGAAAATATAGTTTGCTGAACTAATTGCTAAAATATTTCAATAAAGATTAGAAAATATAGGGAACAATTAATTTTTTTTTGTGTTATACTGTACCAATTACAAATTAATATCATTACAATTTTTGTGAAAAAGTTTCTATCTTCAAATAAAAAAATGCAATCTAATGGATATCCATTAACTTCGAAATATCTATATAATAATACTCAAATTTATAGGGATTATCAAGAAGCTAATAAAAAAAAATGCTGATATATATTCATTATTATTCTTGATTTATTAATTAAGGGAATATTACAAAAAAAATTGACCGAATCCAATGTTCATAATAAAAAAATACAAGTATTTAACATCCAAATCAACTTATATAAAAGTTTCAGAATTACTTTAAAAAATTACCAACAAAAATATGTTGTTTCCATCATTTTAGAGGAGGACGTGGCAGTAACCGTATGGCCTTGTGTTGTGTTAACACGGAAATAATTAATTGTAGCCTTCTACATGAAATCCACAAAGCATCTCGGCCATAGAAGATCAGGAGGTGCAATAATATTAATTGAAATTGAATTGCTTTGATATCCGTGCTTCAAGAATTTAGAAGGTTCAGATTTTTTTTTCACATTCGAATGAAGTATATTCGTATTTAAAATTGCTAGAAAATATATACATACAAATATAATAATTATAGACATGGGAAATTCCAAAAAAAAAAAATCAATTGTTTGTTAAAAAATGGATAATTCCGGAATGTATAAAATTTGTGTGTCCACCTGCTCCTTTATTTTTCTGTTCCTATGCTTATTTATTTAGCTTCAAAGATTTAATCAGAATGTATTGACAGTAAGAGTTTTAAGTTTTTTTTTCTTATTCTAAATTCTACACCCAAAAACATAAATATTCTGTTACCTCAGTTTTGGCTTCATACAGCGCACTAACACATAAAAGCGCTGTAATGATTCAATAGTCTATGGATTGTATGAGGCAAAAACTGGTCTGTTAAAATCTTTAACCTTCGCTTTCAAACGGATATCTGTAGAAGCTTCTAAACAGAAAACAAAATGAAAGTAGAAAATATTTTAAATTAATTAAAGGTAATGTTATGGACTCTTTGTGCACCTGTTTGTAAATAACTATTTTTTATTAATTAATTGTCGGTGTTGCTGATCTTCAAAACAAATAATTTATAAGCACCAGAAAAATTCCCAAAAAAATTAAAAAATCAAGTGTTTGTTCAAAAATGGATATTTCCGGGATATATATATATATATATATATGAGTGGGGTTAAAATGCACCCTCCTTTTTGTGCTCCTAACGTGCACCCTCCTCTCGTATCTTCATTTTTAAAGTTCAAATAGTTGATTTGAATCCACCAACGTGTTCTACATATTAAAATGTGCTTGGAGACCAAATTTTACATTTTTTGGAAATTTTTTACTATTTTTTCAGAATTTTTGAAAATCATCACTGTGCTGAATTTTTTATTATTGTTTAGTTTAATAAAAAATTCTGAAAAAATAGTAAAAAATTTCCAAAAAATGTAAAATTTGGTCTCCAAGCACATTTTAATATGTAGAACACGTTGGTGGATTCAAATCAACTATTTGAACTTTAAAAATGAAGATACGAGAGGAGGGTGCACGTTAGGAGCACAAAAAGGAGGGTGCATTTTAACCCCACTCTATATATATATATATATATATATATATATAGAGGATGGCTAAGCTCAAATCGTTTGTTCCTGGACTCAGGAACAAACGATTCAGTTCTCTGATTTCCGAAGTTCAAATGGCCGATCCAAACCGTTAGATGTTTAATCTATATTAAAATGTGCTTGGAGACAAAATTTTATATTTTTTGGAATTTTTTTACTATTTATTAAGATGGTTTGAAAGTCGCTGTTTTTTTATGGTGCAGAATTTTAATAAAAACAGCGACTTTCAAACCCTCTTAATAAATAGTAAAAAAATTCCAAAAAATATAAAATTTTGTCTCCAAGCACATTTTAATATAGATTAAACATCTAACGGTTTGGATCGGCCATTTGAACTTCGGAAATCAGAGAACTGAATCGTTTGTTCCTGAGTCCAGGAACAAACGATTTGAGCTTAGCCATCCTCTATATATATATATATATATATATATATATATAATTTGTACTGTGTGCACCTGCTCCTGTATTTTCTGTTCCTAACCTTTATATTTATTTAACTTTGGGGTTCTAATCAGGATGTATTGACATTAAGCTAGCTAGAGTTGCAGTAATTTTAATAGAGATAATTTTCAATTAAAATTTGCGATCAAAAATTCACATTATAAAGAAGAATATTTAATAATTATATCAAAACCTTTCACCTCCAATACAATTTAATTTTTTCTGTTATTAAAATTTAGAAAATGAAATTTGCGATAAAGAGAAAATGGAGTAGAGGACATAAGTGAAATACGAAAAGAGGAAATTAAGTAAAGTAGGAAAACGCATCTTGACGAAATTGTATTTTATCGAATCGTATCATTAATGGTTCGGATTTCTCCGGAGATGTAGGTACTTAATAAGGAATCCATACACGATTTATTAATAAGAAACTGTGTATAATATTAAAGGGCCTTTTGGACACGATTCACAACTAAAAGACCGTGTGTATATGTTGAAGTTCATTTTTGCGTGTTGATACCTCGCATATTTAGCCTATATTTGACTTGATTTCGTACCAAATTCACGTTCTAAATTGTCAAAATCATGTGCATTTCATTGATATATCCTTAGAATTTGGTACTGCTGAGAGTTTGTTTGTTTTCTGCAGGATTGGAGCAAGATACACGAAGAAACGGCGTTTTTGGACTCCCTGGTACGACCCTTACCAGGCTTGGTACGGCCCTTACCAGACTTGGTACGGCCTACCCTTACCAGGCTTGGTACGACCCTTACCAGATTTGGTACGGCCCTTACCAGATTTGGTACGGCCCTTACCAGACTTGGTACGGCCCTTACCAGATTTGGTACGGCCCTTACCAGACTTAGCCGATCCAGCCTCTTTCCCATCTTGTACGGCCTGGCCGTACCACCTTGGTACGGGCCGTACATAGATGCCGCCTGACAGAATTCAAATCTTGGCAGAGGCTATTTAAAGCGAGGGATCTCTCCATTTTTGAGGATTCCACTTCATTCCAGATTGAGAGCTCAGTGAAAGAGAGAAAGAGAGCAAAGGAGCAAGAAGAGAAGATCAAGGAAGAGGAAGAGGCGAGAATCGACGGATCTACACCTTCTCCATTCCCGATCTTCAATCTAGTTCTTTCATGACTTTCTCTATCTCTTTTCTTGTATATCTGGACAGATCCATGACTTGTGAGTAGTAGACTTTCGTTTCTAGGGTTTGTAGATGGATTTTCTTGATTTGTGTTGCTTTTCTTGATTTGGATCTTGTATGAACTCTTGTGATTGATTTGATTGTGAATTTGCTTGTCTTGATTGCTTTGTGTTGCTGTGATTGCATGTGGTGTGCCTATAGTGGTAGATCAACCCTAACAAGGTCATGTGACCATTGCCTTCTCTCAACCAAACCAATCCCTTTAGGTAGACTTGATCGAATTGAAGCCGAAAGGTTGAATTCTCCTCTAATCGACAGATTAGAGGTTACCTTAGATCTCCAATCAATCAACTAGAGGATCTGGACCAAAACACGAGAGTTGAGGTTTAGAAACCCTAGAAGGTGAAGAATTGAATCCAAAACTTAGATCTTGAACCAACAAACGAGAGTTGAGGTTTAGGAACCTTAGGTATGGTCAATTGAACCTTTATCAAGAGTTTAATACGAGGTACCAGCAAGAAATGCATCAACTCGAACTTGTAAGCTCTGTTCTGGTAAACCAGTACGGCCCTTACAAGAGTGGTGCGGCCTACCCGTACCAAGCCCCATACGGCTTGGTCATACCAGGTTGGTGCGGCCTGGCCGTACCAACTTGGTAAGGGCCGTACCACTAGAGGCAAATCAGAGATGAAGTCTGAAACCCTTGAAACACCTTTTATCCCAAATCAAAACACAGTTTATACCTTTTCTTGCACATTTACTATTCTATATCATTGTGTGATTGCTTGAGTTGATTCCTTAGGAAAATTAAACACCAAAACCCCTTTTTCTCACTTCTAGTCTTTAGTCGAGATAAGTAAAATTCTAGATAAAGAAACCGTCCCTGTGGATCGATACCCGATTATACTCCTCGATAGGGTTGTGCACTTGCAACCCTAATCGGAAGGTGTAACCGAGGTTTAAAAGGTACGCTCCCAAGCGTACCGAAACTTGTGTTGCGCTTTACGCCGATCACGTGTGCGTCTCCTTTCTTTACACACCTTTACACACTCTCAATTTGAATTTTTATTACATCCGTGTATGATATGTAATGTATGGTTAATGTTTTTGTAGTAGTGTTTGATTATCATCGGTTCCTAGCTATTGTTGTTTTTCTTTTTCTTTTTTAAAAAAAAGGCTGAAGCCCATTTCATATTATTAAAATTGGATAATTACAAAAGTAGTCTTAGTGTACCCTCCAACAGGGAACACCTCGACTGAAGGTAAATAGTATCAAGCCACAAAAACAGTAAATAGTTCATACATCAATCATAATAAAACTAGAATGAATTCTGTTGTATCAGGAAGGTTAATATTGTAATTAAATCTCTATGAATGAATGCTCAACAAGAGGTCATCATATATGTTTTATTCATTTAAACAAGAGATGTATGCTTGCATAAGTAATAATTGTTTCATTCATTCTGAGGAAACTCTATCAACCATGTTATGAATCAAGTTTTTAAAACCATAAACTTTCATGTATAGAGTGTAACACATGAATTGGTAGACATATCAACCAATGCAAATATATAGCTATTTCCTCTTATATCTGTACCTGGAGGCACAAAAAGCAAACACAACCAGATTAATCAAGCATAAGCCCACAACTAACCAAAAAAAGCGATCAAGATGTCCCTCGTTTAAATTGTCGGGGATCCATCCCGTAACCCGATTAACAACTGTTAATATAAATGAAGTAATGTAGTTCCCAAGTGAAATTGTAAGAAAAGCGAGCGCCATGCAAAGACTCCTCATGGAATCTGGTGCTTGGTCATAGAAGAACTCGAGCAAGCCAACCTGGCTAAACACTTCTCCAACACCTACTAAGGTATATTGCGGTATTTGCCAGAATATACTCATTGGGACCGCAACATTTTTATCCATAAGACCTTCATCTCTCACAATCTGTAACCGTTTTGCTTCGACAATTGCGGCTGATGAGATTGCAAGAATGGAAAAGAACAAACCAGTCCCAATACGTTGCAATTGAGACATGCCTCCCTCTATTTTAGTAAATCTACAAGCTATTGGCACAATTAGCTTGTCATATATCTGTGCAAATACAACAACTGCAAGCACATTAAAACATGAAAGCGAGACCGGTGAGATGTTTAAGGAGCCAAAGTGTCGGTCCATGACCATTCCTTGTTCGACAAAAACTGACGATTCTTGGCTTAAAACCGAGGAAAAGAGGATAAATGTGGCCCCAATAGGAAGCAAATTAAGAATAGATTTCAACTCTTCGACTTGCGACATAGTGCAAAGGCTCCAAGGGTTAAGAGCACCAGAGATGGAGAAGTCTGAAGTGGTGACAATCGCCGCTTTGTCAAGAAAACTGCAGTATTAGGATGCATGTTAGCACAAAATGATGTTTATATTTTTTTATATTGAATTTTAAGTAGAAGTTGGTGGTCCAAAATTTAAACTTCTGATGCTTTTTGTTGGATAAAAGATAGGTAATATGAATTAGGAAAATTACCCAAATTCAGGAAAAAAAAAATTAAGAATCACCTGAATCCGGGGGTATGTTCCGATTCTTCATTTTCTTGGACAATTGCCAACTTTGGTCTTGCCTGATATAAAAGAGAATTGTCTTCCGGAAAATTCATATTATATTTTCTTGAAGCCGCAACAATTACTTGGCATAATCTTGTCAAAGGGCTTCCGCTGGGTTTGCGGTACATATAGTTACCTGAACCTGACATTAAACTCAAGAAGGCTATGCCTACTAGCAAGGTAGCTATACCGAATACTATGGTCCACCCATAAATATCTTGAATCCATACGACAACTGTACTTGCCATGAAAGCACCAATCTTGATTGAGAGATAATACCAACTGAAGAAGGATGCCTTTGCCCTTGTATCAGTATTGTCGAGTTGATTGGCACCAAAGGCCGAAAGACATGGTTTTATGGAACCAGATCCTAAAGAAATCATGTAAAGACCCAGAAAGGTGAAGAAAGGGGAGCGCTTCAAGACTGAGAACGATGCCGATAGAGTCAAAGTCACCATCCCCTTTGGAAAGAAAAAGAAGTCAACAAACACCTAATATAAATCTCAATAACATGAAACCATCTCTATGTAGGTTGATACTTTTGAATAACAGGACTCCTTATTCTAAGCTTAATTTTAAAGATGGAATGTCGCTTGTTAGAGTACCTTTTTTTGTTCTTCTTTTTAGCAGAATAATAGTACTAAGTGAGGCAGTCTGGTATGACACATAGCTAACTTGTATATTTTTTTATTTATTTTTGAGTGAATTCTGCTTATTGTCTATTTATATTTTCCTATGAATTATTCCTTTCATTTCAATACTCCAGGTCGTGGCCATGCATCATGCTACTTGATTCACACACACACACACACACACACACACACACTGATCAATATGATGAACCAAACTGTAAAAGTAAAACATGAGTCAATGACTTACACTCATATAAATGATACCAAAACCCATGATAGTTAAATAATTTCCCCAATAAGAATCTGACACATAAGCTCCAATAAGTGCAGTAAGATAACAAGTGCCCGCCCATGTCGAGTAATGTGTTGCTGCCGTAACATTATCTTCAAGTAGCTCTGTTTTCAGATAAACCACTAGGTTCTTTGTGATGCCGAAGAAGGAAATGCACAGACATAGCTCAGTAACTGTAAATTTTCTCAAAAATTAAACAATTGTAAGCTATAAGATCTTAATTAGTTCACTTCTCCTAGATGCATTGTGAATATACCATGTCGGCCTTTGTACATTGGAGTATCGGATTGTGTCCTAAATTCCTAATACACAATGTTGGTACCAGTAACCAGTTGATAACTTGATATATATAGCTAGGAACAAATATTTCTAGTCATAAGATGCCAGGCCAAACAGACTTTTTTTTTGAAGAAAAATGCGAGTCTAGCCCACATTTGTATTCATTAAATAGAGTCTGTTACACAAGGTTTGTAACCTCAAAAAGTAGAAAATACAATTTGCTAAAAACAGTTGTGCTAAAAGCCAAATAAGAAATTAAAGAGTGCAAAAAAGGAAAGGTGAAAATAACTTCAAAAGAAAATTGCAAGAAGAAAGAGTTCCCCCCTCCCCCCCTCTCCTTGGTGCGGCTGTCATCCACTGGTGCCCCGGTACCAGTATCCTCTTCGTACCAGTACTATGACTGGTATACTGGTGGTGTTGCTCCAGTGGCTCGGTGTTGTTTGGCAGCAGCATCAGGGGCATGTCACGTGTCATCAGGCCAAACAGACTTTCTTAATTACTAGTTACTAGTGAACTTACTGGCTTAGCTTAACTAATAAAAACTAAAGCACAAGTTGAACTCGATTGGAGCTCAGGTAATCAATCCGAAGCAGAGATATAACCTAGTTTAATCTCACTCTAAAGGGAACTTCCATCAGAACTCTATTCTATCGAGTTTTGTTGATTACTAATTAAAGGGGCCATTTAAGTCTTTTAAGCTGAGCCAAACTAATTTCAGGGACTTAAATATATAGGTTCAAATGTACCAGTCAAAATTCATGCTAAATGCAACCAAAAAAGGAATAGGGAACAAAAAGAAGAAGAACTTTATAGCTACTTACACACAATTAGAGAGGAAGATTTCCAGCCTCCAGTTTGTTGCTTCACTGGTGAGGTGTTTGGACCAATTTCCTACATTATGGTAGCAAACTGTTCTAAGTTTCTTGTAAAAAAACGAATGAAAAATTGTAACGAATAAATTCAGTAAAAAGTCCATCATCCCTGGCTTTGTTCACAATCTTTTTTGGTTTTGTTTGATAAAAGGATCCAGTTTAAAAAAATTTAAGAAATAATTGATAAAATTAAACCAAGACTTGAACAGGCCCCAAAGCTAGAGTCCAATTATTGACATAATTGATTCCATGAAAGTGATACAAATTCAGAAGTTATAACTGGACAGTTATAATTAAACTGGACAAATATTGAAAGGTTTAAAATACCTCATTGCGGTTTTCTTCAGATTCTAGCAGACTAATTCTTAACTCTTCCACTGAACCCATCTCTTCTTCTCCAATGCTAAGCTCCTCATCTAACAGACATCCTTTCCCTTTATAGGAAAAGCTTAATTAGTAGCTTAATAATTATATGCCTAACACCAGAAAGGGTGAGAGAAGGGTGAGAGAGAGATATAAATAATATTATATTAAGTGGTCGTTGAACCTAATTAAATTAATGAATTATCATATCATATGTTATGTGGCTATTGGGATCTTATGCCCCATTTATGAAAACTCATCAACTCGTAGCATTTTAGTAACATTTTAGAACCTAATTAATTCATTAAATTAGTGCTCAATGATACTGATTGTCGAAATGCATATTTTTTAACAAGGAAACCAACCCATTTTTTGGTATATCTTATTATCTATCTTCTTTTAACCCACGTGATTTAATTTCGCAAAAACACACCAAATATTAAAATCATGTACATCAACGATTGCTGACTACTTCCACATGGCTACATTATTCACGTTTTATTTTTTTATTTTTTGAAAGAAGCAAGCTGGTACAGAGTGATTAATTACTATGTTACCAGCTCTATAATTACTACGTTACCAGGCTGGTACAGAGGAGTATGGCTAGTATAATATCAATGTTATTTTAGCCTTTATAACACTAACTCCAAAACCTATTGAATCGAATTCAAACGGTGAATTCAGACCATTCAAACCAATCTACTTCATTAGTTATGCGTTTATATCAAAATTTAGTATCAAGTCAAGCGGTCAAATATGTGAGTTTTTAAGTTAATTTAATACATTCATTTTCCAACATTTTTACCGCTTTGTTTGATATTGAAATAACTCAAAAATATAAAAAAAAAATTGTATGTAAACGCATCACTCATAAAGTAAATTGGTTTGAACGGTTTGAACTAGTCGTTTGAAGTCTATTTATTTGATTTTGAAGTTAGTGTCATATGACACTGATGTTATACTAGTTGAACTCGGTACAGAGTGATTAAGTACAGAGTATCACTGACCATTTATACTTTTTTTCTATAAAAAAAACATGACAGTGTCACTGACTATTGTGTTGGAAATTTTCATATTGTTTTCCGAATTAATTGTAATGAAATACTTAAAATATAGTAATGTTATTAATATTAGCTCAACTACTAAATTCTTGTAATTTAAAAAAGATCGTGATTTGATCATCTATTAAAGATCATAGATTAAGAATTGCTTTATTATAAATTTAAATCTTATGAACAGTAAAATATATATCAATTAATTTTCATCAACTTTTAGTACGATGTAAAATAAAATCTGTTTCATTAAAAAATTCCTTTTTATTGGTAATTAATTTCCGTGGGAAATTAAAAAAAAAAAAAAAAGGGGACCTTGTTTGTGGAATTTGGGGTCGTTGTGGTTATTTGGGCAGTGATGCTTTGTTTATATAATATATAGGTTGGGTTAAAGGTGCAATTATCACTCTATAAAAATATATAATTTCACTTGTTGGTCAGTCCCACTTGCTGTCTATAGTGGCGTCATTTCATTAATTTATCAACAAAAACAAATATAACTTTGGGACCCGTTACTTTGTTTTAGTAATTAGATATATATTAAAAAGAAACAAAGGAACAAAACAACAAAATATGAACACAATCTCAAACAACATATTCATAACCGCTTAATTGCAATCAATCAATCCCAATACTATTTAATTTGTGAGGATGATGATGCCAATTGAGGAAGACTTTAAAATTGATATTTAAACAGCAGGTTCTTCAAGCTTGGCAGGTTCATAATTGGTGGGATAAATGGAACAAAAAGAGTATTTATAATGTAGTAAATTGTGTCAAACCAATTTAATTTTCACCGTTGCGATCAATTGGAGGGTTAGATTCTAGTGTTAATGGAAGCGACAGTGTCGACAAGCACCGGAGGTGACGGAGACTCCAGGTTCAGAAGATTGGTTACTGATATGTGATCCAAATATCCCTTCTAGGCCCAATTTAATTTCACACCTCCATCAAAGTTTCTCTGTCAAAAGTCTCAAGGACCCCTTTGTCTTTTTTACCAATTTCTTCTTTCTTTTCTCTTCCTTTTTTTTTTATTCTTTTATGTTGCACCAGTGGACAACACAACTAAACAAACTCCTGATTAATTTAATTAGAAATTAGCAGAGGAGAGCGATTGCTGATTGATTGCTCTTCTATGTCTATGTGCATTGGACGAATGCTTCATTAATTATTACACTGGAGTGGCACTAACTTCCAACGGTGGGTGAGACTGATTTGATGGAGATCGGATGGTACAAATTTTTTTGAGTATTTGGGAGTAGGGAATTTTGGGTGCAGTGGAACCCTCCTTGTATAAGAAATATGAGAAAAGATTATTGTCCATCATGTTTTGTCCACCGTCTGTCCACAGCATTATCCATTTTCAGTTTAACTGACTTCAACTGTCTCCGGTCCAATCTTCCTTCTTCAGCCGCTCCATCTCTTTTAAGTATCTCATTTTTTCTCTCTTTCCGATCTCTCTTTCTCTCTTCACAAAAACAGATCTCTCTCTCTTCTTTCTCTCTTTCTGATCTCTCTTTCTGATCTCAAGTTTCTTATCTCTCTTTCTTTCTCTCTTCTTTCTCTCTTCTTTCTCTCTTTCTGATCTCTCTTTCTGATCGATGGACCTCTCTCCTCTCAAGTTTCTCAAGCTCTTGATGCAATCAGATGACACTAATCCCTTTCAAGCAAGGTCCCAGCAGCGCCAAATGGGCAGCAATGACGGAGTATGAGCGTACGACTACTCGGTGGCGCTTTCTTCTCTTCGACGGACTTCTCAAACATCTCTCTTAGATTCTAATGGAGAGAGACGATCTAAGAGAGGCGACCTGGAGGAGCGATCTGGTGGAGAGAGATGAGAGCGAGGCGATCTGGAGAGAGCACGGCAAAATTCAAATCTAGTAAGTTATTTCTGTTGAATTTGTTGTTTTCGTTGTATGCAGTAACAGATCTAGCATTTCAAATGAAATATGGAGGAAAGAGATGATAGAGAGGTGATATGGAGTATTGATCTGTTAATTTTACTGTATTATCCCATTAATTTTACAGTATCATCTTGTCATTTTACAGTATTCATCTTGTGAAAATCTGGAGGAAATAGATGATAAAGAGGCGATATGGAGTATTAATCTGTTAATTTTACAGTATTTCCTTGTTAATTTTACAGTATTCATCTTGTCATTTTACAGTATTCATCTTGTGGAAATCTGGAAGAAAGAGATGATAGAGAGGCGATATGGAGTATTGATGTCACACCCCAAATCCGGGGTATGACAACCCGCCGCGTATATTTATTAAGACATATATATATACACAAGGCAGTAGATCTTTTATATGCATTACCAATAACACCATTACACAATAACCACATCCCTATATTCCTTACAAAATTTATCTGACAGAATGCGGCAAACTATAATTTAGAATTGTCTCCCGCATCCTGTCAGTTTCAACCACCCAAATCCCAAATTATGTGTGGTTATGCTGTCAGACGCAATCCAGAATCATCTCTCTGTATTCGTGTAATAAACCTGAAAATGACCCAAAGGGAGGGGGTGAGAATAAATTCTCAGTGCGAATTTGCCACAGTTAGATTTTTGGACTTGCAATCAAACTCCATATTCAAAAATGAAATCCATACAAAATCACATTCGCAGTTCTATAACAATATATATAAATGAATGCATATGCTCGATGTTCACTTACAAAAGTATGCTACAAAGTTTCAGGTACAGCTAGCTGTACCAGTTTAAACCTTGAATCTACTCTCGTCTAAGACTGCAAGTGCACAATCCTATCCGTATAGTATAATAAGGTATCGATCCTCAGGGACGGTACAATTCGAGTTCTAAATTCTTACTAATCCGAGTTAGGTACTAGAAGTGTGAAAAGTTGGGTTTGGTTTGTTTATATTTCCTAATTTCGAGTGACAATTCAATTAACAGTAAATGAAAGCAATTAAAGGTTTTGGTTTTGAACAATGATAAAAGGCGCTCCCAGGGTTTCAGGTTTCATCCCAAACTTTGCCTTCTTTGGACCTATCATGCGACTCGCATCATCTCTGATGCGACCCGTATGATGCGACTCGCATCATCTCTGATGCGACCCGTATGATGCGACTCGCATCATCTCTGATGCGACCCGTATGATGCGACTCGCATCATCTCTGATGCGGGTCGCTTGGCCCTCGAGCTGAGCTGACATGTGTTCGTATCTAAGTTGATTTCTTGTGCGAGGCTTCAACCTGTAGCTCTCACCTACTGGTATCTAACCTAAATTGATTGTCTGGTTTGCTAGAAGTATCCATAACCTTTCGATAATGGAAAGTTCACCTCTCGGCTACTATTGATCATAAATCTACTTCAAATACTCAATCACAATTCCAAGAAACATCAAGGTCAAATTACTAGAAGAGATGCTATAGACATCTAACAGTAGACAATCAAGAATCAATCAAGCAATCAAAATCAAGCAATCAATCAATACTCAAACAAAGAATCACACAAGTTCAAACTTAGGTCAAAACAACATGCAACTCAAAAGACAAAGTTTAGAGATTACATCCTAACCCTAGGAACTAAGAATCTACTAAAGCATGATGAAATAAAGCATAAAAGAGAGAGAGAATAGGCAGATCATAATGAAGCTCGAAGATCCAAGGTGGATTGGAGAGGATCTTGCAATCTTCTCTTCTCTTCTTCTTCAAGCAAGCTCCAATCTCCTTATTCTCTCTTGATCTATGCTCTCTAAGTGTTCTGGAATGTAAAGAGGGAAAAAGCTCCCGAAATTCTGGCATGGGACCTCCTTATATAGGTAACGGATCTGACTTGGGGCTTATCGGGTTGAATTTGAATTGGGCGGCAACAGTTGATGCGACTCGTATCAGGTGGATGCGACTCGCATCATCTGGTCTTCAAGTAAGGAGTGAGAGTCGCATCGCAGGTCACTTTGGGCTTTGATGCGACTCGCATCAGGTGGATGCGACTCGCATCAAATCTTCCTGAAGTGTGCCATTTGCTTGATTTTACCCGATTTCGCCTGATTCCTGCAAAGTAAGAACCAAAACATAGCAGTACCACATTCTATGGATATTCAATGTAAAATGCACTATTTGTTGGTTCAAAACATAGATTTTTGTATGGAAACAAGTCGAAATAATAGGTCTAATAATGTGATATCAAATTCCCCCAAGCTTAACCTTTGCTTGTCCTCAAGCAGAGATCTAAACATTGGTACCGGTTTGGACTCTAAATGCAAGTTTCCTAAATGTAAGAATTTACATGAGTTGTTTCAATTAGGAACCTCAAGAATCATGTTGGTATAACTTGGACTTTCCTATTTAACCTTGATTCTCCACACGAACCGACCAACCAAACCTCAAGTTCTGAACTATTTGAATACTTGTAAAACTGAATACTTGAACTGATCAAGTTATCATTTATCTATTTAACCATTGCCCTCATTTGTGGAGATTTCCCTTTTTACCCCCCCAAGCTTGGAACAAGCTTAGGTCAGAAAGTTGCGGACTTCGCGTGTTGATATGTGCAAAAGTTTCTTTCTTTTCTAAGTGGGAGACGAGCTCAAAGGCGCCCTAAAAGGACTTATTGCCAGTACTCTTATGTTCTCTGTCTTTTCAATTCTATTTTTTTTTTTTTACTTGCACATATCATGAATACACACACCCACTGGTATTCCTTCATACCAATAAGTATCCCAAATCTTTCTTTATCAATAATCCCCATTTCCTTGTTTGGAAAGGCACAAGTCAATTTCTAAATGAGTTTCTCAATACATTTCAAGTTTTCATTGTTACAAACGTTCAAAAATTTCGTCCTTATCGGTTTGTTGGTCAATTATGGGATAGTTCTAATCTCCTAGGGTCATCCTAATCAACACCAACAATTTTCAAGAAGTTTCCAATCTAAACAATTACACAAATTCCTACCTAAAAATGCAATAAACAAGTAAACATGGCCTAAGTAGAAGCAAATAAATCCTAAAGGTCACCCCCCCAAGCTTAGTCTGAGCATTGTCCTCAATGCTTCAAGACTCTAAGATAAAGCAAAGGAAAGGGGAGAAGAAAAACAAACCTGCTCAGTCATCGGAGGGATCGAACCTCCAATCGCGCAAAACATCCTCAATGTCACCCACCCTGCGCTGTAGATCATATAGAATAGCACCCTGCTCACGCCTCATGTCATAGACGAGGCTGTAGACATCCTGGATAGTGGGTGAGGGAATGGGAGGTGGATAGGAGGTGCCAGCGTAAGAGGTGGATGGGCCAGCATAGAAGGTGGATGGGCTGGCCGCAAAGGTGGAGTCACAGAAGTGCGCAGGAGAGACAGGAGGATGCTCAGGAGAGACATGAGCATCAAGCATGGGCACATCGCCATGGGCAGGAGAGTAGGGCTGCACAGGAGAAGAAGGTGGTGCCGGCTCGTCTGGCAGAGGCTCAGTGAAGAACCAGGTACTCTCATCATCAAAAGACAAGGGCGCAAGATGGAAGGGCATCAGATGCAAGCCATGACCCTTCAAAACCCAGAAGTAGCGAGAACGGTGGTTGGCAGGGCCGCGCTCGATCTTGAGGAAAGTCGCCCACTCGTATGCCTTGGCATCCAGGATGAGATGGCCAGTAGAGAGAGTGAGGCCTGCGGTCGAGACGCCATGCCAGTCAGCGATCAGGGTGACGTAAGCGCCAATGCGAACAGATCCTCCGACCTTCGTATTGCGCTGGATATCCAGCCAGTGACGGACCATGAATAACATCAGGTCGGGTCGCGCTAACTCGGCCTCAGGACGGAGCATGTGGTCCAGCAGACAGAGATCCTCCTCATTGACACGGGCTGCAGTCTCGCCGCGTGCGAAGATCGAACAGCCGAGGGTACGCTGGATGCACCGCAGTACCGGGTGAGAAATGGCAATGCTGCGGTACTGGGCACTGGTGGCACTCATCATCCCAGTGATCAGACGCCAGAAATGAGCTTTGTCGAACCCCACTCGATGGTCAAGGAAATCCGTATTGGGGTCGCGCTCAAAACCGAACCACTCGCGAAGTCTGACCAGAGTGACCCGGTGCGTCTCATTGCGCATCTGGAACTTGATGTAGTAGCGGCCGCGCATGTCTTGTCGGAGCTTGAGAGAGGAGAGGAACTCGAGGGTGATCTCCGTGTAGCAGGCACGGTCGATATCCCAGAAGGCGGGAGTAAACCCGATCCTCCCGGTGAGACGGAGAAAGTCCTCCCGAACCCCAAAGGCATCTAGAGTGTCGAAGTCAACTCGGCGCGTGTTCTCATATGTGCGCTGCCGGAGGATGAGAAAGTGCTCCATCATGCCATGGCTGAAAAGAGTGAAGTGAGGGGGTGGGTACTCTGCTGCTCGAGGGGTGTACTGACCCGAAACGGGGTCAGAGTCATCAGAATTGTACTCCACGGTCATAGACCCTGCCCCTGAATGAGAAGGAGAAGATGGATGATAAGAAGAATGAGAAGAAGAAGAGTGTGAGGAGTTACCATCGTTACCAGCCGAACCCGAGCCTTGCTGAGACCAGTCAGGCTGCTCAGAAGACTCAGAAGGAGAGGGAGTGGGGTCTGGTATCCCCTGTTGGATACGAAGATCCCTCTGTCGGCGGAGCTCGGCTTGACGGCGCTCAAAGTTGTGCTTGGTGCGACGCTCGTTGAACGTTGGTAGATCTGGTGTGTCTGACATGGCTGCGATGCGAGTCACACTGTTGATAATGCGGGTCGCACTGCTGATGATGCGAGTCGCAATCTGGTGATGCGAGTCGCACTGACTGATGATGCGAGTCGCAACCTGGTGATGCGAGTCGCACTGAGATGGTTCTGATGGTAGAGGCGATCCGACAGAGAAAGAAGGTGCGGAACAACGGTGGTGGTGAGTGTAGAAGAAGGTGGAGAAGGGAGAAGAAAAAGTTTTCGGCAGGGATAGATGGAGAGGTGATCGGCGGAGAGGTGGTGAAGGCCGGCGGGTAGGGGAAGAAGAAAAATTTAGGGTTTTGGTTGAGGGCTTGGTTGAGGCTCGCACGGAGGTGGTTCGAGTCGCAACGGAGAAGAGGGTTTAAGGTTTTCGCTGAGGAGAGGAGAAGAGAGGAGAGGGGAGTGCGGGTGTGAGGATTATAAGGTGAGACTCGCATCGTTTTGAAGCACCCCTTCAATGCTGCGACGGTTCGCAGTGATGCGAGTCGCATCAAGGGGGATGCGAGTCGCATCGAGGGGACTGCGAGTCGCATCAAGTGAGATGCGAGTCGCATCAAGCATGGACTGGCAATTTTTATTATTTTCTTTAAAAAGATGAAATAAATTGAAACGACAAATTGAAACGACAAGTAAGCAGAAAAGAATGTCTAACTAATCTAACTAAAAGTAAATTGAAAGGGGTTGGGTTGCCTCCCAAGAAGCGCTTGTTTTAGGTCTCAAGCTCGACCTCCTTTGTGCTAATCCTTTGGTGAAACGGGATCGGAGAGGTCCTGAACAAACCGCTCCTGATAGGCATGATCAGCCACATAGTGCTTGAGACGCTGACCGTTCACCTTGAAATTCCCACATGCGTCATTCCCAATTTCAATCGCACCGAAATGGTGCACCTTTCGTACAACAAATGGTCCTGACCATCTGAACTTCAATTTCCCAGGAAAGAGTCACAACCTGGAATTGAACAAAAGGACCAGATCGCCTTCTTTGAAGTCGCGAGACATGATGCGCTTGTCATGGATTCGTTTGGTTTTGTCTTTGTAGATCCTCGCATTCTCATATGAGTGCTGACGCATCTCTTCCAATTCGTGCAAGTCGAGGATACGCTTCTCTCCAGCTGCCAGCAAGTCCATGTTGATAGCTCGAGTGGCCCAGAATGCCTTGTGCTCGATCTCAACTGGTAGATGACACGGCTTCCCGTACACAAGCTTGAAAGGGCTCATCCCAATCGGTGTTTTGAATGCAGTACGGTAGGCCCATAGTGCGTCACTCAACTTTAGAGACCAATCCTTCCTTGTTCTTGCCACGGTGTTCTCCAAGATAGACTTGATTTCCCTGTTGGAGATTTTAGCTTGGCCGTTCGACTGAGGATGGTAAGAGGTGGAGACTTGGTGTGTCACTCCATGTCGCCGCAGGAGATTATTGAATTGACGGTTTATGAAATGCTTCCCTCCATCGCTGATGACAGCTCTTGGCACTCCAAAGCAAGGAAAAATGACATCATTGAATAATCGCTTCATCGCGTCTGAGTCAGCTCTTCGACAAGCCACTGCCTCGACCCATTTTGACACGTAGTCAACTGCAACTAGAATGTACTCATTCCCACATGAAGCTGGAAATGGTCCCATGAAATCTATGCCCCACACGTCGAAGACTTCGACCTCAAGAATGGAGTTGAGGGGCATCTCATTGCGATTGGTAATTGTTCGCTTACAAAGGTATGCTACAAAGTCTCAGGTACAACAAGTTGTACCAGTTTAAACCTTGAATCTACTCTCGTCTAAGGTTGCAAGTGCACAACCCTATCCGTATAGCATAATAAGGTATCGATCCTCAGGGACGGTTTAATTCGATTCTAAATTTCTACAAATCCGAGTTAAGTACTAGAAGTGTGAAAGGTTTGGTTTGAATTCGTTTCAATTTCTCAATTCAATAACAAAAGATTGCAAAAGAAAGTAAATGTTTGTTTCAGTCAAGTTTAAAAGGATGTTTCCAGGGTTTCAGATTTCATCCTCAGCTTTGCCTCTCTGGACCTTCACTCGACTCGCATCATCTCTGATGCGACCCTAGTGATGCGACCCGCATGGTCTCCCATGCGACTCGCATGGCCATCGAGTGAATGCAGCATTTCACCTGTTTCTGAGTTATTCGATTGTGCAAGGTTCTACTGACCCTACCCACGATTCCTGAGCCTCAACTCTCGTTTATTAGCACCAGTAACCTAGTAGGGAATTGCAATTTCACCTTCTTAGATCTACAACTTTCAACTCTCGTTTATTTGTATTCAATCTAAGTCAATTGATCGGTTTGCTAAAGGTATCCACTATCTCTCAATAAATGAAAATCTCACCTTTCGGTTCAATTGATCTATCTTTTCAGATTTCTAATCTACCTCAAGTGCTTGATTAAATTGCAAGAAAGATCTAGATCAAGATATTAGAAGAGATGAAAGATTCATTCAACAATAGTCAACAAAATGCAATCACACAATCTCAATCAAGCTTTAAAAGAAAGATACACAATCAATTGATCACAAGAACAACTCAAATTCAAGTAAAATACACACAATCAAAGCTTTAGACTACATCAACCCTAGAAACAAAGAAGGATCTACTCAAACAACATCATAAAAGAAGAGAGAAGAGATAGGATCATGATAGAACCAATTGAAGCAATCTTGCAAGGATCTTCCCTCCTTTCTCTCTTTCTTGATCAACACTCCAATTCTTGAGGCTTTGAATCTTCAAATTTCGGAACTCCCTCTCTGGTGACCGAGGCGGGCTATTTATAGACTTTTCAAAACATTTGCTTCAATTCTGGGCCCTTATTGGGCCTTTGCTGTCTGCTCTGGAAGCTCGCGATGCGACCCGCATCACCACTGAAGCGACCCGCATCAGAGTGTGATGAATGCGCCTCGCATGCAGTGGTGCTGCGACCTGCTGGTGCGGCTCTGAGTGGTTGATGCGCCTCGCGTCAATCCTGATGAGGGTCGCATCAAGGTCTCTTAACTTCAGTAATTTGCTTGATTTCACCAATTTTCCTGCAAGATAAGAATGAAAGCACAGCAGTACCAATTCTACGCATAATCATTATAATAGATGTTATTTAATGGCTCAAGATTCATGTTTTGGTACTGAAATTGGTCAAAACAATAGGTCGGATATAGCAATATCAAATTCCCCCAAGCTGACCTTTTGCTTGTCCTCAAGCAAGGAGCATTCTTTGGTACCAGATTGGTTCTAAATGCAAGAATCGACATAAGTTGTTATTATCAGGAATTTCGTGAGTCATTTTGATAACAAGTTAGGCTTTCCTCGAACTACTTTGATTCACTCCACAAATCGTCCACTTAACTTCTTTTTCCAAGATGTTTTGTTAATTAGAAAGACTTAGAACTCAGATTTATCAATATTCATTCTTAAACTGAAGTTATACCCTAGTTTGTGGTGTACGGATCAAGTTCCCCCAAGCTTGGAGCAAGCTAGAGTCAGAAAGTTGCGGACGAAGTGTGTTGATATATGCAAAAGTATATTATTTCTATCGAGCTCAAAGGCATCCGAATGGATTGTGCCAGTACTTTTTTTTTTTATGTTTAAATTGGGAGACGAGCTCAAAGGCGCCCCGAAGGACTTATTGCCAGTACTCTTATATTCTCCATCTTTTTTTCTCTTTTTTTTTTTTTTTTTTTTTTTTTTTTTTTATATTGCATATACCATGAATACACACAAACACTGGTATTCATTCATACCAATGAGTATCCCAATCTTTCTTTATTTTTTTTAAATCCCGGTTTCTTGTTTTAAAAGGCATAATTCAGATTTCAAACGTTTCTCGATAAAATTTAAGATCTCATCTTTTCAATTTCACAAAACTATCTCATTCAAGTCGGTTCAGTGGTCAACCATGGGGTTAGACATAAGCAATTCAAGATCAGACTAGTTATTACCACAATAGTTCACAAAATTCCCGAATCAAACAAGTCATGCAAGAAAAGTAAACATGATCTAAAAACTAAGGGTAAACATGGTCTAAAAACGAAAAAGATAAAGGTGTAGTGTACCCCCCCCAAGCTTAGTCTGAGCATTGTCCTCAATGCTTCAAGACTGAAAGATAAAGTAAAGAGGGGAGTAAAGAAAGCGAACCTGATCAGTGGTGAGGAGGAGGATGATCTGGCCAATATCCATGGTCCTCATAAAAACGCCAGTCCTCCATGTGAATCTCAAGCCTCTCGAGTCGTGTATCATGAGCTGATAAATCCATCTGGATGCTGCTAAGAGTGTCACCCTGGTCAATCAGAGTGGACTGGATCTCCTGCTGAGTGGTACGGATAGAGATCTGAGTAGCCTGCATGTCCATGATAATGCGATACAGGTTTCCGATGGTAGGGTCAGATGGGTGAGATGGAACAGCTGTAGAAGTAGAGGCGTGAGCCTGGTGAGAGGGGACAGCTGTAGAAGTAGAGGTGGGGGGCTGGTGAGACGAGCTGGGGACATCAGTCATGACAACATCCTCGGAGGAATAAGAAGGAAATGAAGCTATAGGGGATGAAGAAGGATGAAATGAGATATTAGGAGAAGAAGGATGAAATGGAGCAATAGGAGAAGAAGCTCGCTCGAGTGGAGATGATGTATGGAATGAGGTATGAGGAGGTGGAGATGGGACTCTCTCAGGCTGAGGTCCAGTGAAAAGCCAGGTACTCTCATCCTCAAAAGAGATCGGTGCTCGAAAAGGCAGCTGAAACTGAGCACCATGCTGCAGGCGCCAAAAGTAATGGTCACTGTGACCGGCTGGCCCGCGCACGATCTTGATAAAGGTCGCTGACTGGTAGGCTACGGCATCCATGTCAATCCGACCTCTAGACTGGGTAAAACCCGCGGTCGAGACACCTAACCTGTCAGCGATGAGAGTGACGTAGGCTCCGATGTGGATGGAACCTCCTACCTTCTTGTTCTGCTGGATATCGACCCAGTGTCGAACCATGAAGAGCATCAGATCGGGCCGCTCTAACTCCACATCGCGTCGTAGCATGTGGTCCAGCAACTGAAGATCCTCCTCATTGGCCCTAGCCACCGTCTCGCCTCGTGCGAAGATGGTGTTGGCTAGGGCACGCTGAATGCAGCGAAGAACAGGGTGTGGGATGGCGAGTCCTCTGTACTGGTTGCTCGTGGCTGTCGGCATACCAGTAATCAGGCGCCAGAAGTGATCTTTGTCAAAGCCCACGCGAAAGTCGAGAGAGTCAGTGGTGGGGTTCGGGGCAAACCCGAACCACTCGCTGAGCCTGGAGACACGCACGCGCCGAACCTCACTGCGCATCTGAAATTTGATGGAGGGCTGGTCAGAGTTATCATACCTGAGCTTGAGCGAGGAGAGGAACTCAAGTGTAAGCTCGTCGAAGCATGGTCGCTCAATCTCCCAGAATGCCGGCAGGAACCCTACTCGCTCAGTAAGGCAGCGGAAATCGTCATAAACTCCGAAAGCACGGAGTGCGTCAAAATCGGGACGGCGCGTGTTCGCGAACTTGCGCTGCTGCAAGAGCTCGAACCGCTCAAACATACCCCGACCCGTGAAAGAGAAGGGAGGGTCAGGGTAGTGCTCAGCACGAGGAGTGGTCTGAGCAGAGATGGCATCAGAATCCTCGGAGACATAGTCAACAGGTGTCCCTGCTGCATAATGAGAAGAGGGAGAAGGGTGATAGGAAGAATGAGGAGAAGAAGAGTGAGAAGGGTTACCCGTATTACCAGACGAACCCGAGCCTTGCTGAGACCAGTCAACCAACTCCGAAGACTCAGAAGGAGAAGGAGTGGGGTCTGGTATCCCCTGCTGGAGTCGAAGGTCCCTCTGACGGCGGAGCTCTGCTTGATGCCGCTCGTGGTTGCGCTTGGATCGGAGCTCTCTGCACATAGCTTGTTCTGGATCATCCATGATGCGGGTCGCTTAAGGGTTGAAGCGGGTCGCGTTGGGTGGAAGCGGGTCGCTTCGACCTGGATGCGGGTCGCACTGGGGGAGCTCGGGGCGCAGCAATGGCGGAAGGGCGAGCACCTCTTCTCTCTCTCTCGTTCTCTCGTGCTCTCTTTCTCTCCCGACCTCTCTCTCTGTCCCGATCTCTTTCTCTCCCTCTCGCTGCTCTTTCTCTCGTTCTCTCTCTCGATCTCTCTCTCTCTCTGCTCAGTCTCTCTCTCTTTCGCTCGGTCTCTTGCTCTCTCTCGGTACAGTGAAGGAAGAAAGAAGAGGGGGAAAGGTAAGAAGGAGAAGTCGCGACGGTTGGGGTACGACCCTCATTAATTCTGTCGGTGGTTCGATGCGAGTCGCATCATGAGTCATGCGGGTCGCAGCATGGTGGATGCGGGTCGCACTGACACCTATGCGGGTCGCAGGACTCATGAAAACTAAACAACATAAGCAGCCTAAATGCAGAATAACTAAAAATAAACATGCAAAAGAAATAAAAGTTATGAAAACAGTAAAAAGAATGTTTGGGCTGCCTCCCAAGAGCGCTTGTTTTAGGTCTCGAGCCTGACCGTCGTCCGCTAGGTTTTGATTGAGATAGGATCGGAGAGATCATGAACAAATCGTCCCGGACGAGGGTGACTCGCAACGTAGTGCTTGAGACGTTGTCCATTGACTTTGAAGGTTCCACACGCGTCATTTCCGATCTCAACTGCACCAAATTGGTACACCTTTTTAACCTCAAATGGACCAGACCATCTAGACTTCAATTTCCCTGGAAAGAGTCGCAAACGAGAGTTAAAAAGAAGAACAAGATCGCCTTCTTGGAATTTGCGAGGAGTGATATGCTTGTCATGGAGAAGCTTTGTCTTTTCCTTATAGATCCTCGCATTCTCGTAAGAGTGTAAGCGTATCTCATCTAACTCGTGTAAGTCAAGAATGCGCTTCTCTCCAGCCTCCAGCATGTCCATGTTGATGGCCCTTGTAGCCCAGAACGCTTTGTGTTCAATTTCCACAGGAAGATGACATGGCTTGCTGTACACCAACTTGAAAGGGCTCATCCCAATCGGTGTTTTGAAAGCAGTTCGGTATGCCCACAATGCATCGCTCAGCTTCAGAGACCAATCTTTCCGTGTCCTTGCTACGGTCTTCTCCATAATAGACTTGATTTCCCTGTTGGAGATTTCAGCTTGACCGTTGGACTGGGGGTGATATGAGGTGGTGACCTTGTGTGTCACCCCGTGTCGACTCAAGAGTTTGTCGAATTGGCGGTTGACGAAATGCTTGCCACCATCACTGATCACAGCGCGTGGAACTCCAAAGCGTGGAAAAATGATGTCGGTGAACATGCGTTTCACTGCATTTGAGTCAGCATGTCGACATGGAATTGCTTCGACCCACTTGGACACGTAATCCACTGCAACCAAAATGTACTCATAACCGTGAGATGGTGGAAACGGTCCCATGAAATCAATCCCCCATACGTCGAAGAGCTCTACCTCTAGGATGGAATTGAGAGGCATCTCGTTGCGTTTAGAAATGTTCCCTGTCCTTTGACACTTGTCATAAGCTACAACCAAGGTCCGCGCATCCCTGAAAAGAGTAGGCCAATAAAAACCAGATTGCAGGACCTTGGCAGCTGTCTTGGAGAATGAAGCATGACCTCCGTATCCTGACGAGTGGCAGTGCTCAAGGATAGAGCGCGTCTCTTCATTTGGTACGCAACGCCTGAGTATACCATCAATTCCTACCTTAAAAAGGAAAGGCTCATCCCAAAAGTAGTGCCTTGAATCCGATTTGAGCTTCTTTCGTTGCTGGTACGTCAAGGTGGCAGGGGTGATATCAGAAGCTAAGAAGTTGGCAATGTCTGCATACCAAGGGTCTGATTGAAGGCTTGTGCGGGTCGCATGAGGAGTGAAGCGGGTCGCATGACCCTGGATGCTGGTCGCATTGATGGTGTTCAGTGCAGAGATGGACAAAAGTTGTTCGTCAGGGAAAGAATCGCTGATTGGTAGATGAGCAGAGCTTCCTCCATCCAAACGAAGTCTAGAGAGATGGTCTGCCACCGTGTTTTCGATGCCCTTCTTATCCCTGATTTCAAGATCAAATTCCTGCAGAAGAAGAATCCACCTGATCAAGCGCGGTTTAGCATCCTGTTTGCTCAACAAATACCTGAGTGCGGCATGATCTGTGTAGACGATGATTTTGGATCCCACCAAATACGACCGAAACTTGTCGAGAGCGAAGACAATCGCCAGGAGTTCTTTCTCGGTGGTCGTGTAATTCATCTGAGCTGGGTCTAGCACTTTGCTGGCATAGTAAATCGCACACGGCTTCTTGTCTTTCCTCTGCCCCAGAACTGCTCCGACGGCGTAGTCACTAGCGTCACACATGATCTCAAAGGGGAGAGACCAATCAGGAGGTTGCAAAATGGGCGCTGAGATAAGGGCTTCTTTCAATCTGCTGAAAGACTTGACACAATCGTCCGTGAAAACAAAGTCAGAATCCTTAACGAGTAGATTGGTCAAAGATTTCGCGATTTTGGAAAAGTCCTTGATGAAGCGACGGTAGAATCCTGCATGCCCGAGAAAGCTCCGTATGCCCTTGACATTTGTTGGAATCTCCAGTTTCTCGATCACCTCTATCTTCGCCTTATCCACCTCGATTCCCCTGGAGGTCACTACATGTCCCAGAACAACTCCAGTTTGGACCATGAAGTGGCATTTCTCCCAGTTTAAAATCAAATGGACCTCCTCGCATCTCTGGAGAATCTTGCAAAGGTTCGTCAAACAAGACTCAAAACTTGAACCGTACACGGAGAAGTCGTCCATGAAAATCTCCACCTCGTGCTCAATGAAATCAGAAAAGATGGCCATCATTGCTCTCTGGAAGGTTGCAGGCGCATTGCACAGACCGAAAGGCATCCTACGGTACGCGTACGTACCATAGGGACAAGTGAAAGTGGTCTTTTCTTGGTCCTGTGGGTGAATAGGTATCTGGAAGAACCCGGAGTATCCGTCCAGATAACAAAAATATGAATGATTTGCAAGCCTTTCCAAGAGTTGATCAACAAATGGCAAAGGAAAGTGATCCTTGCGGGTGGCAGCATTGAGTTTTCTGTAATCAATACACATGCGATAACCGTTCACCACACGTGTTTGGATTAACTCGTTCTTCTCGTTCCTCACCACTGTTGTACCACCTTTCTTCGGCACCACATGGACAGGACTCACCCATTGGCTGTCGGAAATTGGGTAAATGATACCTGCGTCGAGAAGCTTGAAAATCTCTTTCTTCACCACCTCTCGAAGGTTTGGGTTGAGCCGTCTCTGGTGTTCAATTGAGGGTTTGTGATCGTCTTCGAGGAAAATTCTGTGCGAGCAAATGGATGGACTGATTCCCTTCAGATCATTGATGGAATACCCGATTGCCCCTTTGTGAAGCTTCAGTTTCTCCAAGAGTTTGGAGGTCTGATCAGGGTTCAACTCTGCGTTCACAATGACTGGAAAGGATCGATCTGAGCCTAAGAATTCATATATGAGATTGGCTGGAAGAGGCTTAAGCTCAGGGACCTTTTCTTCTGTCTGCGTGTTGATGCGGGTCGCATCATCTCCCTGCGGCTCGCGTTGAGGTCCTTGCGGGTCGCATCCTGCTTCTTTTAGTTCAGCTGTTTTCACATCTGCTTCAAACATCTCTCCCAATCGAGCAGTTTCAACTTGTATCTCAGACAAGAAATCAGCGTGTGCTTGCATTCCCTCCTGAATTTGTTCAATGAAGTATCCTTCTGCCAAGTCCGTTAGACATTCTTCGGTCGCATCGATGCGGAAACAGGACTCGGCGGTGGACGGGTACTTCATTGCTCGGTCAATCTGGAATCGCACCTTCTCTCCTCCAAAGTTCAAGGTCAGCGTTCCTTGGAACACGTCAATGATTGCACCTGCGGTTCGAAGGAAAGGTCGTCCAAGAATGATCGGGACTTCCTTATCCTCTTCCATTTCCATGACTACAAAGTCAACAGGCACGTAGTACTTGCCGACCTGAACTGGCACATCTTCAATTATGCCAAGTGGAAATCTTACTGAGGAGTCAGCCAGCTGAAGTGACATCCGAGTTGGTTTAAGCTCCCCCACTCCCAATTTCTCAAAGATCGTGCGAGGCATGAGGCTCACACTCGCTCCCAAATCACAAAGAGCTCTCTTGATTGTCGCTTTCCCTATAATGCAAGGAATAGAGAACTTACCTGGGTCATCCAGTTTGGGAGGAAGCTCGCTGTTCAAAATGGCACTGCACTGCTCCGTCAGTTTCACCGTTTCGGCCCCCCCCAAGCTTCGTTTGTTGGATAGAATATCCTTCAAAAACTTGGCGTAAGTGGGCATCTGGGTTAGGGCTTCGGTGAATGGAATTGTGATGTGCAATCCTTTGATAACCTCAACGAAGTTAGCGAACTGTGCATTCAATTTGGTCTCAGCCAATCTTCGAGGGAAGGGTACAGGTGGTCTGTACGGAGGTGGCTTCTCGGCTTTTCCTTTGTTCTGAGCCTCAGGCTTGTCTGATGCGGGTCGCGCGTCTGGGATGCGGGTCGCATCCAAAGTCTCTTCACTTGGCATTGCGGGTCGACTAGCTCCTTCATGAACAGGAGGGTCTTCAGAGCTGGATGCGGGTCGCACGACTGGGATGCGGGTCGCACGACTGGGATGCGGATCGCATCAGATGAAGTTTGCTCTGTTGGGTTGACTGGTTCCTTGTACTGGGTTCCACTTCGCAAAGTAATTGCCTTCGCCTCTCCTCTGGGGTTTGGTTCTGGTTGTGCAGGTAGCTTCCCAGGTTGGGGTTGGCTCGAGGCGACTATGTGACTCAACTGCTCAAGCAATTTGTTCTGAGTGGCTATTTGAGTCGACATGGACTGCATTTGTTCCCACATAATTTGGTTCATTTTTCCTTGCTCGTGTGTGAAGTTGGTCGCATAGGGAGGCACATAAGGTTTGGAAGGACCAGCTTGAGATGCTCGGCTGTTCTGATTGGGGAATGAAGCGTTTTGGTAGAAGTTTCTGTTGTTGCTCCCTCCAGAAGAATTGTTCCAGTTGTTGCTAGATGAAGGGTTGTTGAAGGGTGGTCTGGGAGGATTGTGGAATGGTGCAGGATTGTTTTGATTCCTATTCCAATTTTGTTGTTCCATTGGATCCTTGGAATAGGATCGGTTGAAGGGAGGTTTTGGGAAGAAGGAAGGTTTGTTGTTGATGGAGTTGACCTGCTCGATCTCCTCATCAGCCTGCACCAATGGACATTGCTCGTAAGCGTGTCTCTCATCACCGCACATGACACATGCTTGCGACTGCTGTTCGACTGCCTTCACGCTCAGCTTGGCCATCGCTCTCTGTATGGCGTCCATCTTGGCGGTGAGAGCCGTGATGTGATCCACCTCGTACTTGCCACCTCCTTGGCTACCACCTTGGCCTCCTCTTCGTCGTGAGTTGTCACGGCCGGACCACTGCTGGTTCTGCGCCATGCTGTCTATCAAGTTCATAGCCTCTAAAGGCTCCCTTGACATCAGCGCGCCTCCCGCAACAGCGTCGACGTAAGCACGAGTGCTCTCGTTCAAGCCGTCATAAAACGTTTGGATCAAGAGCCAGTCCGGTATACCATGGTGTGGACAAGAGTACTGCAGTTCTCTAAACCTTTCCCATGCCTCATTCAGGGGTTCATCAAAAATTTGACTAAAGCTGGTCAGGTCATGTCTTACCTTGGCAGTTCGTTTATGAGGGAAAAATCTGGTCAGAAACAGTTTGGATAATTCCCTCCAAGTCAGAACTGAGTCCCTAGGTAAAGATCCTAACCATTTCTTTGCCTTGTCCCTGAGAGTGAAAGGAAATAGAGCAAGCTTGGTGTAATCAGCATTCTCACCGTTAGTTTTGATGGTCGTGATGCACTCGAGGAATGTTTGGAGATGGGAGTGCGGGTCTTCGTGGTCGAGTCCATGGAAGGTGTTCTGTTGCACCATGTTGACTACCCCCAGATTGAAGTTCGGTTGTTGACCGGGAATCCTTGGTAGTCTGATCGCGCCTCGGACATCTCCGGCTCTTGGTACGTTGAACTCACGCAAGGTCCTTGGCATGAAGACATCCATGTCGTCGTCAGACTGATCGGTCAGGTCTTCTCTTTCTCTGTTTCTGGCTTCTGCATCCCTGTCCTCCCTGCTCGGATGTTCTGACATTGTTTCTGTGACGCGAGTCGCTTCAGAAGTGATGCGGGTCGCGTCGGATGTGACTCGGGTCGCGTCAACTTCGATGCTGATCGCGTCAGCTGATAACTGAGCAGGAACAGTGTCGTCAGGAGGAGTGTCGTCAAAAAGCGGTCCTCTGCTCCTCAGTTGGTAAGTCAACTTGTATTTACCTGCAGGAGGGGGAATGAAAGCCAGTTTTTAGTGATAAGGAAGTAAAGAAAAAGAAAAGATACAAATTAAAATCTAGATTAACTAAGAAAAGCAAAAATCTAGAAAGGAATTGATAGCCGTCCCCGGCAACGGCGCCAAAAACTTGTTCGCTTACAAAGGTATGCTACAAAGTCTCAGGTACAACAAGTTGTACCAGTTTAAACCTTGAATCTACTCTCGTCTAAGGTTGCAAGTGCACAACCCTATCCGTATAGCATAATAAGGTATCGATCCTCAGGGACGGTTTAATTCGATTCTAAATTTCTACAAATCCGAGTTAAGTACTAGAAGTGTGAAAGGTTTGGTTTGAATTCGTTTCAATTTCTCAATTCAATAACAAAAGATTGCAAAAGAAAGTAAATGTTTGTTTCAGTCAAGTTTAAAATGATGTTTCCAGGGTTTCAGATTTCATCCTCAGCTTTGCCTCTCTGGACCTTCACTCGACTCGCATCATCTCTGATGCGACCCGCATGGTCTCCCATGCGACTCGCATGGCCATCGAGTGAATGCAGCATTTCACCTGTTTCTGAGTTATTCGATTGTGCAAGGTTCTACTGACCCTACCCACGATTCCTGAGCCTCAACTCTCGTTTATTAGCACCAGTAACCTAGTAGGGAATTGCAATTTCACCTTCTTAGATCTACAACTTTCAACTCTCGTTTATTTGTATTCAATCTAAGTCAATTGATCGGTTTGCTAAAGGTATCCACTATCTCTCAATAAATGGAAATCTCACCTTTCGGTTCAATTGATCTATCTTTTCAGATTTCTAATCTACCTCAAGTGCTTGATTAAATTGCAAGAAAGATCTAGATCAAGATATTAGAAGAGATGAAAGATTCATTCAACAATAGTCAACAAAATGCAATCACACAATCTCAATCAAGCTTTAAAAGAAAGATACACAATCAATTGATCACAAGAACAACTCAAATTCAAGTGAAATACACACAATCAAAGCTTTAGACTACATCAACCCTAGAAACAAAGAAGGATCTACTCAAACAACATCATAAAAGAAGAGAGAAGAGATAGGATCATGATAGAACCAATTGAAGCAATCTTGCAAGGATCTTCCCTCCTTTCTCTCTTTCTTGATCAACACTCCAATTCTTGAGGCTTTGAATCTTCAAATTTCGGAACTCCCTCTCTGGTGACCGAGGCGGGCTATTTATAGACTTTTCAAAACATTTGCTTCAATTCTGGGCCCTTATTGGGCCTTTGCTGTCTGCTCTGGAAGCTCGCGATGCGACCCGCATCACCACTGAAGCGACCCGCATCAGAGTGTGATGAATGCGCCTCGCATGCAGTGGTGCTGCGACCTGCTGGTGCGGCTCTGAGTGGTTGATGCGCCTCGCGTCAATCCTGATGAGGGTCGCATCAAGGTCTCTTAACTTCAGTAATTTGCTTGATTTCACCAATTTTCCTGCAAGATAAGAATGAAAGCACAGCAGTACCAATTCTACGCATAATCATTATAATAGATGTTATTTAATGGCTCAAGATTCATGTTTTGGTACCGAAATTGGTCAAAACAATAGGTCGGATATAGCAATATCAGTAATGTTCCCAGTGCGCTGACACTTGTCACACGACATCACCAAGGCTTTCGCATCTTTAAAGAGAGATGGCCAGAAGAAACCACATTGCAAAACCTTGGCGGCTGTTTTGGAGAACGAGGCATGTCCTCCATAGGCGGACGAATGGCAGTGCTCAAGAATGGAGCGTGTCTCTTCATGTGGTACACAGCACCGGAGAATGCTATCGATCCCTAACTTGAAAAGAAAGGGTTCGTCCCAGAAATAGAACTTTGCGTCAGATTTTAGCTTTTTCCTCTGCTGGTAAGTCATGGCGTTTGGTAGAATCCCCGAGGTAAGGTAATTTGCCATGTCTGCATACCAAGGGTCTGAATACCTGCCCATGCGGGTCGCAATGACTCCCTTGCGAGTCTCATCATGATGGATGCGAGTCGCAAGGCACTCCATGCGAGTCGCATCAAGGTGATCCAGAGTTGAAGTTGAGAAGAGCTGCTCGTCGGGGAAGGAATCATCGATTGGCAAGTCGGCAGAACTCTCGTCATCCAAGCGAAGTCTGGAGAGATGGTCGGCTACGGTGTTCTCGACTCCTTTCTTGTCTCTGATCTCAAGATCGAATTCTTGCAAGAGAAGAATCCATCTTATCAGTCGAGGCTTCGCGTCCTACTTTTTCAACAAGTACTTGAGCGCGGCATGGTCGGTGTAGATGATGATCTTCGAGCCAACCAGATACGACCTGAACTTGTCAAGAGCAAACACAACAGCAAGAAGTTCTTTCTCGGTAGTCGTGTAGTTCATCTGGGCAGGGTCTAGCACCTTGCTAGCGTAGTAGATGGCACACGGCATCGTTCCCTTCCTCTGCCCAAGAACTGCTCCTACTGCGTAGTCGCTCGCATCGCACATGATCTCAAAGGGAAGAGACCAGTCAGGTGGTTGCAGGATAGGTGCTGAGATGAGAGCTTCCTTCAAGCTGCAAAAAGATTTGACGCATTCGTCAGTGAAGACAAAGTCAGACTCTTTGATGAGCAGATTGGTCAATGGCTTAGCAATCTTGGAGAAATCCTTGATGAACCGACGGTAAAATCCGGCATGTCCAAGAAAGCTTCGAACTCCTTTAACGCTCGTCGGAATCTCTAGTTTCTCGATCACCTCAATCTTGGCCTTGTCGACTTCTATGCCCTTTGAGGTCACGACATGTCCAAGGACAACTCCTGACTGGACCATGAAGTGGCATTTCTCCCAGTTCAGAATGAGATGGACTTCCTCACATCTCTGCAAGATCTTGCACAGGTTGGTCAGACAAGAGTCGAAACATGTCCCATACACCGAGAAGTCATCCATGAAAATTTCAACCTCTTTCTTAATGAAATCTGAAAAGATGGCCATCATGGCTCTTTGAAAGGTTGCTGGTGCATTGCACAGACCAAATGGCATCCTACGGTACGCGTACGTACCGTAAGGACAGGTAAAAGTGGTCATTTCTTGGTCTTGTGGGTGAATCGGTATTTGGAAGAAACCAAAGTAACCATCCAGATAGCAAAAATAGGAATGATCTGCAAGTCATTCGAGGAGTTGGTCAACGAATGGCAAAGGGAAGTGGTCCTTGCGTGTGGCCGCATTCAACTTCCTGTAGTCGATGCACATGCGATGCCCTGTCACCACACGGGTTTGGACCAGTTCGTTCTTCTCATTTCTTACCACCATTGCCCCTTCTTTCTTTGGCACCACGTGGACTGGGCTCACCCACCTACTGTCAGAGATAGGGTATATAATACCAGCGTCTAGAAGCTTGAAAATTTCTTTCTTGACTACCTCCTTCAGGTTCGGATTGAGCCGTCTTTGGTGTTTAACAGATGGCTTGTGATCATCCTCCAAGAAGATTCGGTGTGAGCAGATGGACGGGCTGATCCCCTTCAAGTCGTTGATCGAATACCCAATCGCGCCTCGATGAAGCCTCAATTTCTCCAAAAGCTTGGCGGTTTGTTCGGGATTCAATTCTGTGTTCACTATAACGGGGAGAGATTGATCTGGTCCAAGGTACTCGTACCTGAGGTTGGCTGGTAGAGGCTTGAGCTCAAGAGTGGGTTTCTCTGCCTAGGCTTTGATGCGGGTCGCATCATGCTCAAAGCGGGTCGCATCGGGTGGACTCGACTCGTCTCCACCAGCTCCAAGGCCTTCAGACCATGGCCTGCGACTCGCATGAGGTTGATGCAGGTCGCATCCAAGTTTTCCCAGTTCAGCTGCTTTCCCATCTGCTCCACATGCTTCTGAATTTTTCGTCTCACCCTGCATTTCAAAAAGAAATTCGAAGTGTTCGTTCATACTCTCATTGGTCCGCTCAAGAAGGTAGTCTTCTACCAAATCCGTTAGGCATTCTTCGAGCACATCTACTCGAAAACAAGATTCGATTGAAGGATACTTCATGGCGCGGTCGATTTGAAAACACACTTTCTCTCCTCCGAAGTTCATGGTCAGCGTTCCTTGAGAGACGTCGATGATTGCGCCTGCTGTTCTGAGGAAAGGTCGTCCCAAGATGATGGGGACTTCTTTATCCTCTTCCATCTCCATGACCACAAAGTCGACAGGCACAAAGTACTTACCGACTTGAACTGGTACGTCTTCCACAATGCCAAGTGGTAACCGTACCGAGGAGTCTGCCAGCTGTAACGACATTCGCGTAGGTCTGAGCTCACCTACCCCCATTCGCTCGTAGATCGTGCATGGCATGAGACTCACGCTTGCTCCCAAGTCGCATAGAGCTTTCCTAATTGTCGCCTTTCCTATGATGCAAGGAATGGAGAACTTACCTGGGTCGTCCAATTTGGGAGGTAGGTCGCTCTTCAGAATGGCAGTACATTGTTCTTTCAACTTCACTGTTTCATTCCCCCCCCAAGTTTCGCTTGTTGGATAGGATATCCTTCAGGAACTTGGCATAAGAGGGCATTTGAGTCAAGGCATCGGTGAACGGGATTGTGATTTGCAGGCCTTTGATCACCTCAGTGAATTTCGCGAACTATGCGTTCAACTTGTTCTCAGCTAATCGTCGGGGAAAGGCACGGGTGGTCTGTAAGGTGCTGATTTCTCAACTCCTTTCCCTTTTTCTTTGTCAGATTCATTGGATGCGAGTTGCATGGTACCATTGCGGGTCGCATCCACAGGTTCTTCAGGTGATGTTGCGAGCCGCACTGTGGTGGTGCCGGTCGCATCAGTGGTGGTGCCAGTCGCATCAGTGGTGGTGCCAGTCGCATCAATTGGAATCCGATCAGTTGAGAAGGCTGGTTCATCGTACTGGGTCCCACTCCTCAGTCTGATCGCCTTAGCTTCTCCTCTGGGGTTTGGTTCTGGTTGTGCGGGCAGCTTTCCAGGTTGAGGTTGGCTAGAAGTGACGATATGACTCAGTTGCTCCAACAATTTGCTCTGGGCGGCCATTTGAGTTGCCATCGATTGCATTTGCTCCCACATCATTTGGTTCATCTTCCCTTGCTCGTGTGTGAAGTTTGTTGCATAGGGAGGCACATATGGTTTGGAAGGGCCAGCTTGAGGTGCTCGGTTGTTCTGATTGGGGAAGGAAGCGTTTTGGTAGAAGTTCCTGTTGTTGCCTCCTCCAGAAGATTTGTTCCAGTTGTTGCCAGATGAAGGATTGATGAAGGAGTTGTTGTTGTTGGTGAGGTTGGTGAAAGGGGGCCTGGGAGCATTGTTGAAAGGTGCAGGGTTGTTTTGATTCCTATTCCAATTCTGTTGTTCCATTGGATCCTTGGAGTAGGATCGGTTGAAGGGAGGTTTCGGAAAGAAGGAAGGTTCATTGTTGATCGAGTTGACCTGCTCAGCCTCCTCTTCATCCTGCACCAATGGACACTGCTCGTAAGCGTGCCTCTCGTCACCGCACATGACACATGCTTGCGGCTGTTGCTCGACTGCCTTCACACTCAACTTATCCATTGCTCGTTGCATGGCGTCCAACTTGGTGGTTAGAGCAGTGATTTGATCAACTTCGTGTCTGCCTCCACCTCCAGGTCGGGTGTTGTCTTGGCCAGACCACTGTTGGTTTTGCGCCATGTTGTCAATCAAGTTCATGGCCTCCAGAGGTTCCCTTGACATTAGCGCCCCACCTTCAACTGCATCAACGGTAGTGCGAGTGCTCTCAGTTAGACCATCATAGAATGTTTGAATCAACAACCAATCAGGAATGCCATGGTGGGAACATGAGTACTGCAACTCTCTAAACCTTTCCCATGCCTCATTAAGGGGTTCATCAGACCTTTGCCTAAAACTGGTCAGTTGGTTCCTTACCTTGGCAGTTCTTTTGTGGGGGAAAAACCTAGTGAGAAACAACTTAGATAATTCCCTCCAATTGGTAATGGAATCCCTTGGTAATGACCCTAACCACTTTTTGGCTTTGTCCTTAAGAGTAAAAGGAAATAGAGCGAGTTTGGTGTAATCAGCTGTCGCCCCATTGGTCTTGATGGTTGTGATGCATTCGAGGAAGGTTTGGAGATGAGCGTGTGGATCCTCGTGATCCATGCCATTGAAGACGTTCTGCTGAACCATGTTGACAACTCCTGGGTTGAAGTTCGGTTGTTGTCCGGAATCCTTGGTAGTCTGATTGCGCCTCGGACATCTCCGGCCCTTGGCACGTTAAACTCTCGCAAGGTCCTCGGCATGAAGACATCCATGTCGTCGTCAGACTGGTCGGTCAAGTCTTCTCTTTCTTTATCTCTTTCTGCATCCCTGTCCTCCCTGCTCGGATGTTCTGACATTGTCCCTGTGATGCGAGTCGCTTCAGTTGTGATGCGAGTCGCGTCAACTTCGATGCGGGTCGCTTCAGTTGATGTCTGAGCAGGAACTGTGTCTTCTGGAGGTGTTTCGTCAAAGAGTGGTCCTCTGCTCCTCAGTTGGTAAGTCAGCTTGTATTTACCTGCAGGAGGATCCGAAAGCCAGTTTTTAGTAATAAGGAAGTAAAGCAAAAGAGAAGAAAAGATACAGGTTAAAATCTAGATTAACAAAGAAAAGCAAAAATCTAGAAAAGAATTGATAGCCGTCCCCGGCAACGGCGCCAAAAACTTGTTCGCTTACAAAAGTATGCTACAAAGTTTCAGGTACAGCTAGCTGTACCAGTTTAAACCTTGAATCTACTCTCGTCTAAGACTGCAAGTGCACAGTCCTATCCGTATAGTATAATAAGGTATCGATCCTCAGGGACGGTACAATTCGAGTTCTAAATTCTTACTAATCCGAGTTAGGTACTAGAAGTGTGAAAAGTTGGGTTTGGTTTGTTTATATTTCCTAATTTCGAGTGACAATTCAATTAACAGTAAATGAAAGCAATTAAAGGTTTTGGTTTTGAACAATGATAAAAGGCGCTCCCAGGGTTTCAGGTTTCATCCCAAACTTTGCCTTCTCTGGACCTATCATGCGACTTGCATCATCTCTGATGCGACCCGTATGATGCGACTCGCATCATCTCTGATGCGGGTCGCTTGGCCCTCGAGCTGAGCTGACATGTGTTCGTATCTAAGTTGATTTCTTGTGCGAGGCTTCAACCTGTAGCTCTCACCTACTGGTATCTAACCTAAATTGATTGTCTGGTTTGCTAGAAGTATCCACAACCTTTCGATAATGGAAAGTTCACCTCTCGGCTACTATTGATCATAAATCTACTTCAAATACTCAATCACAATTCCAAGAAACATCAAGGTCAAATTACTAGAAGAGATGCTATAGACATCTAACAGTAGACAATCAAGAATCAATCAAGCAATCAAAATCAAGCAATCAATGAATACTCAAACAAAGAATCACACAAGTTCAAACTTAGGTCAAAACAACATGCAACTCAAAAGACAAAGTTTAGAGATTACATCCTAACCCTAGGAACTAAGAATCTACTCAAGCATGATGAAATAAAGCATAAAAGAGAGAGAGAATAGGCAGATTATAATGAAGCTCGAAGATCCAAGGTGGATTGGAGAGGATCTTGCAATCTTCTCTTCTCTTCTTCTTCAAGCAAGCTCCAATCTCCTTCTTCTCTCTTGATCTCTGCTCTCTAAGTGTTATGGAATGTAAAGGGGAAAAAGCTCTCCTTATATAGGTAACGGATCTGACTTGGGGCTTATCGGGTTGAATTTGAATTGGGCGGCAACAGTTGATGCGACTTGTATCAGGTGGATGCGACTCGCATCATCTGGTCTTCAAGTAAGGAGTGAGAGTCGCATCGTAGGTCGCTTTGGGCTTTGATGCGACTCGCATCAGGTGGATACGACTCGCATCAGATCTTCCTGAAGTCTGCCATTTGCTTGATTTCACCCGATTTCGCCTGATTCCTGCAAAGTAAGAACCAAAACATAGCAGTACCACATTCTATGGATATTCAATGTAAAAGGCACTATTTGTTGGTTCAAAACATAGATTTTTGTATGGAAACAAGTCAAAATAATAGGTCTAATAATGTGATATCACTCGACAACAATAATCGAATGAAAAGCAACTTGAGGAATTTCCAAGATGAAGTTCAAACAAACACATATTTGGCCTAACTTATTTTATCATGGCTGGTAGCACCTACAGATGTCCCACCGAGCTGGATCCTTTATCAAACCCTCATCTGTAGGGTTACTAGCACCTACAGATGTTCCACCGAGCTGGACCCTTTATCTGACACCCATCTGTGGTGCTTTGGCTTAACCATTTACTAAAGTCTGGTTCCAAGTCATAAAATAAAAATTCACATGAAATAATTCAGAATGTCGTCATAGTCAATTGACCGTCCAAATGCATTACCACGTAGGGTAATGCCCCTGAGCCATAGACGTCACACATAAGTCACCCACAATCACAATCAACATATATATATAGTCAACCACCCCTCGTCCCAACCGGTACTGGGAAACATCGAGGGCCGTTCACCTAAGGCCATTAGGATCCTGGGATCAAAGTCAGCTAGCCAGACTTTGCAAATTCATTCACATATCATCTCAAGGTCAGCTGATACAGCTCAACCTTGCCATTTCATTCACATATCATTTCACAATCATCAATTTGTGGTGACCTTTCCCATAGTCAATTCATAGGAGAACAATAAAAATGACAACCATACGAATATGCAAATCAACCATACCACACCAATTCGGTTTAGGTGTATTATGCACACAATTCACATAATTCTAATTATGCAACAATCAAACATGTAACATGACAATTCCAAGTATGCAACAATCAATCACACAACATGACAATTCCAAGTATGCAACAATCAATCACACAACATGACAATCGAAAAAGATAATTTAATTTCTGAAAATAAAGTATCAAACAAGTCCAAGAACCCCGCACCTGATTACGACGAGCGTACCGCTTAGTTATGGATCAGACGTCTCGAAATGTCCCGCAAAGTCTTGCTCGACCGAGCCTACACCTATATTACATGTACCCTTGGTTTAACCTTTGTTCAAATACTTGCTTGAGTTGTATTAACCTCTTTATACTTTCCTTAACGAAATTAATATATTTTGGTGTCAACCTTTTCTTCATTGGTCTTAATTACTTAATATCTCTTATCAATTCTCATATTCACGTTTGGGTCCTCTAGACCATACACAATTCCAATTTTGGTAACAATTCCTTTACCGTCTCACTATTTTGGTTCTCGTAACAATTCAATTTGCCGATTAATTAAATCCTAATTTGGTCAAAAATTGAATTAATCGCTCTATGTCAAGGTAGAGAGAGAGGTTTACCGATTACAAGTCTATTTGGTCGGATTAGCCTAACCGATCAACAACATTTTCAAATTTCGGATTTGGTACCAAAAACCCTAGAAATGGGAACCCAAAATTGAGGTGAAATCGGGAAAAGAATCGACACATAAACAACCAAGGAGGCTCAAGGAGCTAGTCTACAAGCAATTCAAACACAAATCTCGGGTTTAAAACGAAAAACCCTAACAATGGTGAAATTCAGATTTTGAGGGAAAAGAGGAGAGAAGGGAATACCAAATGGGAGTTGGATGAGAGAAGCAACCAATTTCTCGCTCCTTCCTTCGATTTCACGGGAGTTTTGGTGAGTTTTGGAGGGAGGGGAAGCTCTCTCTCTCTTTTCTTCTTTCTTTTGCGGAACACACAAGAGGCAGGGAGAAGGGACGGAGTGAGAGAGAAAGAGACACAAAATTTTGCTAAATAGACTCTCACATTGTCGGATAAAACGTTATAACGCTTTGGTAAATCGTTATAACGATTCAGCTGGTGAAAAACGCATAATTTAGTGTATAAAACGTTATAACGTTTTCTGAAAACGTTATGACGTTTTAATTGAATCCAGCCTTCATAAAATTGCCATTTTTATCAAGTTTTACAGTGAAAAACGTTACATAACGTTTTAAAAACGTTATAACGTTTTACAATTTTTTTTTTACAGATGTAACAATTGATCTGTTAATTTTATAGTATTGCCCCGTTAATTTTACAGTATTCATCTTGTCATTTTACAGTTTTCATCTTGTGGAAATTTGGAGGAAAGAGATGATTGAAAGGCGATATGGAGTATTGATTTGTTAATTTTACAGTTTTTATCTTGTAATTTTACAGTATTCATCTTGTGAAAATCTGAAAGAAAGAGATGATAGAGAGGCTTCTTACTCATCCGAACAAGATTTAATTGAAATTCTACTGTATACAAGATTCAATTTTACAGTTCTGCTGATTCAATTTTACAGTATACAAGTTCAATTTTACAGTATACAAGATTCAATTTTACAGTATATAAGATTCAATTGCAAATTTTACTGTATACAAGATTCAATTTTACAGTATACAACATTCAACCCAGTGCGGACGCTAATAATTAACTCTAACTGCCAATAACCGCTAATAACTAACTCTAACTGCCAATAACTTCCTATAACTGTAATTTCCGAAAGTACAGTTTGAAAGTACATTTATTTTGTCCTGTTGTGCAAGTTGCAATCTTTTTCTAACTATCATGGGACCACTTCAAATAGTTGCTGGATGTTTTGTGAATAACTGATATATTTTATGTGATATATTGTATAATTATACAACATGTAGAAGTAATTTTACAATATTCGCGTAAGTCAAAGCTGTGGACAAATGGTGGACAAAAGGCGGTGGATAATTAGACGCTTCCAAGAAATATATACAAACTAATTTTACTCTTTATAAATCTGAAAAGTACCAATAGAAAAGATCAATTGTTTGTTCAAAAACTGATATTTGAAGAATTAGTCTTTGGTCCAGTGATAAAAGACAACACTTTTTGTGTATGAGATTGTGGGTTCGAAATGTGAATGGGAGGTTTTTTATGATCAATTAAAGGAAGCGAGTATATTAGACCTCCACCTTTTGATTTAAAAAAAATGATATTTGGAAAAATGTTTTATTTGTTAAACATGGTGTTTGAACTTTGACTATGCCTTACCAACGGCCCAAAAAAGTTAGAATATGAAACTTAATTTTGGTTACTGAAATGTGATCCAAATATCCATTCCAGGCCCAAATCAATTTGAGCACCTCCATCGCTGTCTTCTGTCTCATCTCAACTACCCCTTGTCTTTTTACCCTTTATTTCTTTGTCGTCTTTTCTATTTTTTTATTCTTTATCCCAACATACGACAAGACAACTAATAGCACGCCTAATTAATTTAGTTGCAAATGAGCAGAGGAGAGGGATTTGCATTGATTGCTTCGTCAGTTGGCCTAATGCGCTAATTGATTATTGCTCCGCGGGGCCCATGCACACTCAGCAAATGCTCCTTTTTTGAACTGGAACGCACTAACTTTCAATGGTGGGTTAAAATATTGTCTTTTGCATCTCACATTTGATAAGGACTTGACATGTTCTCTCTGCCATAGTAAATCATAAAAAGAAAATATGTATTGGTTCATCAAATACATCAATTCATTTCAAATTCACCAGCGACCTCATCAAACACGAATCTCAAAGCCAATCAGATGGCATGAAAATTATGCTAACCAAAATTAACATCTTCATGGGCATAACACGCTAGCCTCACTCATATAATGTCCAGTTACCTAAAGAACTGGAGAGCAGTGAGATGCAATCATTATTTATTTACAATTTTTGGATCACAGGCTATATAAATGAATCCCAATTGTCTTCTACTTTTAGTTGTGCGTTGGATCTTTCAAGCTGTTTACAAGAAGAAATTAAGGTAGGTACGCCTAATTCATTTATGTGGCTTTTTGTAAAATTGCGATCGGTATATATGGATAAATGAAAGTGGAATGAAAAGGGTTGCTAATCTTTAACCTACATATATTGCACCCCCATATGCAGGTTTCAACTAGAGCATATAGCGAAGGTGTTGTGCATAATAGTCAAGTGCTGCAGGTATGTTCTTAATTTTTTTCTTTTTTTTTCTTTTTACATAGTAGGAGAAGAGTAGGTTTATATAGAGCTATAAGTATAGTATTTTCTGACGAATTATATTGGGGAATTTTTTATTTATAAAAATTGATTTCTACTTTTTAACAACAATAGCCTCTTTTGCATAGTAAATCTCACATTGCATCTGCAATCAGCAACATATTTCCTTTTACAAAATTCTCTGTTTTCTCAAAAACCACCGATCCTCTCTCAATCTGAGATAAAAGTCAACTTTTCTGCACTCCTTGTCAGTTCAAGTACCTTCCAAACAACCAATGGCAGATCTACTGCTATCAGCTTTAATTCCAACCGTGACGAGGAAAGCGGCAGACTCGCTGTTCCAGCAGATTGGGGAGATGTGGGGCATCAATGACCAGCGTGAGAGGCTCCACAACATGCTTCTAGAAATCCAGGCTGTACTTCCCGATGCAGAGCAGAAAGCAAATTCTAACGTAGCCGTGAAATCCTGGCTTGAGAAGCTTGAATCAGCTGCTTATGAGGCTGATGATCTGCTAGATGAGTTTTGTTATGAGGAGCTGCGTCAGGATGCCATGAGACGTGGCCATAAGGTCGACAATGTAAGTGCCTTCTTTTCCCTTGAAAATCCAGCTCTGCTTCACTATAAGATGAGTGGGAAATTGACGAAAGTTTTGGGGAGGGTTGATGGTCTTGTTGTCCAGATGGGCAGGTTTGGTTTTGTTCACGGCCAAAGGGTGCACGTGGCAAATCGGATCAGAACTGATTCTCTTGTGGTTGAATCAAAAGTGGTGGGAAGGGATGAAGATAAAGAGAAGGTAGTGCAATTATTGCTTCAAGGGCGTAAAAACAATGATCTTATTGTTATTCCGATAGTTGGTATGGGTGGGCTCGGCAAGACCACTCTTGCTCAGCTGGTGTACAATGATCCTAGAGTGAAAGAATATTTCAAATTACCATTATGGGTTTGTGTGTCTGAAGAGTTTAATATTGGTCATCTTGTTAAATTCATTATTGAATTAGTTGAAGGGTGTTGCAATATTTCTGTAGACGACATGGAGATGTTACAAAGACGTTTACGCCAAGTGTTATGTGGAAAGCGATATCTTCTTATATTAGATGATGTTTGGAATGAGAATGTTGATGCGTGGGAGCGGCTGAGAGCTTTGTTGAACTGTGGTGATTCTGGGAGTGCCATTATAGTTACCACTAGGAGCAGTAGAGTGGCAACTATAATGGGTACAGTGGAGAGTTATAATTTGGGATGCTTAGGTGAGGAGGATTCGTGGAGCTTGTTTCACAAAAGGGCATTTAGCAAGGGGGTTAAGGAATGCCAAGAGCTAGTTGAGATTGGTAGAAAGATGGTTCAGAACTGTCGGGGATTGCCACTGGCCGTTAATACATTAGGTAGCTTAATGAGTTATAAGCTTGAGGTGCGTGAGTGGTTGGATGTACTTGAAGAAAGCAGGATCTGGGAACAAAGGCCTGCTAAAGATGAGGTTTTACCGGTGTTGAGGCTTAGTTATGACCACTTGCCTTCATACATGAAACTATGTTTTGCTTTCTGTGCAATATACCCTAAAGATTATAAGATGGACAAGGAGAAATTGATCCAATTTTGGATGGCAAATGGATTTATTCCATCTGATGGCTCTAGTAGCCTTGACCTGAAAGGCAACCATATTTATAATGAATTGGTTTGGAGGTCATTTTTTCAGGAAATTGGGCATGTGGGTCCTGTCCGTTTTCGTTGTTCGACAGATCGATTTGCGTATCAATGGGGTGAACATTGCTTTGAAACCAAGTGCAAAATGCATGATCTGATGCATGACCTTGCTCAATCCATCATGGGTGCCAAATGTCACTCCACATTAGAAGTTCCCGCACAGGTTAACCAATCAATGATTAATGTACATCATGTTTCAGTAAACACTACTCCCGTAGATATTAACAAAGTCATTGATTGCTTCCCTTCTATTCGGAGCCTCATTTATTCGTACCGTCCTAAAGGTTATAGCTCTGTGAAAAATATTGGATTTCTCAAACCAAGCTCGCTGCGTACATTAGAATTATGTGTAGTTCCTATTGGAAAAACTATCTTTACAGCCGGAAATATAAAACACTTGAGATATTTAGAGCTTGCGATCAGTGGATGTACATCATTGCCTGAAGCAATAAGCACTCTCTATCTCTTGCAGACCCTAAGGCTCCCCAGATGTTGGAATCTTGAAAAGTTACCGGAAGGTATGCGATATATGAGTAGCCTTCAGCATCTATATATTACTGGATGTCTTGAATTAAGAAGCATGCCTGAAGGTTTAGGACAGCTAAATTGCTTGCAAATATTGACAACATACATTGTTGGCATAAATGCCGGTAATGGTATTAGGGAGCTCAATAACTTGAATAATCTCCATGGCCAATTGCATTTGTACAACCTAAGGGAAATTAAGCATGTTGTAGATGCAAGGCAAGCAAATTTGATATCTAAACAAAATCTGGATGATCTGGCATTATGCTGGGGAATGCCAGGGGAAACCATACCACAATCAAATGATCCGAAGGAGATGCATTGCGATCCTTTTGAAGTGTTGGATGCTCTTAAACCTTGCACCAAGTTAAGGGTTCTCAAAATCAAAGAATATGGAGGTGAAAATTTTCCCGTTTGGATGATGGAGTACCAGATGCTAGAAAATCTAATTGAGCTGAATATAATTGAATGTAAAGAGTGCACAAGAATACCACCAGTAGAAAAACTACCTTTCCTTCAAAATATGGAACTAAAACATTTGGATAATTTGAGGAATCTTTGCAATAGTGTGTTCGCTAGTGCCGAAGGTGGTGAAGATTCCCGGGTAACTTTTCCATCATTAAAAAAGTTGATATTGTCTGAAATGCTAGAGTTATGCAGCTGGTGTGAAGGTGAAAATGGCAGCAATTCATTAGTGATTTTTCCTGAGCTAAAAGCACTAGAAGTCATCAATTGCCCTAAGCTGACTGCAATGCCAATTGTACCATCACTCAAGAGCATGTATGTAAAAGGAAACAAAGATTTGTCATGCTTTGCAACAGGATTAACTACATTGCATGACTTGACACTTGTGGGCCATGGTGGAAATGAATCTCTCTCTTTTCAACCTTGGGAGTCACTCAATAAATTAATAATGGGGAAATACAACAATATTGTGCTGATAGGTGCAAAAGAGGGGGAGGGGACTATAACTCAAACAAAATGTCGAAGTTTAAGTTTCTTGGAAGTGTCAAATATTCCATCAAATACTTCCTTATGGTTCTGGAAGTGTTTTATATTTCTCGAAAATCTGCAAATTGTCGGATGTGATAATCTCATTTATTGGCCTGAGGAAGTGTTCAGAAGTCTTAACTGCCTAAGATATCTTTTTGTGCATGACTGCCCGAACTTTCTTGGATCACAACTGGAATCACCAGTTGAGGGGTCAACCACAGAAGTGTCATTGCCAGAACTAAAAGATCTAAGAATCTATGGCTGTCCAAATATGGCCGAAATTCCTAGTTGCTCAACATCTATTCAAGATCTGGGGATTGGTGACAATCCTAAACTTCAATACTTACCAGAATGGTTGGGAAGTATGATTGATCTCAAAAAGTTGATCATTTTAAGATGTGAAAGCTTGAAGTGCTTACCACTGAGCATAGGAGGCCTCGCCAGTCTGGAATGGCTCCAGATTTCTGACTGCCCCAACATGGCATATTTTCCAGAAGGAATGGAAGGGCTTAAAGCACTTAAGGACCTTTATATCAAAGAGTGCCCAAAGATCAGGGTTCTTCCAGAAGGAATGTTACAGCAGCTAAAGAACCTCAATACACTTTCCATCAAAGGTTGTCCCCACTTGGAGAGACATTTTACAAAGTTTGGAAAATATCGGCGCTTCATTTCTGAGAATAAGGTTACAAAGTTCGGAGAAGACAGAAGATCCGGCATATTAAAGGATCTTGCACTGTCATTTCCATCAAGCAAAATCAGTTGCTTTTCTGCACGATCATAATTACCATCTGAGGTATAGTAAATCCACACTGTAGCATTTTAATTATTTTTTAAATGTTTTTCTTTTACTTATATATAAATAGGAATCTTGTAGCATAAGAAATTATAAAGGTAGAACAAATTAAGTACGCTTACAAGGTGATACAATCTTATCAGCAGTTACAAAGCAGTTACAAATATTGTATTCAATGAAATCAAATAGACAAAATTGATACATTGTGGTCCACTAAAACATGAAATATAATAATTAGCATGAGCAATGCAATAGACAATAAATTGGGCACATATTGATCTCTTCTTTTGCTGATTTGTAACTATGTTTGTGCCACTAAAACATAATTTTACAGTCTTTACTATTGTACAAATATTTATATATGCTCTTAGGAGGAAGCCATTGTTATCTGATATCTGATGTTAACTTCATACACCCTTTTTAGGTTCAGCAAATGCTTCACAATCTGGCAGTAGATGCAACCCGGAAGAGTAGTTTCTTGAGTGAAACAGGTTGCTAGTTGTTTTGGCAAGCATAATCTGAGACGATCTACACAGAGATCAAGAAGTGACAACAACAGGTGAAAATTTGCAATATGAAATGTAGATCTGTAGGCATTCTATAACTACACATATCGTTTAATCGCATAAACCTTAAAACAGAGGTGCTAATTGAGCTACTACTTATTGTGTTTCCTTTATCTAGCATGCTCAACAAGTTATAAGGTCCTCTGGAATTGGTTTTGTTCTGTTCATTCAAGTGCCAAAGGTAGTAGGGAGAGAGAAAAAGAGAGCAATGTATGTGGAGACCAGTACAATTTGACTTCAAGTAGAATAATCTCTTAAGCAGGTCAGTCTGTATTCTTTCTTTTCTTGTAAATTGAATATCAATGCCCATCTGCAATATTATATACAAGTTCTTTTATTATGAAAATATTGAAATGGACATGTTCTTATTTATGCAATCTGATCAGCATTATAAATATTGGATTTGGGAGAATCATCTTCTGGACAATGACAAACCAGGGAAAACTGCAAGTCAAACTTCGATACATGGGTGACCCTGATGGGTAAGAGTTAAATTATTGTGTTTGCTTTGGTAAATTTTTTACTGATACATGGGTCATTTTTCAGATAAAATTATCTTATTTCTGCATTAATGTTCCATTGTTAAATAAGCGATAATGAGAAATTACAATATTTTGGGGAGTTTTATAAGCCTTTTGTATGTAATAACAATTATGTATATCTGAATGTGCAGTTTGGAGAAGCCCCTCGGAGTTAATAGGTCCTATCATTATCATCCCAATTTTCTCACAAGTTAGTGCCGTTTGCTACACCCTTCTGTTAATTGAAGTATCTATTTCCTTTATATCTCTATCCATTACAAATAGATATTAGATTATGATGGCAACAGTTAACTGATAAATAAGTCACAGATTCAAAAGAATTTTAGGAGCATATATTAATCTTTCAGTCAAAAGTTGGCTAACTGACAATCAAGCATATATAAGTGTTCTTTACTGAGTGATTGATTAATCATGCAGAGCATCTGCAGTAGGCCTCTGGGTACTTCTAGAAATCCTACACGATGTTCTCTAATTGTACAAACACTTGCTAGATGATCGAGGCATGGAAGGCAAGGCAGAGGGTGCGAAACTGCGAATACCAGATAGCCCTGTTAAATATTCTTTGGTGGCTCTCACACGACTTCAGGGAGAATAATCTCTTAAGCAAGTTTAGATTAGGGCTCAGGCTAGTTGTATATATTAGATTTCATGACAGTATGCAGACTTTGATTTCCACAAGGTAGCTATTTCTCTCTTTTTCATATATATAGTTCCAAGAACAAATTAATGTTCTCGTTACCCTTTTCTTCTCTTGTAAGCTGAATGGCGTCGTTGCCCATCTGCAAACTTACATATAACTATACAAATTATTTTTATTATGGAAATAATTAAAAGGCTATGTTGATAATTATGTTTGGTTAAAGATAACAACTTATATTTGTGATATACACTATGCAATTTGCTTTCCTGTATACACCCAGATTATAGTTACAAGTGTTGGATTCAGGTGAAGCATCTTCTGGACAATGAAAAATCAGGGCAAACTTCAAATTAAACTTTGACTATTCAAAAGTAAGCACTATCAATTGTTGACTAAAATCAATCAGACTTACATTATTGTGTTTGTTTTGGAGAGGGTTTTTTTTGTTTTTTTACTGATACATGGGTACATTGCCGTCATATTCCGTTGTTAAATAAACGATACTCAGAATTAGCAATATTTCGGGTCACTTAAAATCCTTTTCTATGTAGTAATCATGATGTGCTTATTTGAAATCGCAGTTTGTAGATGTCCTTTGGAGCTAATTAAGAAGTCCTATCATCATCCCAATTTTATCAAAAGTTAGTTCTATTCGTTCCATCCCTCTGTTAATTAAAGTAGTAATTTTCTTTATATATTCTTTCATTACAAATGAATGTTAAATTAAGATGGTGACCGTTAGCTGGTAATTAATTTACTCACAAATTCAAAAGAATTATAGGAGCAGAGATGAATTATTCCAATTCCAATTAAAAGTAGACTAACTGACAATTATGTACATATAAGCGTTCTTATTAACCGGCAATTTTTCTCTAATTGTATGATTACCCGCTTGTTTGAAAATGTTTTCGTAATGCACCAGCCTATCACGGTACCACTAAGCTTGAGCTGATTATGTTACCACAAGCTTTACAGATTATCTGATAATTTATTCAGAATAGAATAATATCTTAAGCAGGTTTCGGTCTACAGATGTTCACGTTATACACCTTGACTATTACATTTATTAGATTGCATGGTCAGTCTACAGATTTTCTTTTGTTATAAATTGAATGTTGATGCCCATCTGGAAAATTATTATATAAGTTTTCGTTTATGTTTGATTAGAGATAACAACTTACATTAGTGATTTATTATGCATTTTGTTTTCCTATATACACCTTTCACTAGAATTACAAGTTTTGGCTTGAGGTGGAGCATCTTCTGGACAATGATAAAACAGAGCAAACTCCAAGTCGAACTTTGACTTTTGGAGAGTATGCATTAGCAATTGTTGACTAAATCATCAGAGTTAAATTATTTTTTTTGAAGAGTTTTTCAAAAGTAGTCAAATACTGATAAAACTCTATTATTTTTTCAGTAATATATTAGAAATGTCCTATGTGTCAATTATTTGGGCAGAAATTAATATATTTCATTATTCTATCTAATTGGGCGGAAAATAATATAATTCATTTCATAATTCATTTACTGAAAATTCTGAAAAAGGGTGTGACTGATGGGTTGCAACTGAAAATTTGTTATATGAGCAGGCAACAGTTCATTTTTCAGTTAAGAAACTGAATAACCTATAAACCCGAATTTCAGAAACCGTGAGATCGAGAAATAGAGAGAGCGGAGAAGAAAATGGGGGCTATCAGGTGGTGCTTGCAAATCGATTAACGGATGTTTTCAACTCGTTCGTATATATACTGGTAGAGACGTGGTTGCAATTGCTATGCACATCTGACACGTAAGTGAGGTGGAGAAAGATTACGGCTAGCGTTGAGAAGAGCTCCCACTACGCTGCTTCTTCAAACTATTGGTATTTTTCTATCTTGAATTAATTTTTTTACACATGAATCCTTGTTCGGGTAGGGATTTTCTGATTAATCTAAACTGAATTGAAACCCTGCATCCTACCCGAATTACCAACATATATAATATTCCATTGTTAAATACGCGATACTCAGATATAGCAATATTTTGGCTCATTTTTTTTTTTTTTTTTTTTTTGCAACTTGTAAGCCCGTAGGCAGAATTTTATTTAATCACAGCATTTGGCTTTTACATCAAATAAAGTAGAATAGCCTGAGCCTTAAATCAGTAGGTAGAAAAACAGGAATTCTAATCAACAGCAAAAGAAAATAAAGGGTAAGTAAATCCCTCAAAGTTCCAGTTTTCTCTTTTGCCTTTTCTCACCAGCATGTCAGCCATCTCATTGTGGCTCCTGCTAATGTGATGACACGAGAACCCCTTGTTCTTTTTGAAAAGCTTCCACAGTTCCATTGCCTCCTTGAAGGCGCGCCAATCCAACTGGAGGGGAGGCTGCCATGACATGACTGCATTAGACAAGGTTTGAGAGTCGGTGTAAAAGATACACGATGTTATACCATTGCCTATTTTGGCTCATTCTAAAAGCCATTTTTATGTAATAACCATTGTGTATAGTTGAATTCATAGTATGTAGAAGTCCCTTGGATTTTGATTTTCACAAGTCAAACCAGGTTAAACTGCATATATAAGCATTCTTTACTAAGCGATTGGTTAATGATCATGCAGAGCATCTTGGCCATGCACTTCATCTCCCTGCAGTGCTGAAAGACATGCTTCTATGGGCCACCTGGCACTTGTAGATATCCAGCACGATTTTTTCTAATTATACGAATACCCGCTAGATGACCAAAGAATGGAAAGCGGAGGATATGCTTCCGCATTCTTTCACACAGTTCTAAATTCTAGTTTTGTTTGGAACATCCTCAAGTTTCAAATATGAACATGGTACCTTCAGTTTTACATTGGAAATTGAGACTCACAGTGCAATTTTTTTTTTTTCAAGCATATCTATGTGATTTGTTGTTGCTTCTTTTCATCAGCAGTGATTTGTTTTATATACTATTAACAATTCCTCCTTTTTTTTTTCTTTGAATCCTCTGTACTTAGTGTTGCTTGGACACTTTAAATATAAAATTTAGTTTGTAATTAAAATTTTGTATAAAAATCACATCCAACGGTTTGATTTAACTATTTAGACTTTGAAAATAAAAATATTTTTTCATACTACAGACCAATCTGCGCTATGCATAGTACTATAGCCTCACTTTTACATGTGTCTGAACTTATGAAAAATAAAAAGTACGTTTAATACAATCATAAAAATGAATTATATTCAACATAAGTAAACAACTCATTTTTTTTCAAATTATGAAATAAATATCAGATAAAAATAATGTTTTGTATAATTTTCATTAATATACAAAATCATTATAATTTATAGGTTCTTATCAAAAAGGTATAGAAAAATGTTAGAATCTACGCCAGATAAAAGTGAAAACAAAATCATAATTTATAATAGGTTCCAATACGAAAAAGGTAGAAAAGAAAACACTAAAGAGGACGGAATAAAATATATTTTATATTTTATATTGGAGTTATTCTATTCGTATGAAACAAGGGATTATTTTTAAACTGAAATTAACCCAATCTTAAGTTTGTAGAAGAAAAATACACAAATTCAAAATTGCACTATATGTATATGGAGGAGGGTTCAAATGCCCCTATTTTTTTGTGCCTCCATCATGCCTCCATTTTTTAAAACTTTAATAACTCAAGATTTAAAACTTAAAAGTCAAAATAAAACCGTTAGATGTGATCTATGTTATTTTCTTTATGTGCTCATAAAAAATTATCACATTTCAATTTTGTTTTTATGTGAATCAACAAGTCCAAAAATCAACGTCTAGAAATCATCCAAATTAGTGCATTTTTTTACAAGCTCTTGATGACAATCAAAATAAAATTGAAATGTCATAATTTTTTACATGTACATAGATAAAATGATGTAGATCATATCCAATGGTTTTATTTTGATTTTTAAGTTTTAAATTTTGAATTATTAAAATTTTAAAAAATGGAGGCATGGTGGAAGCACAAAAAATGGAGGCATTTGAACCATCCTCATGTATCTGTTGTTAGTACTTTTGCAATTTTTTTTTTTTTTGCCAGTAATCATTTTTAATATTGTTAGCTATTTAGCTACATCTTAGAGATGAGAAGGCAGAGAAAAAAATTCAAAGCTACGCCGGATACAGACAAAAAACCTTCCGTGTAGCGGACAGAAAATTAACTAAACATATACTTCTACAGAGAAGCTGCACAAACCATTTTATAGAAAATCCTTGAAGGGAAAAACCAAAAGTAGTGAAGTTGGCGTCTTCTCATTGGTTGCTGCAGCGGTGAGGTGCACATGCTGGCCACTAGGCCACTACACTGTTTTAAATGACTTGCTATACTAATGTGTACAAAGTTCCCGTTGCTGAAGATATGAAATAAAATTGGGACCAATTCTGTAGAAAATCAAGGAAAACAGAAAGAAGAGGGAAAAAAAGGAGAATACAAATTTAATTGTACGAGTATTGATATATAAATTCTTTTGAAATTTCTCTAACAATAATAAATAATTGAGGTATAAAAGTCAGTTTCGGTGGTTTAATCATTAAGTTTATTCAAAAAAATTCTTTCATGCATGAATTTTGTAGCACACCTATTATAATGTAGCAATTTTAGACGTACGATTGATATATATTTGCAAAATTATTCAAATAATAATCTGTTCAATTTTTCAATATTATTTGGAACATATGTGTCAGTTGTAGTTATATCCAGTCACTTTAAAATATGGCTAGAATTAAACGAAATCATCTAATATGCATGCAATTTGCATTTAATGGATTAATATTATTTTTTTTAATTAAATTGTTATAAAAAAATAAACAAATATTATTAATTTTTTTTCAATTAAGTAGTATAAATTCAGACGTTCAAAAAATAGTGAAAATTTAATGCCTTCAAATCATTTATATATATATTTTTTAACTGCTTAACTTTATACTAATTTAATTTCAAATTTAATAAATATTCCATATAAACGCAACATTTGTTAAATAAATTAGTTTCAATGATTTGGATGTATTGTTTGAAGTCAATCCCATAAATTTTAGAGTTAAGTTTATCAAGAAAATGCATGAGCTTAAGTAGGGGTGTACAACGGGCGGGTCGATAATATTTTATTAAAATTTGAATCCAACCCAATTACACCGGGTTAAAAAAATTCTTTACTTGACCCACCCATAACCCAACACAACCCATTTATTTTTTTATATACGGGTCATTACGGGTTAAACGGGTTAAACGGGTTATAATTTTGATCGAAAATCTATTATATGTTTTTTTACTATTTTTATTAAAATTAGGTACAAATAAAAGTGACAAACATAAATAAATCATATAAAGTTATAAATATTTATGTCAGTAAATTCATATCCTGAGATAACTAAATATTTATGTTTATATCCGGACTACCCGATCCCGAAGTGAAATACACATAACCTGTGTGAATTCCGATCAAACGGTTCAGATCTAAATAGAAATATAATATTAGCTTTTTTTATTTAGGAATAATATAATATTACCTTATAAGTTGATAAGAATTCCATGCATGCATGCATGGTACCCAGAGCTTGAGCAGATGTGGCCAGCGAAAAATTCAGAAATGAGGACTAACAATTAATCATTCAATCAAAAGAACAACATAGTACTTATTATATTAGCCGACATGCCTTCAATCTATATTCAATCTATATTTGAGGTCGGGTCCGGATATAAACGGGTTATTAAGAGCAAATTTATGACCCGACCCAGAGTAACGGGTTTGTCAAAATCCAACCCGTACCCGACCCAGCAACATCTCAACCCGGTAAAATACGGGTCGGGTCGGACGGGTCAGACGGATCGGGTGGGTCGACAGTATTTTTGTACACCCCTAAGCTTAAGAACACATTAGTTCTATTGTGCATTCAAGTAATTTTAGGCGTAAAAATTATTCTATCCTTTAAGAGAAGAGAAACAGAGAGGAGAGATAGAATTTTAAATGGGGTAAAATTTTCAATTTAACTTCTAACCATTATTAATATGTATTTTTTAGTGAAAAAAATATCAGAAATGGACATATTAATAAGGTAGCATCTAGCTATCCCCCGTAATATTCCCCCATTTATCCCCCAGCTATTAACTGCTTAAATAACTACTAACTACCTAGGGGGACCACTTACTATTTGAGGACCACCTAATATTTGAAAGATTTTACAACTGACGCGCGCAAGTATTCATCTATAATGCATAAAGAATTCATCTGTAACACATCAAGTATTCATCTCTAAGATATCAAGTATTTCAAAAAAAAAAACTGGACACGTTTTAAAGGTGGTTTTTTTTTCTCCGTTCAATCTAATCAATATTTCTGACGATCGGTGAAGAATTTTACAAATCTAAAACCACGAATGTTTTGTACATAATTTTATCTTTCAAATGAGATCCATGATGATATACTTTCGAGTTGTCCGTTTCACAAGTATTCATCCTCATCGAGAAACTATTCATCCTCATCGTGTAAGTGCAAATATAAAAAATGGACACATCACTCATCCATCTTTTACACACTTTTAGAGGTGGATTTTTTTTTCTCCGTTCAATCTAATCAATATTTTTGACGATCTGTGAGAAATTTTGCAAATCTAAAATCACGAACATTTTCTACACAATTTTATCTTTCAAATGAGATCCATGATGACATACTTTCGAGTTTTCCGTTGAACAGGTATTAATATCTTATAACACAAGTATTCATCCCTAAGATATTAAGTATTCATTCATTCACGTTAAAGTATTAATTCGAAGACATTAAGTATTCATTTATATGCCTCTATTTTTTGATTTTTTTTTACTACTACAATAACTACTAACTATCTAGAGGGACCGCTTACTATTTGGGGGCCACCCTAATATTTGAAAGAATTTACAACTAGCACGCGCAAGTATTCACATATAAGTAGGGGTGGCAACGAATCTAACCGAACCGAACTTACCCTAGGTTTGAGTTTGGTTTGAATTAATTTCGAACCGAACCTGGTTTGATTTGTTTCAATTCGAACCCATTTCGAATCGAATTAAATTCGAATCAAACCCGAATCAAACCCGAATCTAATCACGAACTACGAATTTTTTTGCCATCCCTACATATAAGGCATCAAGTATTCATCTATAACACATCAAGTATTCATGCCTAATATATCAAGTATTTAAAAAAAAATTGACACATTTTTAGATGTGAGTTTTTTTTCTCCGTTCAATATAACCAATATTTCTGACGATTTGTAATAAATTTTGTAAATATAAAACCACGAACGTTTTCTATACAATTTTATCTTTCAAATGAGATTCACAAATTCAAACAAGCCCTACCTAGCAACTAAGTTCCACAGTAAATGAACTAAAAAATGGAAGTACGGAATCAAAAAGAAAGCTTAATGGTATACTCAGTCGCCTCCGTCACCATGGCAATCGCCTTGGCGTCTCCTCGTCCTTCATCACAATTCTCGCATTTGAACTGTTCCACGATCTTATCAGAGAAAATCGAGGGTGAAAAAGAAAAAGCACGAGCAATTTAAATCGATCCAAAAGAAATCCATCATCAGATACCTTGAAGTGGTGAGCTCGGAGAGAATCATGGACATAGACAGATCGAGGCCGTCGGAGGGGAAATTGTCGGAGAGGAGGCCGTCAGATCGGGATCGAGGCCGTTGGAGGTTCAGAGACTTGTCGGAGCAGTGGCCGTCGGAGGGGAGGTTGTCGGCAAGGAGGCCATCGGAGGTCATTGCAGGTTCAGAGACTTGTCGGAGCGGTGGCCGTCGGATGGGAGGTCGTCGGAGAGGAGGCCGTTAGATCAGGATTGAGGCCGTCGGAGGTTCAGAGACTTGTCGAAGCGGTGGTCGTCGAAGGGGAGGTTGTCGGAGAGGAGGCTGTCAGATCGGGATAGAGGCTGTCGGAGGTCGTCGGAGGGGTGGCTGTCGGAGGGGAGGTCGGGTCAGATCTATGTGATCAAAATTTTTGAATAGAGAGCAAAGAAAACGGGAAAATAGATCAGAGAAATTGGATTTTTAAATAAAGTAATTTGAAGTTGAACCGTTAAAAAACAGTTGAAATCTTATCCAAAATGGTCCGGGGATTTTCGGGTGAATTTAGATAGATAAGTAATTTGAAGTTGAACCGTTAAAAAACAGTTGAAATCTTATCCAAAATTCAGCTGAAATCTTATCCAAAACGGTCCGGGGATTTTCGGGTGAAATCTTATTCGAGTGAATTTACATAGATAAATAATTAATTTTTAAATTAATTTAAATGGAAAAATATCTAACTGAACAAGTTACGATGGGTATATATCTATACTTTTTTTTAATGTCACCGAAGGAAATTAGTATAAAACAATACAATTGGGACCAACCGACCAATGATGCAATATATAATAGAATAATTATTTCAATCCCCACACTCCAGTTCCTCCATTGTACCCCCATCTCTTAAACAGGTTTTAACTTCCCATCAACTAACTTAACTAACTAATTTATTCAAAACACTAGTATAAATACTTGGAAGATAATAAATTAATACTTGCAAATTAAGATATTAATACTTGCATGTCTAACTTGATATAACTATATGTAGGGATCACTCAAACTACATGGGGAGAAGAATCATACACATTTTTAGAGGTGAGTTTTTTTTTTCTTTTTTTCAATATCTTCCACATTTCTCACGTTCTATTAGGAATTTTTCGAATCTAAAACCACGAATGTATTCTACGCAATTTTATCTTTCAAATGAGATCCATGATGACGTACTTTCGGATTCATCGTCACACAAGTATTTATACCTCATTGTGCAAGTATTTATACCGCATCATACAAGTATTTATACCTATACTTGTAAGTATTTATCCCCAATTGTGGACCCCGCATCTCCGCATCACATTTCCCTAATCGTCCCTGCGTCAACTTTTCTTTAACAAAAATTGTTGACCACATAGGTATAAATACTTCAGTGCATAGATATAAATACTTGTAATACTTGATATTAATACTTTTAAATGTCAGCAGTGTCATATGTGAAAAATACTAGGTATAAATACTTAAATGACGAGGTATAAATACTTGTATGATGACAAACCCGAAAGTATGTCATCATGGATCTCATTTGAAAGATAAAATTGTGTAGAAGACGTTCGTGGTTTTAGATTCGCAAAATTTTTTATAAATCATGAGAAATGTGGACAAGATTGAACAAATAAAATTGGGGATACAATGGAGGGATGAGAGTGCCGATACTCATATCATCTCCCTATATAATAATTATATCACGCGAGAAGCGCCAAATTAGCAGCTAATGATCTCGGGGAGTGAATTGCGGATCATGATGTCTCCCTGCTGTGTCCTTCATTCAAGCAAACAAGTTATATAAAACAATCTAAGAACTAATAAAAATGGGACAATTTCGAGTGTGCCCTTATAAACATCTAAAATTGCTAATTAATATCTTCATCAAAACATTGTAATATTCAAATATCTCCATAAAAACTTAACATTTTTTTATCCATTTTATATATTGAGTGAGTCTATGGTACTATGCATATCACGGGTTGTTACCATGCTACGGCTCTATATTTGAGTTTTCAAATCCTAACGGTCGATACGAACCGTTCATCTTGTTCTCCATATTAATATGCGTTTGGAGACCAAATTTTACATTTTTTGAAATTTTTTTACTATTTTTTTAGATATTTAGAAAATCAATTGATCTGAAAATTCTGGACCATCCAAAAACAGTGATTTTCAATAAATCTAAAAAAATAGTAAAAAAATTTCAAAAAATGTAAACTTTGGTCTCCAAACGCATATTAATATGGAGAACAAGATGAACGGTTCGGATCGACCTTTAGGATTTGAAAACTCAAATATAGAGCCGTAGCACGGTGCCAAATCGTAATATGCATAGTACCATAGACTCACTCTTATATATTTAACTTTTTATTTGATTTAAAAAAATGAATGACAATTTATCAATTTGTTTTTTAAAATAATGAAATAAAAAGTTAAATATATGGGGATAGAAAAAAAAATATTTTTTTTATGGGAGTATTTGCTTTTATGATGTTTTGATGAGGATATTGACTATTTTAGATGTTTATATGAGCACACTAGAAGTTTTTCAAAATAAAAAAATAAATTGTTTCGCTATATATGAACTCATTTCACGTGCTACAAAAAATGTGAAATAAAATACAGAAATAGCTAACTGAGAATTGAACCATTTATATAGAACATATATGTCATTATGAATCTAAATAAATTCATCGAAATTACTAATTTTCTCCTTTAAAATTCATAACATCATATTTATTCTTCTAAACAATGAAATAGCTTTAAAAAACTATTCTTCAAAATTACTAATTTATCCATTTCATTGTCTTTTTTATTAAAAATAATTTGAAATTTATGAAGTACCCCTTTTCTATTAGAACTAATTTTAAATTGATGCATTATTATTAGAAGGGTAATAAATATGATATTATGAATTTTAGGGAGTTAAATACGTAATTTTGAAGCTGTTGAGGGGTATACTTGAAATTCCCCCAAAATTCAACATAAAAAAAAAAATAGATGAAACCACACCAAGAGCACGCCACCCACTGATCATGCAAAATCGCTAAAAGATAAAAGTTGCTGGGAATACCGTTCATAATTTTTTTTTGAGTGAAAAAATAAAATGAACAGTACTAGACGGGACGGATTATCCCGTCTAGGAATTTTTTTTTTTTAATTACCAAGTTTGCGTGGTTAGACACGGAATTAATATCCAAATCCTACTCCTATTTCGAAATTTCACCAAATCCTCCTCCTATTTCGATACTTTATTTTTTATTTTCTATTAATAAAAAAATCGGCATTTACTTCTGCTGGCGTTGTTCACGACACATGGCATGTGGCTGTTCGAGTACCCCAATGCATGGTTAGTAAATGTAAATGTCCACTTTTCTTTTAAAGTTATTTTTTTTTCTCGAGATCAAGTCCATAGAGATTCTTTCTCACCCTCTCCGATTAACTGCTAGTCCTATTTAGCAATTGGATCATATTATATCTCCCTAGCTTCCTAGAAATTCATTTGCATCTGCCATTGCCAACAGTAATTTTCTGATTCTTTATTCTCTCAAAAACCATCCAACTCTGCATTCCTTCTCAGTTCAAGTACCTTCCAAACTACCAATGGCAGATTTACTACTGTCACCTTTGATTCCAGTTGTGCTGAGGAAAGAAGCAGACTCAGTGTTTCAGCGGATCAGCGAAATGTTGGGCATTAATGACCAGCGTGAGAGGCTCCACAACATGCTTCTCGAAATCCAAGCTGTACTTCCCGATGCTGAGGAGAAAGCAAATTCTAATGCAGCTGTAAAATCCTGGCTTGAGAAGCTCGAAACAGCTGCTTATGTTGCTGATGATCTGCTCGATGAGTTTTGTTACAAGGAGCTGCACCAAGATGCCGTGAGACGTGGCCATAAGGTTGGTAATGTAAGTGCCTTCTTTTCCCTTGAAAATACTGCTCTTATTCGCTATAATATGAGTGGGAAATTGAAGAAAGTTTTGGGGAGGCTTGATGATCTTGTTGACCAGATGGGAAGGTTTGGTTTTATTCACGGCCAGAGGGTGCATGTAGTCAATCGGATCAGAACTGATTCTCTTGTGGTTGAATCAAAAGTTGTGGGAAGGGACGATGATAAGGAGAAGGTAGTGCAACTATTGCTCGAAGGGTGTGAAAGTAATGATCTCATCGTTGTTCCAATAGTTGGTATGGGCGGGCTTGGCAAGACAGCTTTTGCTCAGCTAGTGTACAATGATCATAGAGTAAAAGAATGCTTCAACTTACCATTATGGGTTTGTGTGTCAGAAGAGTTTAATATTGGTTATATTGTTAAATCAATAATTGATTTAGTTGAGGGGCAATGCAATCTTCCTATTGACAACATGGAGATGCTACAAAGGCATTTACGCCAAGTTTTAAGTGGAAAGCGGTATGTTCTGGTTTTGGATGATGTTTGGAATGAGAATGTTGATGACTGGGAGTGCCTGAGAGCTCTGTTAAAATGTGGTGATTCTGGAAGTGCTATTATAGTTACCACAAGGAGCGGCAGAGTGGCTACTATAATGGGTACCGTAGAGAGTTATATTTTGGAATGCTTAGGTGAGGATGATTCCTGGAGTCTGTTTCAGAAAAGGGCATTTAGCATGGGGGTAAAGGAATGCCAAGAGCTGGTTGAGATTGGTAGAAAGATGGTCCAGAATTGTCAGGGATTGCCACTGGCCATTAATACACTAGGTAGCTTAATGAGTTATAAGTCTGAGGTGCGGGAGTGGAGGGATGTACTCGAAGAAAGCAGGATTTGGGAACAAAGGCCTGCCAAAGATTATGTTTTGCCGGTATTGAGGCTAAGCTATGACCACTTGCCTTCATACATGAAACAATGTTTTGCTTTCTGTGCGGTATACCCCAAGGATTGGATGGCAAATGGTTTTATTCCATCTGAAGTGAAAGGTTGTAGTGTTTTTAATGAGTTGGCTTGGGGGTCATTTTTCCAGGAAGTTAAGCAAGTTTCTCCCATTACTGAATTGAGGTCAAAGTACGTGGGAGAATACTCTAATGAGGAGAAATGGGGAGAAGAACACTACTCTGAAACCAAGTGCAAAATGCATGATCTGATGCATGACCTTGCTCAATCAATCATGGGTGCCAAATGTCTTTCCATATCAGAAATACCAGCACAACTTAACCAGCCAATAATCGATGTCCACCATATTTCAATAAAAACTCCTCCCTTAGATATTAACAAAGCCATTTATTGCTACCCTTCTATCCATAGCCTCATTTCATCCAGCCCTTATTATAAATATGTGAAAAATATTAGATTTCTAAAATCAAACTCTCTGCGTATATTAGAATTGAATGTAAGCCCCATTGTGAAAACTATGATTACACCCAAAACGATGAAACACCTGAGATATCTAGAGATTTCGATCCATGATATTACATCATTTCCTGAAACGATAAGCACTCTCTATCTCTTGCAGACCCTAAAGATTTCTGAGTGTCCGTATCTCAAAAAGTTACCAAAAGGTATGCGATATATGAGTAGCCTTCGCCATCTCAATATTAGTGGACCCTTTTGTAATTTAAGAATCATGCCAGAAGGTTTAGGAGAATTAAATTACTTGCAAACACTGACAATTTACATAGTTGGCACTGATGCCGGTAATGGTATTAGGGAGCTAAATAACTTGAATAATCTCCATGGCCGATTGCATTTATACAATCTGGGAAAAATTAAGAATATTGTAGATGCAAGGGAAGCAAATTTGATAGCTAAACAAAATTTAGATGATCTGGCAATTTGTTGGGGAATGCCAAGGAGTCGTCAAAGCTTACAAGAAGCAAATGCACCGGAGGTGATGCCCTGCAATCCTTTTGAAGTGTTGGATGCTCTTAAACCTGGCAGCAAGTTGAAGGTTCTGCGAATTGAAGAATATAGTGGTAATATGTTTCCAGTCTGGATGACAGAATACCATATGCTAGAAAATCTAATTGAGCTATATATAATTAAATGTAGAGAGTGCACAAAAACACCTCCTTTAGAAAAGCTACCTTTTCTTCGAGTTCTCGTATTAAAACATTTGGATAACTGTAGGCATCTTTGCAATAGTTCATCCACTAGTTCCAAAGGTGCAGATGATGCCCAAGTAGCTTTTCCATTGCTAAAAAAGTTGGTATTGTCTGAAATGCCTGAGTTATGTTGCTGGTGTGAAGGTGAAGTTGGCAACAAGTCTTCACTGATTTTTCCAGAGCTAAAAGAACTAAAAGTCATCAACTGCCCCAAGCTAACTGCAGTGCCAATTGTCCCTTTGCTCATGAGCATGACTGTTAGAGGAAACAAAAACTTGTCATGCTTTGCTAAAGGATTAACTACATTGCATGATCTCTCACTTGAGAGCGATGGTGGAAATGAATCTCTTTCTTTCCAACCATGGGAGTCTCTCAATTTTTTAGAATTGATAAAATTTAACAGTATTGTACCAGTAGGAGCAATGGAGGGGGAGGAGAGTATAACGCCAACAAAATGCCGAAGGCTGTTTTTCTCAAAAGTGTCAAATATTCCATCAAATAAGCCCTTATGGTTCTGGAAGTGTTTTGCATTTCTTGAAAGACTGGAAATTAGGGAATGTGATAGCCTCATTTATTGGCCAAAGGAAGCATTCAGAAGTTTGAACTGCCTAAGTTATATTCATGTTAGTAAATGCCCGAACTTTCTTGGAACAAAAACAGAGTCAACAGTTGGGAGTTCAATCACAGAGGTGTTATTACCAATAAAAGTTCTAATTATCGAGGCATGTCCAAATCTGGTCGAAATTCCCAATTGCTCAACATCTATTCAAATACTGTGGATTTTCAGTTGCCCAAAACTTGAAGGCTTACCAGAATGGTTGGGAAGCATGATTGCTCTCAAACTGATGCAAATTGCAGACTGTGAAAGCTTGAACTCCTTAGCACCGAGCATGGGAGGCCTCTCCAGTATGGGTTGTCCCAACTTGGCATATCTTCCAGAAAGAATGGAAGGGTTTAAAGCACTTGAGGAACTTACGATCGAAAGGTGCCCAAAGATAAGGGTTCTTCCTGAAGGTATGTTACAGCAGCTAAAGAACCTCAATAGACTATGGATTGAAGGTTGTCCTCACCTGGAGAGGCAATTTCGAAAGTATGGGAAGTATCAGCACCTGATTTCTGGGATTCGAGTTACAAAGTTTGGAGAAGAAAGAAGATTCGACATATTAAAAAATCTTGCACAGTCATTTCCACCATGCAAAATCACTCTCTTTTCAGCATAATCCTAAACCTATGCTTCATAATTACCATCTGAGGTATAGCACATCCACACTATAGCATTTCAAATTTTTTATTCAAATGTTTTTCTTTCACTGATAGAGAGCAATCTCACAGCATATATAAGAAATTATAAAGGTAGAACAAAGTAGGCTTATGAGGTAATACATGCATGTCAACATTTACAAAAATTGTTCAACTGATTGCTCAATTGGTATCCATTAGTATGGTTCTTCTTCTTCTTTCATTCTATTGTATTTAATGAGCAGGACCAATGCAACAGACATTATTTAAATTGTTCACAATTTTTTCTCTTTTTGTTTGCTGATTTGCATATTTGTTTAATGCCAGCAAAACATAAATTTAACAGTCATTAGTATTGCACTAAGTTATGATCTTTGGTGGAAGTCATCATTATTGGATATCTGATTTTGGCTTAACACACACAGGTTCAACAAATGTTTCACAATCTAGCAGGAGATGCATCGTGGGGAGTAGTATTTTCTTTATCGAAACTGGTTGCTAGCTACTTTGGCCAGCTTAATCTGAGATGATCTACACAGGAATTATTAAGAAGTCACAATTACATGGGGAGTAGTATTTTCTTGAGCGAAACTGGTTGCTAGCTATTTTGGCCAGCTTAATCTGAGATGATCTACACAGGAATTATTAAGAAGTCACAATTACAGGTAAAAAATTCCAACATGAAATGGAGATCAGAAGGCATTCTGTAGCCACACTGGTTTTGACCTGACTTTATGCCAAATTTTTAATTTAGCTGGTGATCTTGGTAGATGTTGCCTAACAGTAATATATAAAATTTTCAGGGTCCATTGTAACATCCTGAAAATTTAAAATATAAAATCATAAGGAGTCAAGTTTTAAATATAAATTAAAAGAGGAGTTAAGTGTAAAATTAAAAAAAAAATTATGATTTATTATTGAAATTAAAAACATAGCATGTCAAAATACAATTTTACGATTTTAAAGTAAATAGATGAACTAAGTATAAATTAAACAATAACTTTTTTTTACTTGAACTATATCTTGTTTTGAATATTATATTAGTAGGCAAATCTTTTTATAAAAATACCAACAGTAATAAGCGGGATATTTATATAAATAAGCAGAATATTTAAATAATTTCTTTCAAAGCATGACATGGAGACACCTGTTGGTCATGGGAAAACTCATTCAGTTAGTCAAATATTTTTATGGTAATAACAATAGTAAATAAGTAGAATAGTTACATAATATATAAATAAATTTCTTTGGAAGCATGACATGGGGACACCTGTTGGTCATAGGACAACTCATTTTTTTTTACCACCTAACTCCACAAATCCAACGAAGGCCCTACACGCTAAAGGGGGTAAGGAGGAAAAAGGTTCTGTTTTTTTTTAATTCTTGGGGAATCCGCTGACTGAAAAGGGGTGGGGGCAAAACTTATATTGTGGATTTGGGGTCTTGGAAATTAACGGGAGGAGGTGATTAGGAGATAATATAGCGAGGAGAAAGAGGGATGAAAGAAGATGGAGCAGTGACCTGACGATAGAGAATAGAGCAACGATATCGCCTTGGTAAATAGATCACGTGTCAGGTGCAGATGTCGAAATTACTCAGTTTTGTTTCATCTCAGATACAAATTTTGTTGAACACTTGTGCATGCATAGCTTATCATTGCTGATTCGGGTTTATGCTTGCTTTCTTAGAGTTATTTATAAAGTTACCGAGATGCATGTTTGTTACAAGGCATGAGCCTTACCAATATATTGGAGTTGTATAGTAAGCATGTTTAATTCATCATTGTGCTGACCCAATTTTTATATTGTACAAATTTCATTCATGGTCTATTATGACGTGATTTGAACCTTGCACTTGTCAGGAATCTTGCTAAAATTTTGTTAGCTTTGCATCAATGGAACCTTAGATAGAAATGTGAATATGCATTACATTGATTGCACACTTTGATTTGTTTGGATATAGTATGTCTTTTATGTAACCTGGTTAGAAATGAAGACTAAAATTTCTTCATGAACATTGCTGAATTTTTTTTATATATAGCTATGCATCAAAGGGAACTTAAATAGAAATATGAATATGGCTTGCATTTATAGAACATCTTGATTTTCTTGCATAAGGAATGTCTCGTATGTACTTTGATTGAAATTGAAGCATGAAATTCGGGTAGCGCATAGCTGGGCTGTGTAGGCACCATTATTCGGGTAGCGCATAGCTGGGCTGTGTAGGCGCCATTATTCGGGTAGCGCATAGCTGGGCTGTGTAGGCGCCATATTCCGGTAGCGCATAGCTGGGCTGTGTAGGCGCCATTATTCGGGTAGCTCATAGCTGGGCTGTGTAGGCACCCTTATTCGGGTAGCGCATAGCTGGGCTGTGTAGGCGCCATTATTCGGGTAGCGCATAGCTGGGCTGTGTAGGCGCCATATTCGGGTAGCGCATAGCTGGGCTGTGTAGGCGCCATTATTTGAGTACCGCATAGCTGGGCTATGCATGACCTATGTTTTATATTTGTTGAACCTGTAGTGTGTGATGCAGATTGAAAGTTCCAGAAAAATAATTCATAGAACAATGGTTCTATTTGACTTTGGATAAGTGATAATAAAAAGTATGGTTGAGATAATGAAGTCTTGTATGTAAACATAAACGTATTCTTTAAAATACTAGAACTGAACCTATGTGGTCTTGTGAAAAACCTAACCTTAGCATATTGTTGTGTTAAGTGTATAATAGTTGACTAATCTTTATTGTGATTGTTTCATTTGATTGTCAAATATTTTTATTACATTATTGTTGTACTTGATGTGGTTTTCATTTTGCTTGGTTGGATCTAAGGATCTCATGATAGAAACTAAATACCGCACTGTGAGGTTTAATTCTCTCATCTGTCCACTTTGTGGATTTCAGGTTTTAGGAGCGAAGTGTAGCAGTATCGGGACTAGACGGCAAGAGCATTGGCTGCCACACTGTATAGATTTTGGTATAGTCTTTACATATATGTATATGTTAGTTATACATTCATTTTGTTAGTGCTTGCTGCACTTGGATACTTCTCATTTAGTTTGCCTTTTGTTCAGATTTGCACGAGAAGTTTCTTTAGTAAATATTGAAAAGACTGTAAACTTATATATATGTGTGTTGTTTTCAACATGTGTATGATATCTATGTTGAAAGACTATATTTAATATTGGCAGCGTTGAGCATTGGTATTGCCATAACCTTAAGTACTATTGTGCCTTGTGACATCTAGTTGGGTGTGCTGTTGTGACTCACTTGACCTAGGTGCCACGGCAAGTTGTCGATTATTTGGGTTGTGACATCCATTTTGTAAAAGACCAAAACACATTGATTGTTTAATCGCACAAGCCTTCAATAGAGGAGCTGATTGAGCTGCCACTGAATGTTTTTTTTTCTTTCTCTAGCATGCTCAACAAGCTAGCTATAAGCTCCTGTCGAATTGGATTTGTTCCTTTCATTCAAGTGCACAAGGGAGTAGAGAGAGATAAAAAGAGAGAAATGTATGTGCTGAAGTTTGTAGATCTTCTAGTTATTATATGGAACATCTTCAAGTTTAAAACAGGAACATGGTGCTTAATGCTGCTCTGTATAAAAAAACATATCTATGTGATTTGTTGTTGCTTCTTTTCGTTCCTAGTGATTGGTTCTTAATATAAAAAAATTGTTTCAACTTCAAATAGAAATTCATCATAATTTAACAATACCTTCTTTCCATTGTGTTTGTTTTTCTTTTCTTTGAATCTTCTGTACTCAATGTTGCCCCAGGATAGCTCAGCATGATATTTTTATATTATTTCTCACTAATCTCTCAGCAATTAATTTTCTACTTCGTCCCCAGATTCCTGTAATCGGATGGTCTGTATGTAAACATAAATATTCTCTTACCTCAGAGAGAAAAGGTTTGCGATTTTATTTTTATTTTTCTTATTCTAAATCGAAATGCGAAACATTCGCTTTGGGTAATAATTATAACAGAGTAGTTTTGTCTTCATACAGCACACTAAACACATAAGGCGCTGTAATAATTTAATAGTGTATGAAGTGAAAACTAGTCTGTTAAAATCTTTAATCTTCGCTATCAAACGGATTTCTGTAGAAGCTTCTAAACAGAAAACAAAATGGAAAAAGAAAATATTTTAAATTAATTAAAGGCAATCTCTTGTAGTCTGGTTGATTTAGTCTTTTCTATAAGAAATTAATTAAATGGGAAAATATAGTTTGCTGAACTAATCGATAAAATAATTCAATTAAGATTAGAAAATATACTAAACAATTCTTCGGTTCAAATATACAACACCATCTACACCTAAATCTGAATTTTGGAACAATATCTTAAATTTACAATCTTTAGGAAGCATTAGTGTCTCATATGAACCGGGTGTCAACTCCAATGTTTTGTTATGGACTGATATTTGATGCCAAAATTGTCCTATGGCTTCTAGGTTCTCTTTTATATTTAATATATGCTCTAACCCAACCATCTCCTTGCAATTTGCAATTAATTCTCAAGGGGAGGCCCTTCAATTTCATAGATCTTTCGATGAGGTCCAATATACCGAATGGCTAGCCATACTAGATATTATTAGTCATTTTTCTTATACTCTTTTACAGAATAAGCTCAGCTGGAGATGGGAGACCAATGGGCACTTTTTGTTCGATCCCTATATAAGATTCTCAATTTTAGAGGAGTAACCCCCAAAAATGCCATGTTATGGTGGAAAATCCCCATTCCAATTAAGATTAGGATCTTCATGTGGTTTACCCACAAAAACAAAATTTTGACAACTGAAAACCTCAGAAAGAAAGAATGGGTAGGAACTGATAGATGTCAGTTTTGCCAACAACTAGAATCTGTTGACCACTTATTTGTGTCATGTCAATTTACCAAACAAATCTAATTCTACTTAGGGTCCTGCCAAAATATTAGTATTGTTTGGAATAGATTTTCAGATGTCATTAAATATGCCAATCAACTCCCAAGAAAACACAAAATAGTATTCTTAATAGTTCTAAGTGCATTTTGTTTGACTATGTGGAAATATTGTAATGATCTTTGTTTTGCTCAAGGGAATAAAAAAATAGTTAGACAAGTTGTTTTGCTTATTATCTCTCTTGTCCATTATTGGTCAAGTAAGGTGAAACTCCAAATTTCTGAAGCAACTGCACTGTGGCTTTCAGAGGATCTGAATGTGCTGCCCCTTGCGAGTTGGAGTCCAGATAATGAAGCAGCTGCGACTCAAGGAGCTGACGGAGGAGGGATGCAAATGGTGAGTTATGAAGAATGAAGCAAGCAGCAGGTCCCGGGCTTTTCAGCCATATCTTGTGTTTACTTGTGATTCCCTCAGCCCCATTGTGAGGCTTAGCTATAAACTTGGTTGGATTTGTGTTATGCTGATATGCTTGTGTACTATGAACAATGTTTTGCTTTTACTTTTCTGGTATGCATCTTTGTGGGGTTTTGCAGCTTGCATGCTGCAATTTTTGGTTTCCAGTATCTGTCCCATGTGCTTTTCGGTTTTAGATGGGTTATTTTTGCATAAGGTGCAGTAGTCAACTCACATTAATGGTGTAAGTTAACATTTTCTTTCTCTTCAATGAAGATGAGTCTTTTGGCCTTTTTAATCAAGAACTAAACAATTATTTTTTTGTGTTATATTGTACAATTCACTATTCTTTTGTATAGGAAACAATTAATTTCATTACAATCTTTTGTAAAAAAAATGTATTTCATAACAACGAAATTTTTTATCTTCAAATAACAAATACAATCTCATTCGAAAGGACATCCATTAACTTCAAAATATTTATAGAATAATACTCAAATTTATAGGGATTATCAAAAAGCTAATAAAAATATGCTGAAATATATTCATTATTAATCTTGATTTGCTCGTACTAAATAAGGGAATATTAAAAAAAATGACCGAATCGGATGTTTGTAATAAAAGATTGAAGTATTCAAATATCAAATTCAACCTTTATAAAAGTATCAGAATTACTTTCAAAAATTGCTCAATAAAAATATGTTGTTTCCATTATTTTTTTAGGAGGATGTGGTGCTAACCGTATGGCCTTGTGTTTTGTTAACACGGAAATAATTAATTGTAGCCTTCTACATGAAATCCACAAAGCATCTCCGTCCTAGAAGATTAACAGGCGCAATAATATTAATTGAAATTCAGTTTCTTTTAATTATATCCATGCTTCAAGAATTTAAGGTTCAGGTTTTTAAAAAAAAAAAAATCATTTCAAATTTTGAAATTAAATATTTTGGAAGATGTGAATTCGAATGAAGGAAATTCGTATGCCCACTTTCCAATCAAGGTGTTAATTTACTTCGAAATCATTTGCTAGAAAATATATACAAACGAATTTAATAATTATGGACCTGGGAAATTCCAAAAAAAATAATCAATTGTTAGTTAAAAAATGGATAATTCTGGGATATATAAAATTTGTTTGTGCACCTGCTCCTCTATTTTCTGTTCCTATCCTTATTTATTTAGCTTCAAAGATTTAATAAGAATGTATTGATATTAAGAGTTGCAATAATTTTAATAGAGACATATAAGGTTCAATTAAAATTTTGTGATTAAAAGCTTCAAATTATAATTAAACAGGAATTTGATATTAAATAATTATAACAAAACCTTTCATCTTCACTACTATTTAGTTTTTATATTGTTAAAATTTAGAAATTAGAGCTTGTGATAAAGGAAAAAAAAGGAGAAAAGGAGATAAGTGAAACACTTGTTTGACTTTCATAAATTTTGTGTGCTGTACTCTCTTTACTTTCTTCACTTGTTTGATTGTAAACTTGTGTAAATCTTTTGATTGTTTGTTTTTCTTTAGTTTATCAGAATATAAAGTGGTTATCAATTGAAAACAAGTATTAAAGTTTTATTAAAAAAGCTCATTCACTCCTCTTTGAAATATCTATTAGAGGCATACACTAGTGGAAAAACAGGAATCAGGATCGGTTATATATACATATCAGTATCGGAATCCAACCGATCTTGATGAAGGCGATACTGATACTATCAGGATCGGTTTTATATTTTTCAAGAACCGATCCAAATAGAAACTATTAGGATCGGTTTTTTAATAAAACCGATCTTAATAGTTGTTATCTAGATCGGTTTTTGACTAAGAACCGATCCCGATACGTACTATCAAGATCGGTTTTTATATAAGAACCGATCTTGATAGTATTTTCGAATTTTTTTTTTAAATTACATAACAACCGATCCTGATACGTACTATCAAGATCGGTTTTATATTAAAACCGATCTTGATTGTATTTCAGATCATAATTCCAAAAAAAAAAAACTTTTAGGATCGGTTTTTATTTAAAAACCGATCCTAAAAGTTTTTTTTTTTTTTTTTTAGAATTAGGATCGGTTATTTTAAACAACCGATCCTAATAGTAGTAATCTGGATCGGTTGTTTAAAATAACCGATCCTGATGTTTTATTGAAGCTAAAAAAAATATTTTTATTTATTTGACCAGCTTCCATATATATTTTGCTGGCCAGCATCCTAAATTTTTTTTTGTTGCACAGTAAGAAGCAATAATCAATTAAATATCATATACACATTCTAAATTAATTATCATACACATCTTAAACTATTACAAAAAATTCATGTACTTCATAAAAAGTTTTGTGAAGCATTACATGTTATAACAAGAAATTTAAATCCAAAAAAAAATTAATTAACAAACATACAATTGACTAATTGGGCTATTTCTTCAATTAACACACATTTATACAATATACACATTTATGCAATTAATGTAAAGCACAACAATAAAAAAATCAATAATTACCTCTTTTGCAATCACATCACTTGAGATTAAAAAAGACCCTAAAAACAAAAACAAAGGTAACAATTAGATGGAAAAACATTTTCCAATAAAAAATACAAAAAAATGTGTTTTAAAAGTATAATAATGAGAAAATTAGATAAAGCTAATACCATGATAGTTGATCGGCCGGATGATTAAGTAACTTGAGAGAGATGTCCTCAAAACTGTAAAACAATATATAAACACCATTAATTAATTTTTGAAACAATAAAACAAATTAAAAACTGGCACAATTGAGTCGGAGGTGCGAGAGGCTCGGATTTGAGAGGAAGAGACGGAGAGAAAGAGAGAGAGAGACACGGAGGAGAGGGAGAGACGGAGACAGAGAGAGAGAGACAGAGTACTGAGGATTTGAGAGGAAGATACGGAGACAGAGACAGAGATGCTAAATTGAAAATGAGAGGCGCGAAATGAAAATAAGAAGAACCCTAGCTAAGCTGGTTATATAGGAATTATCATTAGGATCGGTTGTTTATAAAGAACCGATCCTAATAGTATCAGGATCGGTTTTATAATAAAAAAACCGATCCTGATACTAATTTTTTTGTATAAAAATAGTATCATGATCGGTTTTTTATTATAAAAAACCGATCTTGATACAAATTTTTTTTTTCAAAATTGATTCAGTAAAAAAAAAAAAAAAAAAAAAAAAAAAAAAAAAAAAAATCAGGGTCAGTTTTTTATAAAAAACCGATCCTAATAGTATCAGGATCGGTTTTTTATAAAAAACCGACCCTGATTTTTTTTTTTTTTTTTTTTTTTTTACAGAATCAATTTTGAAAAAAAAAATTGTATCAGGATCGGTTTTATTGCTAAAAACCGATCCTGATAGTATCTGGATCGGTTTTTAGCAATAAAACCGATCCAGATAGTTTTTTTCTTTTATTTGGAAACTCTTTTCATATGGTTATGTTTAAATAAATATAAAAAATTACATATTAGAAATATAAGTTAATTATTTAATAGAAATTTTATTTAATTTTCAAATTCTACTTAAATAATATTAAACAGGAGATAGGTACTATTTGACATTGATATTTCATTAATGTAATTTTGATGAAAATTAATGTAATTTATATTATTAAAATTTATGTGATAATATAATTAATTATTTGACATTGATATTTCATTTTGAAGTCATTTTGACTATTGAATTTTTTTATACAATCATGCATGATGCATCAATGACTTGTGCCATATAATAATATACATAGGACTTGAACCCTTGTTGTGTGGGGTTGTGAAGGAACGAATACGAACATTAGCATTTGGTCGATCGGAACCGTTAAAATGAAAGAATGTCATATTAATTTCACCATTATAAAATTTGATACAATTCGGGATTCATTTACTAGTTCATCAAAGCAAAACAATATAGCAACATCGCACGACCGTAAATAGTTTACGTTGGATCTTAATATTATTTAAGTAGAATTTGAAAATTAAATAAAATTTCTATTAAATAATTAACTTATATTTCTAATATGTAATTTTTTATATTTATTTAAACATAACCATATGAAAAGATTTTCCAAATAAAAGAAAAAAACTATCAGGATCGGTTTTATTGCTAAAAACCGATCCAGATACTATCAGGATCGGTTTTTAGCAATAAAACCGATCTTGATACAATTTTTTTTTTTCAAAATTGGTTCTGTAAAAAAAAAAAAATCAGGGTCGGTTTTTTATAAAAAACCGATCCTAATAGTATCAGGATCGGTTCTTTATAAAAAACCGAACCTGATTTTTTTTTTTTTTTTTTTTGCAGAACCAATTTTGAAAAAAAAAAATTGTATCAGGATCAGTTGTTCTAAACAACCGATCCTAATAGTTTAACTATTAGGATCGGTTTTTTAGAACAACTGATCCTGATACTATCAGGATCGGTTTTTTAGAACAACCGATCCTGATAGTATCAGGATCGGTTTTATAAAAAACCGATCCGGATAGTTCACAAATTAGGATCGGTTGACTAAAAAACCCGATCTAACTAGTTTTTAGGATCGGTTTTGTTCAGAAAACCGATCCAGATAGGTATTAGTATCGGTTGTTTCATATAACCGATCCAGATAGGCCGATCCTGATTCATGTTTTTCCACTAGTGATAAATAATATGTCTTAATTTACTTCGAAGTCATTTAGTTGGAAATATTGGAATGAATTTATAATTTATGAATTTGAGAAGTTAGAATATAAAAATCAATTGTTTGTTAAAAATTTCATATTTTTGGAGCAATTTTATATTATATATATATATATTTTTTTTTTTTTGAGTAAAGTTAGAGATTAAACTATTAAACTGTTCTAATATTCACATAATTCTTTATACGGACTTTTGAACCTTCCACACAAAAAATATTACTTTCGTCATTAGACAATATTTTATTTGTTGAACACAATATATCATCATGATCATCACCATTGTATACATATATTAATTACTGTTATATTAAAGGCCCTTAATTTTTTGGAGCAACGTATTATTTGTTAAACATGGGGTTTGAGCTTTGACTAGGCCTTATCAAAGGCCCAAACAACTTAGAAGATGAAACTTAATTTTGGTTTACAGATATATGATCCAGATATCCTTTCCAGGTCCAATTTAATTTGACGCGTGAAATTGGTGCATTAAGTTCAAATAGTCCGAAAAAGCAGTACTGATTGCTTTGCTTTGTCTATGCGCATTCGTGGAAATGTTCCTTCAGTTTTTCTCTTTTGTACCAACTTTCAATGGTGAGTGAGATTGATTGCTGCATTTAGAATAGTCTTCCTCGCTAAAAGATCGAAAAATATCCAAGCTGTTAGAATAGTCTTCCTAAGAATATCTACCAAGCATATCATATCTCCTTATGTACCTAAAAGCTCGTTTGCACCACACATTGTATATGGACCAGGGGATATCTAACAAATTCTCTATGGCATTGTAAATTTCATATTGTATCTGCAACCAGCAAGCCAATAAGTTCCTGTTAACAAATTCTCTGTTCTCCCAAAAACCATCCTACTATCAAATTCTCTGGTACCTCCGAAACCACCAATGGCAGATCTACTTTTATCACCTTTGATAGGAGTCGTGCTGAGGAAAGCAGGTAACTCGCTGTTTCAGCAGATCGGGGAGATGTGGGGCATCAATGACCAGCACGAGAGGCTCCACAACATGCTTCTTGAAATCCAGGCTGTACTTCCTGATGCTGAGGAGAAAGCAAATTCTAATGCAGCCGTGAAATCCTGGCTTGAGAAGCTCGAAACAGCTGCTTATGAGGCTGATGATCTGCTCGATGAGTTTTGTTATGAGGAGCTGCACCAAGATGACATGAGACGTGGCCATAAGGTTGGTAATGTAAGTGCTTTCTTTTCCCTTGAAAATCCTACTCTTGTTCGATATAAGATGAGTGAGAAGTTGAAGAAAGTTCTGGGGAGGGTTGATGATCTTGTTGTCCAGATGCGGAATTTTAGTTTTGGTCATGGCCAAAACAAGAGTTTGCATGTGGTCAATCGGATTAGAACTGATTCTCTTGTGGTTGAATCAAAAGTTGTGGGTAGGGATGAAGATAAAGAGAAGATAGTGCGATTATTGCTTAAAGGGTGTGAAGATGATGATCTCACGGTTGTTCCAATAGTTGGCATGGGTGGGATCGGCAAGACCACTCTGGCTCGGCTGGTATACAACGATCCTAGAGTGAAAGAATACTTCAACTTACCATTATGGGTTTGTGTGTCCGATGAGTTTAATTTTGGTCATCTTTATAAATCAATCATTGAATTAGTGAGGCGTGAATGCAATGTTCCTGTTGACAACAAGGAGTTGCTACAAAGGCTTTTACGTGAAGTATTAAATGGAAAACGATACGTCCTTGTGCTAGATGATGTTTGGAATGAGAATGTGGAGGAGTTGGAGCGGCTAAGAGATGGGTTAAACTGTGGTGATCCCGGGAGTGTCATTATAGTTACCACAAGGAGCGGCATTGTGGCTACTATAATGGGTACGCTAGAGAGCTACAATTTGAGTTTCTTAAGTGAGGAGGATTCGTGGAGACTATTTCACAAAAGGGCATTTAGCAAGGGGGTAAAGGAATGTCAAGAGCTGGTTGAGATTGGTAGAAAGATGGTTCAGAATTGTCAGGGATTGCCACTGGCCATTAAAACACTAGGGAGCTTAATGAGTTCTAAGTATGAGGTGCGAGAGTGGTCGGGTGTACTCAAAGAAAGCAGGTTTTGGGAACAAAGAACTGCTAAAGACAAGGTTTTGCCAATTTTGAGACTAAGCTTTGATCACTTGTCTTCATCCATGAAACAGTGTTTTGCTTTCTGCGCAGTGTACCCCAAGGATTATGAGATGGACAAGGACAAGCTGATCCAATTTTGGATAGCAAATGGATTTATCCCATCTGATGGGTCCAGTAGCCTTGAAATGATAGGCAATGATATTTTTAATGAGTTGGCTTGGAGGTCATTTTTTCAGGAAGTTAGGCAAGTTTGTCCCTACTCATGGGAAAGAGAAGATGGACACTGCTCTGAAACCAAGTGCAAAATGCATGATCTGATGCACGACCTTGCTCAATCCATCATGGGTGAAAAATGTAAATCCATCATGAACGACCTTTCACAATACAACCGACCAATGATTAATGTCCATCATATTTCAATAAATAATCTTCCCTTATATATTAAAAAAGCTGCTGATTATTTCCCTTCAATTCGAAGCCTTATTTGTTGCTCCGATTCTGATCTCAATGTGATCAAAAACATTGAATTCATAAAATCAAACTCCCTTCATACATTAGAATTACATGGATGCTCTATTGAGAAAACTATCTTTACATCCCATAAGATGAAACATTTGAGATATCTTGAGCTTTGGAACTATGAAATTACTTCATTGCCTGAAGAGATTAGTACTCTCTATCTCTTGCAGACCCTAAGGCTCCCCTGTAGTTGGAATCTCAAAAAGTTACCAGAAGGTATGCGATATATGAGTAGCCTTCGGCATCTCTATATTAAATGGATTGATAAATTAGAAAGCATGCCAAAAGGTTTAGGACAACTAAATTGCTTGCAAACACTGACAATTTACATTGTTGGCACCGATGACGGTAATGGTATTGGGGAGCTGAATAATTTGAATAATCTCTCTGGCCAATTGCATCTCTACAATCTAAGGGAAATTAAGAATGTTGTAGATGCAAGGGAAGCAAATTTGATGGCTAAACAAAATCTGGATGATCTGGCATTATGTTGGGGAATGCCATACCTTTTTCAAAAATTACCAGAATCAAATGCTCCAGGGGTGATGCACTGCGATCCTTTTGAAGTGTTGGATGCTCTTAAACCATGCAACAAGTTGAAGGTTCTGAAAATCGAAGAATATAGAAGTGATAAGCTTCCAATCTGGATGACAGAGTACCAGATGCTAGAAAATCTAATTGAGTTGTATATGATTGAATGCAGAGAGTGCACAAAAATACCACCTGTAGAAAAGCTACCTTTTCTTCAAATTATAAAATTAAAAGATTTGGATAACTTGAGGCATCTTTGTAGTAGTGCATCCACTAGTGCTGATGGTAGTGAAGATGTCCGAGTAGCATTTCCATCATTAAAAAATATGACACTGTCTGAATTGCCAGAGTTATGCAGCTGGTATGAAGGTGAAGTTGGCAACAAGTCATCACTGATTTTTCCCAAGCTCACAACACTAGAAGTCACAAACTGCCCTATGCTGACTGCAATTCCAATTCTACCTTTGCTCACGAGCATGACTGTTAAAGGAAACAAATATTTCTCATGCTTTGCAGCAGGGTTAACTACATTGCACAAACTCTCACTTGAGAGCCGGGATGGAAATGAAACTCTTTCTTTTCAACCAAGGGAATCTCTCAATGAGTTATTTTTGGGAAATTACAATAGTATTGTACCAGTAGGTGCAAAGGAGGGGGAGCAGAGTATAACTCCAACAAAATGTCGAAGTCTGGAAATCTCAAAAGTGTTTCCATTAAATACATCCCTATGGTTCTGGAAGTGTTTTACATTTCTCAAAAATCTAGCTATTTGGAATTGTGACAGTCTTATATACTGGCCAGAAGAAGTGTTCAGATTTTTGAACTGCCTAATATATATTAGAGTGGATGAATGCCCGAACTTTCTTGGATCGAAACTAGAGTCAACTGTTGGGAGCTCAATCACAGAGGTCTTATTACCAAAACTTCATGATCTATTTATCCAAAGCTGTCCAAATCTGGTCGAAATTCCGAAATGCTCATTATCTATTCAATATCTGTTTATTAATTGTTGTTCAAAACTTCACTGTTTACCAGAATGGTTGGGAAACATGGTTGCTCTCAAATACTTAAGAATTTGGCAATGTGAAAGCTTCAACACCTTACCACTGAGCATAGGAGGTCTTGCCAGTTTGGAAGTCCTTGAAATTAGGGATTGTCCTAACTTGGCATATCTTCCAGAGGGAATGGAAGGGCTTAAAGCACTTGAGCAACTTTCAATCGAGAGGTGCCCTAAGATAAGGGCTCTTCCTGAAGGTCTGTTACAGCAGCTAAAGAACCTCAATAAACTATGGATAGAAGGTTGTCCCCACCTCGAGAGGCACTTCCGAAAGTATGGAAAGTATAGACACCTGATTTCTGAGATCCAGCTTGCAAATGTTGGAGAAGAAAGTACATCCAACTTATTAAAGGATCTCGTGCTGGCTTTTCCATCATGCAGAAACACTTGCTTTTCAGCGCGGTCCTAAACCATATGAGGTATAGTACATCAACACTATAGCATTTTAAATTATTTTCGAAATGCTTTTCTTTCACTTATAAAAAGCAATCTTGTACCATAATTAAGAACTTTTAAAAAGCAATCTTTCACTTATAACATAACACATTCATTGTTTAATTGTACAAGCTTTAAATAGAGATTCGGATTGCACTGGTAAATAATGTTTGCCATTAATCCTGTTTAATTTGGCATGTTCTATTCATTATAGTGTGAAGACCGAAGATCAGTGCAAGCTCCTGTTAAAAGAAAACAGAGACATGGGAGTAGATTTGCTGGTTGTTCAATTTGACTTGCGACCGCAGTCCTAGCAGCGGCCTTTTGTTTGCTAGCATCATTATTCATTTTCACATAGGTTTACATTTTAATCTCTCTCAACTTGTATTACAAAACAAGATTGAGATGTTTTGTGCACTAGTTGGCAAGGATAAAGACCTGGATTTATTAAAATTATGGTCTGTCCCTATTAAAGATAGTTGTAGTATTTTTTATCCTTGCTTTGATGTTGGTATTGCAATGTTGATATTGGTTTGCCTGAGTCATTAATTATTTTGTATCAAGGGACCTACCAGAAATAACTAACATGTTGGTCTTGTATATTTTTTTTTTTCGCAATGTATCAGCTTATTACAGCACCCCTATGCTTTTATCTGATAATTTATTTTTATAATGCAGGCCCACACATATGAAAGAAGATGTCAGACATTCTGCAGTTGAATTTACTGATTTGTATGTCAGATTTCGATTTCGATTTCGATTTCCCACACATATGAAATAATAGCTATTTCTCTCTTCAAGTCATACCAGCACAAATTGCAATTCCAACTTTGACTGTTAAAATCTAAGCATTTGCAATTGTTGACTGAATCAGTAGAGGTAAATTATTTTGTTTACATGGTTAATTTTTTTACTTGTACATGGATTTGTAGTATATACTGATAATCCTATTGTGTCTGCAGTCATATTCTGTTGTTAAGCGATACTCAAAATTAGAAATATTTCAAGTCATTCTAAAGATTTTCTATGAAATAATTATATGTATATTTGAATAATGCGCAGTTTGAAAAAGCCCCTTGGAGCTAACAAGTCCTATCATTATCCCAATTTTCTCAAAAGTTAGTTCTACTCGGTACATCCCTCTATTAATTGAAGTAATTATTTTCTTTATATTTGTATCATTACAAATGAATGTTAAATAAGGCTCGCTAATTCAAAAGAATTCTCAGAGCGGGGATGAATTATTATTCCAACCAAAGGTCTAACTGACAATTATGCATATGTAAGCATTCTTAGAAAGTGATTGGTTAATCATGCAGAGCATCTCCCAGGAATTCTGAAAGACATGCTTCTGTGCGCCCCACCCAAATTGCATGGTCAGTCAACATATTTTATTTTCTTGTAAAATGAATGTCGATGCCCATCTGCAAACTTATATAAAGTTTCCTTTTATGTTTCGTTATAGATAACAAATTGTATTAACACATGAGCACCACCTAAACAACACCAGGTTTTGTATGTCACAGCTGCTGTAGGTTGTGTGTCAATTTGGTAAATAAGTAGAACTTATCATCACCGGTTCACTTATAATAAACAGTTGCTGATTAGAGGAACTGCTTCTGTTGAGCACCTTTTCACCAGAAGTTAAGAAAAATAAATCGCTGCTGTTGATTTCCGTGTGACAACAGAAGTTCTCGAATATGAAACCCTGCTGTCAGTTAACAACATCAGCAGTTGTTTATAGTATCAAACTGGTGCTAAGAGTTATTTAATGAGAGTATATTAACTCTTTCTCCCTCACCCAGTCGCCTATGCACATATTTTTGCTTGCGATCTGGTCTAACAACCTGGGCTGCATTAAAACCCGATCACCGACATTTGTGTTGTCACCCTCTCTCTCTCTTTTCACTCCAAGACAGTTGATCACTTTCTGTCATCTACTTCAAGCATTTTGAGCTCATTCTCTCTCAACGGTTAGTTAATTACTTAATGTTATTCTCATTAATATACTAATATTAATTAATGAAATTGAAATTTTATTAACCTGAATCTATGTCTATCTAACAAGCATAGAAGAAACTGATTTGAACATCAAATCGCAAGAAGAGGTAGCTTTTCTTTTACTGGTTTTCTCAAGACAAGAAAAAAAGTCAGTTAGCTTCAATATTAAAAAAAAAAATTGATTTTACACCTAATGGGTACATCCAAGTGTTCTAAAGTGTATAAAATAGGTGTTTATATGTATATATATGCATTTGAGTTTTTATTTCAATTAAATCACATTCGAAGTTTTTGTCAACCCTTTATTTAACTTTTCTTATTTATTTTCCAGATCTGGGTTGATTTTATCATTTCCCAAATCTGTTCAACAAAAAATCATGAAAAAAACAGAGAAAAATATTTGTAAGTATGCTTTATATGCTGTGTTAATTCTATAAAGAAATTTAACCTTTTAAACCCCCTGATCAGATCAGCTGGGGTTCCATTTGATGTTTGAGTATAGCTAGCCTATTTTATTTGACCTGTAAAGGTAAAAAAAAGTTAAGTTGCCCTTTGTTAGTTCTGTTGTAAAATTTCTCTCTTCATATCAAATTGCCCTTTGCATAAACAGGTGTAATCTGTTCTCTCTCTTCACTCCAAGCATTTTGAGCACATTCTCTCTCAACGGTTAGTTATTATTTTTTCTCAACTTGTAATATTAGTGATATATTATGCAATTTGTTCTCATATATACACCTTGATTTTAGAATTACATGTATTGGATTCAGGTGAAGCATCTTCTGGACAATGAAAAACCAGGAAAAACCGCAAGTCAAACTTTGACTTTTCAAATGTAAGCATTAGGAATTGTTGATTAAATCACTCCGAGTTAAATTACTTATTTTGGCGATTTTTTTTTTTTTTTTACTGATACATGTATATTTGAATGTGCAGTTTGTGTAAGCCCCTTGGAGCTGACAAGTATTTGAAGGTGCTATTTCCTTTTATATCATTTTCCATTGCAAATAAATATTAATTTCAAACAGTATCCTTAACTAATAATTAACTCACAAATTCAAATGAATTCTAGGAGCAGAGATGAATTCTTTCAATCAAAAGTGGGCCTCCGGGCACTTGTAAAGATCCTATACAAATTTCTCTAATTGCATGAAGATGTTTTTGTAACATACCAGCCGAGTACGGTACAACTAAGCTTCTTCTGATTATGTTACCACTTACCACTTAGCTGCTGCTGAAAATTTTGTAAAAGGGTGCGACTCAAAATTTGTTATATGAGGATACAATAGTTTATTTTTCTGTTAAGAATCTCAAGACACCTATAAGTCTGTTTTTTTTTTCAGAAACCATGAGAATGAGAGAGCACGGAGAAGAAAAGGTGGCCATCAGTTGGTGCTAGCACTTTGACTCACGGTTGTTTTCAACTTGTGCATATCGATACCGGCCAATAAAGACGTGGTTAGTATCGCTAGATAGATCTAACACGCAAGTGAGGCAAAGAAAGATTATGGCTAGCGTTGAGATACCACTAAGCTGCTTCTTCAAACTAGTGGTGTTTTCTATCTTGAATTTAATTTTAAACAGGAATCCTTGTTAGGTACATAGGGATTGATTGATTAATCTAAACTTAGTTGAAGCCGAATTACCAACTTAATTTCCATTGTTAAATAAACGATAATCAAAATTAGCAATATATCGGGTCATTCTAAGAGCCTTTTCTATGTAAGAACCATTGTGTACATTAATTTGAATGCGTAGAAAATTTGTACAAGTCCCTTGGATTAATTCGATTTCCTTAAGACAAACCAGGGCAAACTGCATATATAAGCATTCTTCACTAAGTGATTTGTTAATAATGCTGAAAGACATGCTTCTATGGGTCTCCGGGCCGTCAACTGTAGAAATCCTGCACGAGTTTTTCTAATTGTATGAATATCCAATAGATGACCAAAGCATGGAAAGCAGAGGATATGCTTTGGCATTCTCTCACACAATTCTAAATTATAGTTGTTTGGAACATCTTCAAGTTTAAAATAGGAACATGGTACCTTCTGTTTTACATTGGACATTGAGATCTCATAGTGCACTAATTTTTTTTTTTTTTTTCAATCCTTTGTACTTGTTGTTGCTCTGTATAGAAAAGCATATCTAGGTGATTTGTGGTTGCTTCTTTTCATCAGCAATGATTTGTTCTGTATATCTAAATTTGCTTGAAGTTCAAATAGAAAAGTCCTCATAGTTTAACAATTCTTTATTTATTTTTCTTTGAATCCTCTGTACTTGTGTTGCTAGAACACTTCAAATTAAATAGCAGGAATTTAATGAATGGCCCCTGGATAGTTCTATTAACTTGAGCATTGTCAAGATCACTCCAATTTGAAGCAATGATATGATAGTGTGTGTTCACTTGCTCATAATGTTATTGACATTTTTCCTTTTTTAAAAAAACTTCATTTTAGTTAATTCACGACTTAATACGTTTGCCTATGTTTTATTAACCAAATAATCAAAAAAAAAAAAAATGTACCGGACAGCGTTGACAAAGGCAAACAATTTTGACCTCCTTAATTTTGCATTTTATTTGGAAACTTTAATGTTCTTATATATAATACTACTAATTATTAATTTCAAATCAATGCCTAGAATTTTGAATGTATTTTCATGGGCTAATTTGGGATTTTTTTTTTTTTTTGTCAAGCATCTAGAAAAATAAATATAAATTTGTCAAACATTGTAAAAGGAGATACTGTTATATTATTCATTTAAATAATAAAGATAGACAAAAGAAATTACTAAAATTGGAGTCCTGACATGTTAGTTGAGTCCATATTTTTTTTAAATAGTTGAAGAGGTTAATATAATTAGACTTGTATTATACACACGGATAAACTGTTCATTTTAAAAAAAAAAACTAAAACAATAAAATATTCAAAAGAAATTTCGTATAAATTTAATTTTTATGCAGAGGAGAAATACAATAAAATATAGAGGTTCTCGTCCACACTGTTTTGTCCACTGTCTGTTCACAGCCTTATCCGATTCCCGGTTCAACTGACTTTAACTTCCTTCGGTCCCCACATTACAAAGAAAATTCAAAACCTTCCCATATTTCGCGTTTTAAACCTTCATTCCTGATCGTCTCTTTCCTTTTTTGAATCTCATTTTCAAAAATTTTCTTTTCAATCAAATTATCTCCTTGCTGAGGCGATTTCCTTCCTCTTTCAGATTTCTCATCTCTATTTCGTCGCGATTTTATTCAATCAATTACTGACGCTCAGTCCCAAATCAAATCCATCTTTCTCTCACATCTTCGCTTACTCTTAACCCAGATCTAGAAAAAAAAAACAATTTAGATCCAGTTCGACCTATTCTCAGGATGGCCACTCGAGCGGCACATTCTTCGTACGTAGAGACATCGCACCAATTTGAATAAAATCAATTGGCTTCGCAATATCACACCAATTCAAATATATAAAATCAATTGGCTACCTTCATTTGCTGCGGTGCGGAGCTCATTTTTCCATGTTGCTTATTTTTCCTAATTTTCCTTCACTTTTTCTATATTGATTTTTCATTGTGATCTAGTGGTAAGGTATTAAGTGCTTATCATAATTTCTCTTTGCTTATTGATACCTCGCATATTTAGCCTATATTTGACTTGATTTCGTACCAAATTCATGTTCTAAATTGTCAAAATCATGTGCATTTCATTGATATATCCTTAGAATTTGGTACTGCTGAGAGTTTGTTTGTTTTCTGCAGGATTGATGCAAAATACACGAAGAAACGGCGTTTTTGGACACCTTGGTACGGCCCTTACCAGACTTAGCCGATCCAGCTCTTTCCCATCTTGTACGGCCTGGCCGTACCACCTTGGTACGGGCCGTACATAGATGCCGCCTGACAGAATTCAAATCTTGGCAGAGGCTATTTAAAGCGGGGGATCTCTCCATTTTCGAGATCCACATTTCATTCCAGATTGAGAGCTCAGAGAAAGAGAGAAAGAGAGAAAAAGGAGCAAGGAGAGAAGAAGAAGGAAGAGGAAGAGGCAAAAATCGACGGATCAACCCCTTCTCCACTCCCGATCTTCGATCTAGTTCTATCATGCCTCTCTTTATCTCTTTACTTGTATTTCTGGACAGATCTATGACTTGTGAGTAGTTGATCATTGTTTCTAGGGTTTGTAGATGGATTTTCTTGATTTGTGTTGTTTTTCTTGATTTGGATCTTGTATGAACTCTTTTGATTGTATTGATTGTGTATTTGCTTGTCTTGATTGCTTTGTCTTGCTATGATTGCATGTGGTGTGCCTATAGTGGTAGATCAACCCTAACAAGGTCATGTGACCATTGCCTTCTCTCAACCAAACCAATTCCTTTAGGTAGACTTGTTCGAATTGAAGCCGAAAGGTTGAATTCTCCCCTAATTGACAGATTAGAGGATACCTTAGATCTCCAATCAATCAACTAGAGGATCTGGACCAAAACACGAGAGTTGAGGTTTAGAAACCCTAGAAGGTGAAGAATTGACTCCAAAACCTAGATCTTGAACCAACAAACGAGAGTTGAGGTTTAGGAACCTTAGGTATGGTCAATTGAACCTTTCTCAAGAGTTTAATACAAGGTACCAGCAAGAAATGCATCAACTCGAACTTGTAAGCTCTGTTCTGGTAAATCAGTACGGGTCTTACAAGAGTGGTGCGGCCTACCTGTCACATTATGATCTTTGCGTAAATAAAAATATATGAAAAAGGGCCTAATTGTAAACATTTTAAAGTTATGCAATATTTACAAACTTGGAGGGCTAATTTGCAAAAATTCCAAATATTAATTAAAACCTTTCTTCTTAATCTTTCCTTTCATTATTTACCGTCTAAGTTACGTAAGAGAGAATTAGGGTGCCGAACCAAAAAAGGGAAAGAGAGGGAAAGAGAGAAATCGAGCGTGGAATCTGGTCGGAATTGTCGGAAATCGGAGATTCGAACTGAATAGACGATCGTTGATCAATTCTAAAGCGTCAATTTGGTATATTTTCATTCCTTCTAATCTTTTGAAAACCCTAATTTGATTGGATTGTGGTATTTCGTTGAAAATTCGAATTAAAGTTTGATTGAATTGGTATAACTCGATATTTGGTTTCAATTGTGTTCGATTTTACTTGTGAGATTTGGAAATGGTGAATTAGGGTTTGGGATGTGTAAACTTGCTAAATTTCATGGATTATGCACCATTTGGGTCTGAATATATCGAGTTATAATCGTTTGAACATCTCAATTCATGTTATTTGATTAAATCATCCGTTTGAATTGAGTTTTGGAATTAGGGTTTAATGCCATTTGCATTCATGGTAATGGTGTTTGTTCTTGATAATCTAGATGTGAATATACCATTTGAACCGATAGTATGTAATAAGAATTAACCATGTCGAACCGCAATAGTTTTACTCTGGGCCGCAAGAACTCAACCCAAAGCACGATTTGAATTGTGCTATGATCACGGGCCGCAACAGATTGACTACGGGCCGCAATACACCCAGTTTGGCTTTAAATGTGTATTTAATAAGCCCTAATTGGTTGAACCATGACCTAAACCTATACCATTAGGACCTGAATACGAACCCTAAACCGTGTTTAACCTATGGGTTACCAATCGAATGTTTTAATCGAATCTAAATGCATAAATAGGTGGTAATTCTACGAGACATCGGATCTCGGGATCAGTCGAGACGCCTGAGCCTTAGACGAGTGCGCTATATACTCAGGTGCGGGGTTTCTGGACTTGTTTGATAGTTTATATTCAGAATTAAACTGTGTTTCAATTGACATGTTGATTATTCATTAAATTGCATTATCGAATTGTGTTGCATATGCATTGCATTGCCCAAATAATTGGAACTCGAATTGTTTTATCTGATTGATATGCATGCTGGTATGGTTATTATTGTATGGATCTGAATGATCTGATTTGGAATTAAAAGTCACCGTGATTTATATCACCATCGGTTGGTGGATATGGTATTATTGTCTCCCATCGTGGCGACGTTACCCAGGGGGTGAATCCGGATTTGTCAAAGTCTATGCATGGACTTTGATGCCCAGTGTTCTAAAGCTTTAGATCGTCTGGCCCTCGGCAGTTCCCAGTACCGGTTGGGACGAGGGGTAAGTGACTCTGTATTATGATTTTGGTTATGGGTGACTTCTGTATCGGAGGCATTACCCAGGGAGTAATGCGTTTGGACGTTCAATTGGATTTAAATGGATTTTCCGGATATGAAATGGAACCAGACTTTTACTTAAACGGTTAAGCCTGTAACTACAGATGAGTGGGAACGAAATGAGTTCCAGTTTGGTGGAACATCTGTAGTTACTACCAGATATTTTGAGCTCGAGTTAAACCAAATATTGTGTGATTGAATTCCATTTTGACAAATCCTGATTTGTGATTTCATTTGGCTAATTGATGTCGGGTTTATGCGTTCATGTTTATATATTATTATAAACTGATCTGAGCTTTATTTGTGTTTTATTTTTGAATATAATCTGTGATTGCAAGTCCAGGAACGAAATGTGGCAAATTTATCGCACTGAGAATTTATTTCTCATCCCCTTTTTGGGTTAATTTTTCAGGTTCCGGTTCGGCAGATCCGAGAGAGGCACGAGGTCGGTAGGCCTGGTTTCACCGCTGCTTAGACTGTCTGGTATTTTGACATTAGAGATTATGTATATAGTTATGTTTTGATTGTGTATATATATAGTCTCTATGTCATTTTGTGATGCGTATCCATCGAGATACGGGTTTGTATGATATTACCTGACCAGCTGGGATTTATGTTATTTGTTTGTTTGGTTGTTTGTTTCTGTTTTTATTTCCTATTATATCGTAATTGCCTTGTAGGCATACGGGCAACCGTATGTCTACGGCAGAAGCACCTGTCGCGCCTCGTTGGGCCGCGGGGTGTGACAGGTCTTCCCCGGGTGGTATCAGAGCATGGTTTAGAACCTGAACCAGACTTGTTTGGATACGAGAGTGGTATGCGCATTAATTGGGGCCGGCACGACTATACGAATTTCGTATGATAAATAAGGAATATAGAATGTTATAAACTAACTTTGTTTATTCAGGAAATGGAAACACACCGAGGTAGAGGCAGACCTCGGAGGAATCCCGAACCTAATCCGGAAATAGTTATCGAGCCAGTTGTGGATCAGGCTGGGGCTGGTCCAGCTGGTGCTAGAGGTGCTGGAGGAGCTGGTAGAGCGCCGGGTAGAGACCGGGACTTGGATGACCGGTTAATTACGGCCTATGAGAGAGGTTGTCAAGCACAGATGTGGGATGCCGCACCGGTGGCTCACGGTGGGGCACCCGAAGATTTCAGAAGGTTATATGATGCATTTCTGCGCTTGAATCCGCCGCGTTATGATGGAACCGGCGGGTATGCGGCAGCTGAGAAATGGCTGGCGCAGATAAATGCAAAGCTGAATTTATGCCGTGCCCCCGAGGAAGATAAAGTGGAGTTAGTTGAGCAGCAGTTGGAGAGTGATGCTAGATTCTGGTGGGACGGGGCCCGACGCAATTATGACGGGGATGAAGCGAGGATTCTTTGGGAATGGTTCGAACAGCAGTTTAATAGGAGGTTTCTGAGCAATATACAGCGTGAAGCGCTGCGGAGAAAATTTTTGGAGTTAAGGCAAGATGGGCGTCCGGTGGTGGAATACAATAGTGAATTTCTGGCCTTGTCGCGCTATGCTACGGATATAAGAAATGATGTGGAAAGGTATAATAGGCAATACTTGGATGGGTTGGATGGGCATATTTCTATGATCGTGGATACTCCAATGGCGACGGAGTTATAAGCAATGATGGATCACGCTGAACAGGTTGAAATGCATGGTAAGAGGAGAAAGACACAAGTGGCTGAAAGAAATGTGAAACAGCGAGAAGATCAGAGCAGGCAAGTGTCGAAGTCGAGGGGAGGACCATCAGTTGCTAGACCCCCTCGGCCGAATATGGCGCCGAGACCCCCATTCAGACAGACCTTTATGCCGGGTTTTAAACCGGTGATGCCTTCGCAATGGTGCCGATCGTGCAACCAAGCGCACGATGAGGTTGGGTGTAGGCGCAAGACTAGCACTTGTTTCGTGTGTGGTAGCGTGGGACATTGGGCGAGGGAATGCCCGAATGCGCTTATGAGGATGCAAGGCGCTAGTAGCGCGGGAGGGTCGGCTAGCGTTGGGCGCGGCGCGCCGACGTGGCGCGGACGTGGCGCATTTCAAGCTAGCGGGGCTAACGCTAGCAGGGCTAGCAGCGCTGGTAGCATCGGCAGGGTTAGCGGCGCTGGCAGTGCCGGCAGCGCCGGCAGGAACGACGGCAGGGCGGCGGCGCATGCGCTTAACATCGCTGGAACTTCGCGCAACGCTGCAACTGCGCAGGGAGGTGGCCAGACCAATGTCATGACAGGTATACTCTCTATATCTGATCATGATGCATATTGTTTGATTGATACGGGGTGCAGTCATTCTGTTGTGTCGAGGGTGTTCGTAGAAAAGTATAGTTGGCCAATTGAGACGAGTAACCAAGTTTTAAACGTCCAAACCCCATTTGGTTCAACTGATCGAGAAATTACTATATGCCGAAACCGAAATATTAAAGTAGACGGAAGGGAATTCGAGGCTGATTTGTTGGTTATGGATATTATGGGGTATGATGTATTGCTGGGAATGGATTGGTTGACGAAGCACGCGGCAACCATTGACTGTCCGCATCGACGGATTCATTTTGCGAATTCAAGAGGTATGTCGTGTATTTTGAAATGTAGAGAAATGGGGGAACTAACACCATGTGTTTCTGCTGTAGAAGTGAGACATTTATTAGAAACAGGGTGTACAGCTTATCTGGCAGCTGTGGTTTATGCGGCTGCGGCAGTTCCAGAGATCAGCACTATACCGGTGGTTTCAGAATTTGTGGATGTATTTCCGGAAGAGATTGTGGGGTTGCCACCTAAGCGAGAAGTGGAGTTCGGTATCGAACTGGTACCGGGCACAACACCGATTTCAAAGGCACCGTATCGAATGGTACCGGCAGAACTGAAAGAACTTAAGGCGCAATTGGAAGACATGTTGGAGAATGGATTTATCAGACCCAGCACGTCGCCGTGGGGCGCACCAGTGCTGTTTGTTAAGAAGAAAGATGGAACATTGCGATTATGCATTGATTACCGCGAGCTGAATAAGGTAACAGTGAAAAATAAATATCCGTTACCTCGGATTGATGATCTGTTTGATCAGTTGCAGGGATCTTCGATATATTCAAAGATTGATCTGAGAACAGGGTATCACCAGTTGAGGATTCGGCCGAGCGACGTAGACAAAACAGCATTCCGTACAAGGTACGGGCATTATGAATACCTTGTTATGCCGTTTGGGCTGACGAACGCACCGGCAGCGTTCATGGATTTGATGCACCGCGTGTTTCACGATTTATTGGATTCGACAGTTGTGGTTTTCATTGATGATATATTGGTGTATTCGCGCTCCCGAGAAGAACATGAGGTACATCTTAGAATTGTTTTGCAAAGATTGCGCGAACATCAGTTATTCGCAAAGTTTTCGAAATGTGAGTTTTGGTTGAATGAAGTTACTTTTCTGGGGCATGTTGTTTCGGAACAAGGGTTAGCGGTGGATCCCGAAAAGATTCAGGCTGTTACTGAATGGAAGAGGCCAGAGACAGTTACTGAAATTCGCAGCTTTCTGGGGTTAGCCGGGTACTATAGGAGATTTGTACTCGGGTTTTCGCGGTTAGCTGCGCCACTTACAAAATTGTTGCATAAAGGCGTGAAATTCGATTGGGGTACCGCGCAAGATAAAAGTTTTGAGGAATTAAAGAGTCGGCTGGTATCCGCACCGATTCTTGCTATGCCGACTGCTGATAAAGAGTATACGGTTTACACTGATGCATCTCGATCAGGGTTGGGTTGCGTATTGATGCAAGATGATCATGTAATTGCCTATGCATCTCGGCAATTGCGACCGCACGAGCAAAACTACCCGACTCATGACTTGGAGTTAGCGGCGGTGATATTTGCGCTGAAGATTTGGCGGCATTATCTGTATGGCGTGAGATGCCGTATATTTACCGATCATCAAAGTCTGAAATACATCTTCACGCAAAAAGAATTGAATTTGAGGCAAAGAAGGTGGTTGGAATTGATGAAAGACTACGATTTGGATATCCAATATCACGCAGGAAAAGCGAACAGTGTAGCAGATGCGTTAAGCAGAAAGAGTCAGGTAAACCTGACGTCTGTAATTACAAGTGAAGCGCATCTTCTTGAGGAAATGCGCAGATTGGAAATTCATGTTGGTGCATCACGCGATTTAGCGTTGGAAGTTGCATCTAAGTGTAATAGAAGTGAGGTTGGAATTAGCGCAACTGCAATTGCATCAGTTGTGCTAGCAGCGGTGGAGATTCGATCGGAATTACACGAACAGATTCGTGCAGCACAACAGAATGATCCAAGATGTCAGAAATATAAACTGCACTACGAGTCAAATGCTGATTCCCCGTTTAAAGTTCAAGGAGATGACATCCTACGGTTTCACGACCGCATTTGTGTACCAAGTACATCTGAACTGAAAGATCTGATTTTATCGAAGGCGCACGATTCGGGTTACGCTATTCACCCGGGGGAAGTAAAAATGTACCAAGATTTGAAGAAATATTTCTGGTGGCCGAAAATGAAGCAAGACGTGCAAAGGTACATTGAAAAATGTCAGATATGTCAGCAAGTTAAGGCAGATCGGCGGAGAAAAGCGGGATTATTAAGACCGCTGGAAATACCTATGAGGAAATTTGAGTCGATCACAATGGATTTTGTATCCGGATTTCCGAGAACCGTTGGTAGATATAACACTATTTGGGTTATTGTGGACCGGCTGACGAAAATAGCTCATTTCATTCCGCTTCGAATTGAGACATCGGGGCAAGAATTAGCAGACTTGTTCTTGAAATATCAATTCAAATACCACGGTTGCTCGCGCAGTATTATTTCGGACCGAGATCCTCGATTTACTTCTCATTTCTGGGAAAGCTTTCAAGAGACAATGGGTACTAAATTGCGTTTCAGTACAGCGCATCATCCTCAGACTGACGGTCAGTCCGAACGCACTATCCAAACATTGGAAGACATGTTGCGATCCTGCGCGCTAAGTTTACAAGGTTCGTGGGTTGATCACCTGTATCTGGTGGAGTTCGCATATAACAACAGTTATCACTCGAGTATTGGTATGTCACCGCAAGAGGCGCTGACAGGGCAACAGTGCCGTACTCCGCTGTGGTGGGGACCAGCGGGTACATATCCACCTACAGGGCCGCAAATGTTAGAAGAAATTGCTGAGAAAACGAAAATGGTTCTGAGTCGGCTCAAGTCGGCTCAAGAAAGACAAAGGAAATACGCGGATATTCATCGAAGGCCGTTGGAATTCCAAGAAAGTGATCACGTATGGCTTCGAGTTTCACCTGTCAGAGGTGTACACAGATTTGGTGTTTCGGGTAAGCTAAGTCCTCGTTATATTGGGCCGTTTCAGATTTTGCGACGAGTTGGGCCGGTAGCATACGAGCTTGCGTTACCACCAACGCTGGACCGGGTTCATCCGGTGTTTCATGTATCACAGCTGCGCAGATATGTGTGAGATCCGTCACATTGTATTGACCATTCTGATTTACACATGCAAGACGATCTGACCTATCAAGAGGAACCGATGCGGATATTGGATCGAAAAGAGCAACGGCTACGAAGCAAAGTGATCCGGCTCGTGTTGGTAAAGTGGGGACGCCATTCCGATAAGGAAGCGACGTGGGAGCTCGAGGAGAGCATCCGAGAAAAATATCCGGAGTTATTCGACAATTAAGGTACGAAATCAAGTTCAGTGGACTGAACTTCATTTTAAGGGGGGGAGAAATGTCACATTATGATCTTTGCGTAAATAAAAATATATGAAAAAGGGCCTAATTGTAAACATTTTAAAGTTATGCAATATTTACAAACTTGGAGGGCTAATTTGCAAAAATTCCAAATATTAATTAAAACCTTTCTTCTTAATCTTTCCTTTCATTATTTACCGTCTAAGTTACGTAAGAGAGAATTAGGGTGCCGAACCAAAAAAGGGAAAGAGAGGGAAAGAGAGAAATCGAGCGTGGAATCTGGTCGGAATTGTCGGAAATCGGAGATTCGAACTGAATAGACGATCGTTGATCAATTCTAAAGCGTCAATTTGGTATATTTTCATTCCTTCTAATCTTTTGAAAACCCTAATTTGATTGGATTGTGGTATTTCGTTGAAAATTCGAATTAAAGTTTGATTGAATTGGTATAACTCGATATTTGGTTTCAATTGTGTTCGATTTTACTTGTGAGATTTGGAAATGGTGAATTAGGGTTTGGGATGTGTAAACTTGCTAAATTTCATGGATTATGCACCATTTGGGTCTGAATATATCGAGTTATAATCGTTTGAACATCTCAATTCATGTTATTTGATTAAATCATCCGTTTGAATTGAGTTTTGGAATTAGGGTTTAATGCCATTTGCATTCATGGTAATGGTGTTTGTTCTTGATAATCTAGATGTGAATATACCATTTGAACCGATAGTATGTAATAAGAATTAACCATGTCGAACCGCAATAGTTTTACTCCGGGCCGCAAGAACTCAACCCAAAGCACGATTTGAATTGTGCTATGATCACGGGCCGCAACAGATTGACTACGGGCCGCAATACACCCAGTTTGGCTTTAAATGTGTATTTAATAAGCCCTAATTGGTTGAACCATGACCTAAACCTATACCATTAGGACCTGAATACGAACCCTAAACCGTGTTTAACCTATGGGTTACCAATCGAATGTTTTAATCGAATCTAAATGCATAAATAGGTGGTAATTCTACGAGACATCGGATCTCGGGATCAGTCGAGACGCCTGAGCCTTAGACGAGTGCGCTATATACTCAGGTGCGGGGTTTCTGGACTTGTTTGATAGTTTATATTCAGAATTAAACTGTGTTTCAATTGACATGTTGATTATTCATTAAATTGCATTATCGAATTGTGTTGCATATGCATTACATTGCCCAAATAATTGGAACTCGAATTGTTTTATCTGATTGATATGCATGCTGGTATGGTTATTATTGTATGGATCTGAATGATCTGATTTGGAATTAAAAGTCACCGTGATTTATATCACCATCGGTTGGTGGATATGGTATTATTGTCTCCCATCGTGGCGACGTTACCCAGGGGGTGAATCCGGATTTGTCAAAGTCTATGCATGGACTTTGATGCCCAGTGTTCTAAAGCTTTAGATCGTCTGGCCCTCGGCAGTTCCCAGTACCGGTTGGGACGAGGGGTAAGTGACTCTGTATTATGATTTTGGTTATGGGTGACTTGTGTATCGGAGGCATTACCCAGGGGGTAATGCGTTTGGACGTTCAATTGGATTTAAATGGATTTTCCGGATATGAAATGGAACCAGACTTTTACTTAAACGGTTAAGCCTGTAACTACAGATGAGTGGGAACGAAATGAGTTCCAGTTTGGTGGAACATCTGTAGTTACTACCAGATATTTTGAGCTCGAGTTAAACCAAATATTGTGTGATTGAATTCCATTTTGACAAATCCTGATTTGTGATTTCATTTGGCTAATTGATGTCGGGTTTATGCGTTCATGTTTATATATTATTATAAACTGATCTGAGCTTTATTTGTGTTTTATTTTTGAATATAATCTGTGATTGCAAGTCCAGGAACGAAATGTGGCAAATTTATCGCACTGAGAATTTATTTCTCATCCCCTTTTTGGGTTAATTTTTCAGGTTCCGGTTCGGCAGATCCGAGAGAGGCACGAGGTCGGTAGGCCTGGTTTCACCGCTGCTTAGACTGTCTGGTATTTTGACATTAGAGATTATGTATATAGTTATGTTTTGATTGTGTATATATATAGTCTCTATGTCATTTTGTGATGCGTATCCATCGAGATACGGGTTTGTATGATATTACCTGACCAGCTGGGATTTATGTTATTTGTTTGTTTGGTTGTTTGTTTCTGTTTTTATTTCCTATTATATCGTAATTGCCTTGTAGGCATACGGGCAACCGTATGTCTACGGCAGAAGCACCTGTCGCGCCTCGTTGGGCCGCGGGGTGTGACACTACCCGTACCAAGCCCCACTCGGCTTGGTCGGACCAGGTTGGTGCGGCCTAGCCGTACCAACTTGGTAAGACCCGTACCACTAGAGGCAAATCAGAGATGAAGTCTGAAACCCTTGAAACATCTTTTATCCTAAATCAAAACACAGTTTATACCTTTCCTTGCACAGTTACTATTCTATTGCATTGTTTGATTGCTTGAGTTGATTCTTTAGGAAGATTAAGTACCAAAACTCCCTCTTTCTCACTTCTAGTTTTTAGTCGAGATAAGTAGATTCTAGATAAAGAAACCGTCCCTGTGGATCGATACCCGATTATACTCCTCGATAGGGTTGTGCACTTGCAACCCTAATCGGAAGGTGTAACCGCGGTTTTAAAAGGTACGCTCCCAAGCGTACCGAAACTTGCGTTGCGCTTTCACGCGAATACTTATCAAAATTAATTGGCTTCGCAACTTCGCAATGACGATTTTTTTTAGATTACTGACTCAATCTCGTTGTTTAAACATGATGGTGACAGAACCTTCAGGAGTGGATTTTGACCGGATAGAAGTTGTCAGGATTGAAGAACAGGGCAAAAATTTAAATCTAGTGAGTTATTTCTGTCGAATTTGTTGTTTGATTTGATATAGTAAGAGATCTTGTAATTATTTCTTTATTTCTTTTGAATTTCGATATGGAGGAGATATGAGGAGACGATCTGAGAGAGACGATATGGATGAGAGATGAAAGCGAGATGATATGGAGTATTGATCTTATCATTTTACATTATTCATCCAGTTAATTTTACAGTATTCATCTTGTGATTTTATAATATTCATCTTATGAAAATCTGGAGGAAAGAGATCATAGAGGAGCGATATGAAGTACTGATCTTGTCATTTTATAGTATTCACCTTGTTAATTTTACTGTATTCATCTTGTGAAAATCTGGAGGAAAAATATAATAGAGAGACGATATGGAGTATTGATCTTGTCATTTTACAGTATTCACCCATTAATTTTACAGTATTCATTTTGTGATTTTACAGTATTCATCTTGTAGAAATATGGAGGAAAGAGATGATAGAGAGACGATATAGAGTATTGATCTAATTATTTTACAGTAGTTACCGTTAATTTTACAGTATTCATCTTGTGAAAATCTAAAGGAAAGAGATGATAGAGATGTGATATGAAGTATTGATCTTGTCATTTTACAGTATTGATCTAATTATTTTGTGAACCATGGGAATTTGAGCTTTGACTAGGCCTTGTCACAGACCCAAAAAAGTTAGATGATCTTAATTTTGGTTACTGATATGTGATCCAAATATCCATTCCAGGCCCAATTTAATTTGAGCACCTCCACCACTGTCTTCTGTACTAACCCTTTTGTATTTTTACCCTTTATTCTTTTTCGTCTTTTTCTATTTTTTTTTTCCTTATCCCAACATACGACAAGACAACTAAAATAACTCCTAATTAATTTAATTAGGAATGAGAAGAGGAGAGGGATTTGGATTGATTGATTGCTTCGTCAGTTGGTCTAATGCGCTAATTGATTATTGCTCTAAGGGGCCTATGCACATTCAGCAAATGCACTGGAGCGCACTAACTTCCAATTAATAGTGGGTGATGAGGCTGCACAACCACTTACATTATCCAAAACAAAAAATAATATAGCGGTGGGTGAGATTGATTGCTGCATTTACTTTCCTTATCTTCCTAAAAACTCTTTTGCATCTTTTTTTTTTTTTTTTTTTTTTGAAAGAAAACAGCTCTTTTGCATCTCACATAACATCTGCAATCAGCAAGTCATTCTTGTGAACAATTCTCTATTTTCTCAAAGACCATCCTACTCTCAATCTCAAATTTGTAATAAAATCCAATCTCTCTACACTTTTGTCTGTTCAAGTACCTTCCAAATTAACCACCAATGGTTTGATTCCAGAAGTGCTAAACAAAGCGGCAAATTAATTCACTATTTCAGCGGACTGGGGAGATGTGGGGCATCAACGACCAGCGCAAGAGGCTCCACAACATGCTTCTTGAAATCTAGGCTGTACTTCCCAACGCTGAGGAACAAGCAAATTCTAGCATAGCCGTGAAATTGTGGCTTGAGAAGCTCGAATCAGCTGCTTATGAGGCTGATGATCTGCTCGATGAGTTTTGTTATGACTAAGATGCCGTGAGACGTGACCATAAGGTCGACAATGTAAGTGCCTTCTTTTCCCTTGAAAATCCTTCTCTGCTTTGCTATAAGATGAGTGGGAAATTGAAGAAAGTTTTGGGTAGGCTTGATGGTCTTGTTGTCCAGATGGGGAGGTTTGGTTTTGTTCATGGCCAGAGGGTGCATGTGGCCAATCGGATCGGAACTGATTCTCTTGTGGTTGGATCAAAAGTTGTTGGTAGGGACAAGATAAAGAGAAGGTAGTGCGATTATTGCTTGAAGGGTGTGAAAGTCATAATCTCAAGGTTATTCCAGTAGTTGGTATGGGCAGGCTTGGCAAAACCACTCTTGCTCTACTGGTGTACAACGATCCTAGAGTTCAAGAATACTTCAACTTGTCATTACAGGTTTGTCTGTCTTAAGAGGATAATATTGGTCAAATTGTTAAATTGATCACTGTATTAGTTAAGGGGGAATGCAATATTCCCAATGACAACATAGAGCTGCTTGAGAGGTATTTACGTTATGAGATATGTGGAAAACAATATCTACTTGTATTTGATAATGTTTGGAATGAAAATCTCGATGTCTGGGAGTGGCTGAGAGCTATGTTAAACTGTGGTGATTCTGTAAGTGTCATTATAGTAACCACCAAGAGCGGCAAAGTGGCAACTATAATGGGTACGGTGAAGAGTTATAAATTGGAATGCTTAGGTGAGGACGACTCATGGAGCTTATTTCAAAAAAAGGCATTCAGCAAGGGGGAAAGGAATAGCAAGAGTTGGTTGGAATTAAAGGAATACATGCTAAATGCCTTTTTGTGAATCAGGCGCGACGGATCCTCCTCTCCGAAACATCCCAATTATGACCCTCTACCATACCCATTATAGTTGCCACCATACCGCTCCTTGTGGTTACTATAACGACACTCCCAGAATTACCACAGTTTTACATAGCTCTCAGCCGCTCCCAGGCATCAACATTTTCATTTCAAACATCATCAAATACAAGAAGACATCACTTTTCGCATATCTCCCGATGTGAACGACTCTGGAGATGCTTGATGTTGTCACAGGGAACTTTGCAGTCTTTTTAAATCACATAATCAATGATCAATTTTGCGAGAGCTCTAACATCAAATTCCTCAGACACACAGACCCAAATGAGTAATTCGAAGTGCTCTTTTACCCTAGGGTCATTGTAGACCAACTGGGCAAAACTGGTTTTCTTGAGTCCACCCATGCCGACTACTGGAAAGACCATCAAGTTCTCAGTTGGATGCAACTCAGTCAACAATTTCAGTAAGTTTTCCTTATCATCCCTCCTTCCAACAACCTCCGACTCAATTACATAAAAATGGGTTCTGACTTCTGACATGATGAACAACAGACCCTTGCTGGCCTTGAACAAATTTGAACATTTCCATCTCAGTGACCAGCACGTCAATCCTCCCACAACCTCCTTGAACTTTCTACTCATCTTGTACCGAAACAGAACTGATTTTCAACAGAGATAAAACCACTTACATTCCCAACCTTATGGCCGCGTACCACAGCATCCCTGCGCAGCTCCTCATAACGGAACTCATCGAGAATGTCGTCAGCATCATAGGCAGCTGATTTCAGATTTGGCAGCCTGGAATCACTGCCAGAATAGCATCCCCTTGCTCCTCAGCGTCGGTAAGTACAGTTGTGGAGCCTTTCACACTGGTCAGCAATGCCCCACGTCCCCAATCCTCTGCACCAGAGAATCTGCTGATTTGTGACCAGTGTGAAACGCGATTGGGACCAGAGGTGATAGCAACAGGTGTGCCATCGCTGATTTGGAAATTTGAAGTATACGAGAGTAAAAACTAAAAGGCTTAAGCAAGAAGAAGAAGAGATTTTGGAAAAGAGAAATGAGATTGAGAAGTGGAAATTTGGAGATTCAGAGTTCCATTCAGGAGGCGTGGTATGCATGATCCACAGTTCACTCTCCGAGATGAAGAAAACATATAAAAATTTACTCTATTGCTATTGGATGTGTGCGCTATATTGAATAATAATCCCAGCCCAGATAATATACATAGTTCCCTATCCCAGATCACGTCATCACTGAGTCACTGTTTAATTTATTCCACTTTGCACACAATTACGCAAAACATCACACTTTTTTATGTAATTGCAATTTAATTTGTCACTACATAACTGGTTAGCAATTTTACACCCGATGTTTTGTTAATTCATTCTGCTGAAAAACAAAATTCCTCGTACAGAGATTTAAGATGTAACCTGAAAAATAAATGTCGTTTACATTTTCCTATTTTTTTGTTAAAAAACAATATGCATCAAATTTTCTCTTGCAAACATTTGTTAACACGTACGTACGGCTCACCAGAATCCAGATATAAGATTTATTCGCAATTATCCCAGTACGAACTTTTTCTTAAATCTAATGTTAAGATAAAATTTTCATAATTTAATTTTGTTGAACCCAAAACTTCTCGAGGAAAAAGTATTGTATTATAGAATCTGGCTAATATGACATCAGCTAGTGTCTTTTCAGTATATATAATACCAACTCCAGTACTTATCAAATCGACTTCAAACGACGAATTCAATCCGATCTACTTTATTAATTGTGTTTATATGCAATATTTATAATTTTTCAAATTTAGTATCAAGTCAAGCAGTTAAATCTAGAAGTTTTTAAACTAATTTTAATGCATTTATTTTTTAACATTTTTGACCACTTGATTTGCATGTATTGATTGTCAACTTGCATATTTTTTAACAAGAAAAACAACCCATTTTTTTGCTATATCTTATTATCTATAATCTTCTAATCCACGTGATTTAATTTCGCGAAAACACACCAAATATTAAAATCTTGTACATCAGTGATTGCTAAGTACTTGCACATGACTACATTATTAAAGTTAATTGGTCACCTATCAGAGACTTTGAGATATTGATTCGGTTTTTTTCTTTTTCTTTTTTTTAAAAAAAGAAGAAGGCTGGTACAGAGTGATTAATTACTACTTTATACCAGCTCAACAATTATTGAATTTTCGCCATTAAATGTTGGTAGAAAAGAGGCAATGTACATGTTGAAAAAACACGAGGTAAATTTGCTACACGGTTTTCTATATGAATGGATGCACAGATGAACGATGGGAACCTTTTTCTTGGTGTACCCATAAGTTGGCTTTCCTGAAATTTTTATTAATAGAAATTAAGTAAATAAATATCGATAATGAGAACGAAATTGATTTTTTTTTCGAGATATAGAAAAAACGTGATAGTTTATGGACGTTATAGACTATCACGTAGGGGTGTCAATGGGTACGGTATGGGTCGGATGAAGACATTTTCATATCCATATCCATTAAAATTAATCTTATCCATACCCTACCCATACCCATTAAAAATTAATCTTACCCTACCCTACCCTTGCCCGTTAATATTATCAGGTAACGAAACGATAGTTGATGAATAACGGATAATACTAGTATAATAATTAGTTTTATTATATTTTACATATTAAACATCAAAAACTCATTCATTTTAACATATATAATTGCATTTCTAATAAAAAAATAAAATAAATGTGCAATCAATTCCAACTAAATTATTTGTTATAAAGAATAAAAATTAAAAAACACGAATATACATTTAAGTGGGTTAGAAATTGAATTGAATATACATTTAAGTGGGTTGGAAATTGAATTGAATATATATTTAGATTTTATGATTACCTGATATGATAACGGGTACGAAATAGTCATTACCCATACCCTTACCCATTTATTTAATGAAAAAAAATTCTTACCCATACCCAATAAGCTAACGAAAAAAAAACCTTATCCATACCCGCCTTATCGAATATGATACGAGTTGAGTAAACGGCTAAAAAGATACCATTGACACCCCTAATATCACGGCTATATTAACCACAAATTAATTACGAACCGCGCATCTAATTGAACCGCACACCAAAAAAAAAATAATAATAATAATCTGGCCATGATACTCTATCACGGCCAGAGGTTTAAACTGAATTCAAACGGCTTGTTTCATTATAACCTTATACAGCCAATTAGAACCTTAGCCACAAAATTAGAAGGTAATATTTGAAGACGCTATGGATGAGCGCAGAGCACGGCTGGTGCACGAAAAAAAAAAAAAAAAAAAAAAAAAAAGCCTTTCTGACAAGTTATCGTGTTACAGTATGTTTGCAAGAACCAACCCATGGGCCCCTCCTAGTGGATTGATTTTACCCCAGTCGGGTATACCCGCCCGTACCCGCCGCCCGGGGTACCCGTGCCCGAGCTCGGGTATGGGTCGGGTACTCGGGTACGCGGGTACGGACAAAAACCGGACCGGACCCGTTATTTTGGACCAATACCCGACCATACCCTATCCGAGTTTACCCGTACCCGACTAAACCCGTACCCGACTACCCGAGTACCCATACCCGTATACCCGAGTTACTGTTCATCCATTTCAAAATTCAAAAATTCTGATTTTTCCCCTCCAAATAAATCAGAAAAAAACCAGAAAAAAACCAGAAAAAAAACCAACAAAAAAACAAAAACCAGAAAAAAAAACAGCAAAAAAAAAAAAAAAAAATACCCGTATCCGCCTTACCCGTCAAGGATACACGGGTAAGGGTATAGGACGGGTATACCCGGGGTACCCGTACCCGCCCGAGTTGCAAACCACTAGCCCCTCCATCAATATTCAAAATTTAAACGTTGAAAATAAAGAGCGTCTTGATCTAATTAAATCTAGGGCCGTGATAAGAGTATCACAGCCTGATTTTTTTTCCCTTTGTGGTTCATTTAGATGCGCAGTTCGTAATTAATTTGTGGCTAATTTGGCTGTTATAGTCTATAACAGCCATATACACTATCACGTTTTTTCTATATCTCGAAAAACCTCAATTTCGTTCTTCATTATGGATATTTATTTAATTAAATTCCTATAAATAAAAATTTTGGGTTGGCTTTCTATCGTAATCGTTTGAAGTCAATATGATATGTTTAGAGTTCAGTTCACAAAGAAATTTGATGAATTTAAGAACACGTACCCTAGTTCTACTACAACTTGATGGGAACTTGTTTACAAAAAAAAAAAAAAAAAAAACTTTATAGGAACTTCATGTGTATCTTTTCCGAAAATAAGAAACTCTTATATTGTTCCCCTTTATTAATTTGTATCATTATACTGGCTAGTAATGCATTTAGTTCATAAGCATATTTGTCAATTTTAAACTTCAAGGTATTATTTCAAAAATTTATTATGAAAATTAGATCACAGATACATGGTGGAAATTAGCATCATATATTTTTCTTTATCTCAGGCCTTTATTATTAAGCTAAAGTTTCATGTTAAAGGAATATTATAATTTTCTTTCATTTACATTTTAATACTTTCTAAGTTACACTAGAATTTTTCTAGTAAAATTCTCTAAAATTCTGAGCATCTCTTGCAACTTATGATATTTTAACTAAACTCCTATTAAAAACAAACAGTATCACTGACAAATTGTATTTTTTTTTTCTAGTGAGTCTATGGTACTATCTATATTACGATTTGGCCCGTGCTACAACTCAATATTCGAGTTTTTAAAATTCTAACGGTCGATCCGAACTGTTCATCTTGTTCTCCATATTAATATGTGTTTGGAGATCAAATTTTACATTTTTTGAAATTTTTTTATTATTTTTTTAGATTTATTGAAAATCACTGTTTTTGGATGGTCCAGAATTTTCAGATCAAGTGATTTTCTAAATATCTAAAAAAATACTAACAAAATTTAAAAAAAATGTAAAATTTGGTCTCCAAACACATATTAATATGGAGAACAAGATGAATGGTTCAGATCGACCGTTAGAATTTTGAAAACTCAAATATTGAGCCGTAGCACGGACCAACCCGTAATATGCATAGTACCATAGACTCACTCTTTTTTTTCTATAAAAAGAAAATGACAGTATCACTGACTAATTGTGTTGGACACTAAATTTAATAAAATCTTACATAACACTTTCGGAATGAGCAAACTTTAATTTTATGTTTTTATCTGTGCATCTAATAATTTGGGCGTTCTTTTCAATTGGCCTCATAATATTGTCTAAGTTGTAAATTTTCATAATATTTTCCGAATTAGTTGTAATGAAAAATTTAAAATATAGTAGTGTTGTTAATATTAACTTAATTACTAAATTCTTGTAATTTAAAAAATTCGTGATTTGATTATCTGTTAAAGATCGTTGATTAATGATGTTTTATTATAAAATTGAATATTCTGAACAGTAAAATATATTTCAAATTTGATCAAATTTTAGTGTGATGTAAAACGAAATCCGTTTCATTAAAAAAAAAAAAGCTTCCTTTTTATTGGTAATTAATTTCTGTGGGAAATTTTTCCAAAAAAGACAAAAAAAAATGTTTGTGAAATTGGGGGTCGTTGTGGTTATTTGGTCAGCAATGCTTTGTTGAACATGGGGTTTAACCAGGGTTCTAAATAGCTAGCTATAGCTTTTCCGGACCATAAACGCTAAGCTATGAGATAAAATTATGCTAACTCAGCTACAACCGCTATAACTATAATAGCTGACCGCTATTACCGCTATATGAGACATGCTATAGCTACTGCTATGCTACATGGTTTTTTTTTTTTACAATTTATATAGACTTCTGTACTTCTATTCTTATTTCTAATGCTACATGGTCTTCTACGATAAGTATACTAAACCGATCTATATGCTTCTATTTTTATTTGTGATTTATTCTATTATTCTATATCGAGAAATATTCAAATACTAATTCTTCATTTTGATTACTCTTTTTATAGTATTCATTTGTAAAATTATTATCGTTCGTTTCCATTGAAAGCTGATTTTGATTATTATTATAATTATAAAATGTTTAAATATGTATATTGACTTCATTTACCTTATAAAATTAATTGCTCTTTGTCTATTATAATATGTAATACCATGTAGTATAAACTATTAAATAATGTTACTTTTTAGATTTTTTTCCTTCTTATTTGCGTAATTAATAAAAAGTATAGTCTTAGATTAGTTGTCATTTAGTTGTTACATCAATTCTCTAATATTGATTATGTTGATAATTAGTAGAAATATAGAATATAAAGTTTGAAAAGGAAAAATCGCTATGTGTGATAGCTTCCGCTGTAGCTATGCTATTCGCAATAGTTTTTTTTTTTGCTCTCCCTGCTATGCCACTATAATCACTATTTAGAACCTTGGGATTAACCTTTTACTGGGTCATACCAGAGGCCCAAAAAGTTAGACGACAAAACTCAATTTAATTTCAGCACCTCCATCGTGGAGTGCGTATCCTCTGAGATATCTCGACTTTTGCGTGACCGACGTGTCCGGTGCCTATTCGGGGGTAGCGCAGGGGCCAGTATTATTTTAGCTACGAGATTCGTGTATAATGTATTTAAACGGTTCAGATTTTCCAAAAAGTCAGGCAAAATATGAGGTATCTCAGAGGATACGAATTCTCCATCTTGCGCAGTTTCTGTCTCAACTCTCAACGACCCCCTTGTCTTTTTCACCCGTTTCTTCTTTCTTTTCTCTTCCTTTTTTATATTCTTTTTTGTTGCACCAGTCGACAAGACAACTAAGTCAACTAAATTAACTCCTAATCAATTTAATTAAGAATTAGCAGAGGAGAGCAAATTGCGATTGATTGCTTCTTCAGTTTGTCTACTGCACTGATTGATTGCTCTGATTCTCCTAATCAATCTAATTAAGAATAACACCAGTTGGTTTTTCCTCGAGAGATATATGATAAAGTTGCATGATTTTTTTGTTTATTTTAATTTTTATCCAAAATTTTGTATGTAGTTAAACATGATTTTTGTTAAATAAAAGTCATGATTAACCTAGGTTTCACAGAGTTAAATAAAAGTCATGATTTATGACCTTAGCTCTCTGGGTAGGTGGAACTAATTCCTTGTCATCAAACTTCTTTTATTAATTAAAGGACGACCCAATAATTCAAGGTTTGCATTTAATAAAAGTAAATAAATAAATAAATAAATAAAAAATATGTATTGGTCCATCAAAATATCAAATACATCAATTCATTTCAAATTCACCAGCGACGTACGACCTCATCAAACACGAATCTCAAAGCCAATCAGATGGCAGGGAAACTATGCTCACCAAAACATCCTCATGACCATAACACGCTGGCCTCACTCATATAATGTCCAGTTTAATAAAGAACCGGAGAGCAATGAGATGCAATCATTATTTATTTACAATTTTATAGATCACAGGCTATAAAAGAATCCCAATTGTCTTTCACTTTTAATTGCGCGTTGGATCTTTCAAGCTGTTTACGAGAAGTAAAGTACGTATGCCTAATTTCGTTTCTGTGGCTTTTTGTAAAATTACGATCGGTATATATGGATAAAATGAAAGTGGAATGAAAATGGCTGCTAATCTTTAACCTATATATATTGCATCCCCATATGCAGGTTTCAACTAGAGCAAATAGCAAAGGTGTTGTGCATAATAGTCAAGGACTGCAGGTATATGTTCTTACCTTTTTTTTTTTTTTTTTTTTTTGCTTTTTACATAATAGGAGAAGAGTAGGTTTATATATATAGAGCGATAAGTATAGTATTTTCTGACGAATAGCTATATTGGGGAATTTTTTATTTATAAAAATGATTATTAAATAATAAAGGAAAACAAAAAGAGTAACTTATTTTTCGATGTATAGATGGATCCCAAAAAAAATTTGGATCCATTTAATTAACTTTGGAAAGGAATTTTTTTTCCGAGCCAAAGTGTTTTATTTTGTTTCAAAAGAAGTTCCAACATTCATTTGTTTCTAAAAAATCCAGACAATCTTTCTGTAATTTCTTAAAAAATCTCAGCTACTATTTCAGAGAAAATTCTACTAGTCTTTCTATTTCTTAAAAAACCTCAGTTTAGTTTCATTTTTTTTTTCGGATCTATTTATGATATCAGAAAACATAAGTAGGCTTTCATTTTTATTTATGATTTAATAATAATTTTTATTAATAAAAAATGCCCCGATTAGTGCACAATAATTTTTTAGGTTCATGTTTAGTTTTTAGATGATACTTAAGGACAATTGTATGTTGCTTATTCCATCTTAGTATTCTTGTTTTACATTTCGATTGGTAATTTAAGTTATGATTTAAATTAATCGATCCCGATGAGAGAGAAATTGAGAAATAGATCTCTGTTTATATAAGAAAGTGGGTCTTACAAGCAGGAGTAAATTAATCAAATACTTCAACAAAATATGTTTTTGAAAATAGTGATTGTCAAAAGAAAATATCCACAGAAATGAAAAATGAAAAATCATCTCAAAAACCAAAATTTTAAACTAGGTCCAACAGCCTTACTGATTTCTCCGTAGATCTCGAGGCTGTTGAAATATATAGCAATTTCCTATATGTAATATCCAAAAAAATTGATATATAACTGACAAATAAGAAAAAAAGAAAAAAAGAAAAAGAAAACATGCTGTCATGCTATATATATATATACCAATTAAAGCATGGTGCTTTGCTTGTTTCCCTTGCTGGTCTTCTCAAGCATGCAATTGGAATGTATCATGCAGTAGATGTTCCGGCCAGGCTGTAACACCTAAATTAATGATTATTATACATGATAGTTTCATCTACTATAGCTATACTTCTCTCTAATTTCTTAACTTAAATAACCTCAATCCTTTACTTTTAGCTCTACGTATTTATACCTCTCTGCAATTTGTAAACTTTGTTCAATCAACTAGATCGTTGAATTTTAGCTCTACATACATATCTGTATGATCAGTCACATCCTGGCGATATATATATATACACACTACCAAATATGGAGTTTGATATTATTGCCGATATCCCTTGTCTTCAAATTTGTCTCAATCTAACTATGCAATGCCAGAAATATTTTATTTTAACGAATTAATTAATACTGAAAGCCTATAATCCGGTCAAATTAAGCTTCCCTTACTTTCTCTCTCTCATGGTCCAAGAGTGCAACGGATCAGTAGTCTTCACCTTGTTTATCTCTAAAACTCGGAAGTAATAAAATATACTATGGTAATTACAAAAAAAAAATTATATATCTAGTAAAAATTATTTTGCAATTGAGAAAATTCAAAATCGATCGGTGGTATCTCTCATGCGAACAAATAATAAAAAAAGGTTGGAACTCTCATTTGTCTTTTCAAAATTGCCATCTTGTTCTCGCTTAAGTATTTTAGGTTTACTCTGAGATAAAAAAAAAAAAAAAATCAAGGACCCTCTCATCACTAAAATACTTCCAATTTCCAAATCAGCAATGGCGGACCTGTTCCTATCAGCTCTGGTCCCATTCGTTATGGAGAAATCAGGAGAAAGACTATTGCAGAACATCAGTGATATGTGGGGAATTTCTGACCAGCGCGAGAGGCTACACGACAAGCTGGGCGCAGTACGGTACGTACTTACCGATGCAGAGGAGCGAAGTGATGATAATCCGGCAGTGAAATCTTGGCTGGCCAAGCTGAAATCAGCTTCCCATGATGCCAATGATGTTCTTGATGAGTTCCTTTATGAGGAGCTGCGCAGGGATGCTGTGAGACGCGGCCACAAGGTGGGGACATCAAGTGGCTTTTTCTCCCTTGAAAATTCAAATTCAATTATGTTTAAGATGAAGATGAGTGGGAAGTTGAAGGAGATTGTAGGGAGGATTGATGAGCTGGTCACTGAGATGGAAAGGTTCAAATTTGTTAAAGGTCGGCAAGGGCAAGTTGTTGATCGTGAAACCCATTCTTATGTAATTGATTCGGAGGTTGTAGGGAGGACGGACGACAAGGAGAACTTGGTGAAATTGTTGACAGAGGTGCATCCAACTGAGAATTTGATGGTCTTGCCAGTAGTTGGCATGGGTGGACTCGGCAAAACCACTCTTGCCCAGCTGGTCTACAATGACCCCAGGGTAAAAAAACACTTCGAATTACCTGTATGGGTTTGTGTGTCTGACGAATTTGATGTTGGAGCTCTCGCAAAAAAGATCATTGATAATGTGATTCACAGGAACTGTGAAGTTCCTTGTAACAACATGGAGCTGCTCCAGAGTCGTTTACGTAAGGAGATAAGTGGAAAGCGGTATCTTCTTGTATTGGATGATGTTTCGAATGAAGATGTTAAAAAGTGGGATCAACTGAGACCTCTTTTGAAATGTGGTGATTTAGGGAGTGCCGTAGTAGTTACCACTAGGAGTGGCAGGGTGGCAGATATAATGGGTACGGTAGAGAGTAATAAATTGGAATGCTTAGGTGAGGAGGATTCGTGGAGTTTGTTTCACAAAAAGGCATTTAGCAAGGGGGTAAAGGAATGCCAAGAGCTAGTTGAGATTGGTAGAAAGATGGTTCAAAATTGTCGGGGATTGCCGCTGGCCATTAATACACTAGGTAGCTTAATGAGTTATAAGCATGAGGCACGTGAGTGGTTGGCTGTACTAGAAGATAACAGGAGCTGGGTACAAGATAATGTTTTGCCATTATTGAGGCTAAGCTATGACCACTTGCCTTCGTACATGAAACAATGTTTCACTTTTTGTGCAGTATACCCAAAGGATTATGAGATGGACAAGGAGAAGTTGATCCAATTTTGGATGGCAAATGGATTTATTCCATCTGATGGGTCCAGCCTTGAAATGAAAGGCAATGATATATTCAATGAGTTGGCTTGGAGGTCATTTTTTCAGGAAGTTAGGCAAGTTTATCCCTATGGGAGGTTGAGAAACTACTTTGATTCAACGGAAGAAGGCTACTTTTTTGAAACAAAGTGCAAAATGCATGATCTTATGCATGACCTTGCTCAAAACATCATGGGTGATAAATGTCAATCCATAACAGAACTACCAGTAACAACACCTGACAGCTTCTGTCATGGTATTTCAAAAAAAAGAAAGACAGATCTACCAGCACAGCTTAACCAACCAAGGATTAATGCCCATCATGTTTCAATAAAGAATCTTCCCACAGATATTAATAAAGTCATTGATTGTTTCCCTTCAATCCGGAGCCTCATTAACACCACTTATAGTGACTATATGAAAAGCATTGAATTCATAAAATCAAACTCCCTACGTATATTAGAATTGAATGTATTTGATACTGAGAAATCTATCTTTACACCCCAAAAGTTGAAATATTTGAGATATCTGGATCTTAGAGTCCATCGTGGAATTACTTCATTGCCAGAAGAGATTAGTACTCTCTATCTCTTGCAGACCCTAAGGATCTCCTTCTATTGGGATCTTGAGATGTTACCAGAAGGTATGCGATTTATGAGAAGCCTTCGTCATCTCTATATTAAAGACTGTCCTAAGTTAAGAAGCATGCCAGAAGGTTTAGGACAACTAGATTTCTTGCAAACACTGACAATTTACATTGTTGGCACCGATGACGGTAATGGCATTAGGGAGCTAAATAACTTGAATAATCTGCATGGCCAATTGCATCTCTACAATCTAAGGAAAATTAAGCATGTTGAAGATGCAAGGGAAGCAAATTTGATGGCTAAAAAAAATCTGGATGATCTGGCATTATGTTGGGGAATGCCAGACGATTATGGAAGGTCCGGTCGAAATATACCAGAATCAAATGCTCCGGAGGTGATGGACTGCAATCCTTTTGAAGTGTTGGATGCTCTCAAACCTTGCAACAAGTTAAAGGCTCTGCAAATAAAAGAATATAGAGGAAATATGCTTCCAGTGTGGATGACAGAGTTCCATATGCTAGAAAATCTAATTGAGCTGCATATAATTCAATGTAGAGAGTGCACAAATGTACCACCAGTAGAAAAGCTACCTTTTCTTCGAATTCTCATATTACAACATTTGAATTACTGGATGCATATTTGCAATAGTGCATCCACTAGTGCCAGAGGTGGTGAAGATGTCCAAGTACCTTTTCGATCATTAAAAAAGTTGGTATTGTCAGAAATGCCAGAGTTATGCAGTTGGTGTGAAGGTGAAGTTGGCAACAAGTCATCACTGACTTTTCCTGAGCTCACAACACTAAAAGTCACAAACTGCCCAAAGCTGACTACAATGCCAATTGTACCTTTGCTCACGAGCATGACTGTTGAAGGAAACAAAAACTTATCATGCTTTGCAAAAGGATTAACTACATTGCATGACCTCTCACTTGTGGGTCATGGTGGAAATGAAGCTCTTTCTTTTCAGCCATGGGAGTCTCTCAATAAGTTATTTTTGGGAAATTACAACAGTATTTTACCAGTAGGTGCAAATGATGGGGACATGAGTATAACTCCACCAAAATGTCGAAGTTTGCATTTCTCAGAAGTGTCAAATATTCCATCAAATACGTCCCTATGGTTCTGGAAGTGTTTTACATTTCTCGAAAGTCTGGACATTGAGAAATGTGACAGTCTTAAATACTGGCCAGAGGAAGTGTTTAGAAGTTTGAACTGCCTAGAAAAGATTAAGGTGGTTAGCTGCCCCAACTTTCGTGGATCACAACTGGAGTTACCAGTTGGGTGGTCAACCACAGAAGTGCTATTGCCATTACTTCGAAGACTAGAAATCTGGGATTGTCCAAATCTGGTCGAAATTCCCAAATGCTCAACATCTATTCGAATACTGTATATTCATAAATGTCCAAAACTTCAATGCTTACGAGAATGGTTGGGAGGCATTATTGCTCTCAACAACTTGTGGATTATGGACTGTGAAAGCTTGAACTCCTTACCACAGAGCATAGGTGGCCTCGCCAATCTGGTACAGCTCGATATTTATTTCTGCCCCAACTTGGCATATCTTCCAGAGGGAATGGAAGGGCTTAAAGCACTTGAGGAACTTACTATCATAAACTGCCCAGAGATAAGTTCTCTTCCTGAAGGTCTGTTACAGCAGCTAAAGAACCTCAAGAAACTATGGATCAAAGGTTGTCCCCACCTGGAGAGGCATTTCAGAAGGTATGGGAAATATTGGCACCTGACTTCTAACATTCAGATTACAAAGTTTGGAGAAGAATGAGGATCCGACATATTAAAGGATTTCACACTGTCAGTTCCATCATGCAAAATCACTTGCTCTTCAGGACGATCCTAATTACCATATGAGGTATATTACATCTACACTATGTTACTTTAAATTCATTTAAATATTTTTCTTTCACTTAAAGAGAGCATTTAAAGAGAGCAATCTAGTAGCATAAGAAATTATAAATGTAGAAAAAGTAGGCTTCCAAGGTTATACTTATACATTTATATATCAACTTTGGATATCAACTATTACAAATATTGTTCAACGGAAGTGTTGCTCAAGCTATCCATCAGTATGGTTCTTTTTTTTTTCAATTATATTCGATGAAGTCAAAGAGACAAATTTGATGCATTGTGGTCCTTTAATTAAAATATGAAATGTAAGAATGAGCACGAACAATGCAATAGACAATAAATTGTGTTTCACTTTTGTTGCTGATTTGTATCTTTTTCTATGACAACAAAATATAATTTTATAGTCATTACTATTGCATAGAGAATTAAAAGTAGTGTTGAGAAGGGCTTCCACTGAAATTGCATAGACAATAAATTGTGTTTCACTTTTGTTATAGAAGCATACAACAGTTCACTTTTCGGTTAAGAATCTGAATACACCTGTAAACCCGAATTTCAGAAACAGTGAGAAAGAGAGAGAACGGAGAAGCAAAAAGGGGCCATCAGTTGGTGCTAGCACATCTAAGTAGTGTTGAGAAGGGCTTCCACTGCACTGCTTCTTCAAACTGGTGGTATTTTCGACCTTGAATTTAATTTACACTTGGATCTTTATTTGGGTAGAGATTGATTGATTAATCTAAACTGAATTGAAACCCTACATCCAACCCGAATTACCAACATAATATCCCATTGTTAAATAAGTGATACTCAGAATTAGCAATATTTCTAATCATTCTAAAAACCATTTCTATGTAATACTCAGAATTATTTCTGTAGTAATATTCCATTGCTAAATAAGTGATACTCAGAATTGGCAATATTTTGGGACATTATAAAACCATTTCTATTTAATAACCATGATGTATATTTGAATGCGCAGTTTGCAGAAGCCCCTTGGAGCTAATTTATACCAATTTTCTAAAAGTTAGTTCTAATCGCTACATCCCTCTTTTTATTGAGGTAGCTATTTACTTTATATTTTTGTATCTATTATAAATATTAGATTATGACAGTGATTGTTAACTTATAATTTACTACAAAATTCAAAAGAATTTTAGGAGCTGGAGCAGCTAGATAAGTAAAAATAGGCGTTCTTTTCTAAGTGGTTCATTAATCATGCAGATCATCTCTAAGGCATTCTGAAATTCATGCTTCCGTGGTTGTCTGGGGTGCACTTGTAGAAATGCTGCATGATTTTCTCCAATTGTATGAGTACCCACTCGACCCGCTAGATATGCTTCAGCATTCTCTCATGCAATTCTAAATTGTAGTTATTGTTTGGAACATCTTCAAGATTAAAATAGGAACATGGTTATTCCTTTCTTTTCTTTTTTTCTTTTTTCTTTTCTTCTTTTCAATCCTTCATAGTTAATGCTGCTTTGTATAAAAAACCATATCTATGTGATTTGTTGTTGCTTCTTTTCATTACCAGTGATTTGTTCTTAATATAAAACAATTGTTTCAAGTTCAAATAGAAAATTCATCATAATTCAACAATACCTCCTTTCCTTTGTATTTGTTTTTCTTTTCTTTGAATCCTCTGTGCTCAATGTAGCCCCAGGATAGCTCGGCATGATATTTTTATATTATTTCTCACTAATCTCTCAGCAATTAATTTGCTACTTCGTCCCTAGATGCCTGTAATCAACCCAATTCAAAATAGAACACTTAAAATTTCATACTATTAACAAAAATTGCAGGACACACTAGCGCTCAAATGAAAGTAATTATAAAATTTAGCAAGATTGAGGGGTAAAATTGCAAAAAGACCTCCGTGTTAGCATCAATGGCGGCACCTATACGATTTTTCTTGAAGTAGGTGTTCCCGTCTTGCTTCAGGATCTCCGCCTGCTTCAATACGCTCTCCTGTATCAGCGCCGGTCCCATCTCTCCTCTCTCTGTCTCTCTCTCTTTCTCTTCGATTCTGATTTAGCTTGTCAAAGAGAAGAAGAAAGAAGTAAATCAAAGAGAGGAACGAAAGAATTCAATGACCTAAGGTAATAGAATATTTCATTTTAGATTATGACCGTCCAATTAGAATCTACACTGAGGCTGGATTGGTACGGATTATAATCTGACGGTCCGTATGTAATGTAAATATTCTCTTACCTTAGGGAAAAGGTTTACGATTTTATTTTTCTTTTCTTATTCTAAATTGAAATGCGAAGCGTTCCCTTTGGGTAAAGAAGATTTTAACAGAGTAGCTTAGGCTTCATACAGTGTACGAACCACATAAAGCGCTGCAATGATTCAATAGTCCATGGATTGTATAAAGCCAAACCTGGTCTGTTAAAATCTTTAACCTTCGCTTTCAATCCGAAGCAGCTGCAAATTTTTAAAATGAATTAAAGGCAATTTCTCTTGGAGTCTTGGTTGATTCGGTCTTTTCTATAGAAAATTAATTAAATGGGAAAATATTTTAAATTAATTAAATGGGAAAATATAGTTTGCTGAACTAATCGATTTAATATTTCAATTAAGATTAGAAAATATAGTGAACAATTATTTTATTTTGTGTTATATTGTACAATTTACCAATCTTTTGTATAGGAAACAATTAATTTCATTACAATCTTTTGTAAAAAAAAATGTATTTGATAATAACGAAATTTTATATCTACAAATAATAAATACAATCCCATTCCAAAGGACACCCATTATCTTCAAAATATCCATAGAATAATATTCAAATATATAGGGACTATCAAGAAGCTAATGAAATTTGCTGAAATATCTTCAATATTCATCTTGATTTACTCGTAGTAAATAACGGAATAATAACACAAAAAACAAAACAATTGACCAAATCGGAGGTTCGTAATAAAATATGTAAGTATTCAAATATCAAAATCAATTTTTATAAAAGTTCCAGAATTACTTTCAAAAACTAAATAAAAATTAAGATGTTGTTTCAATTATTTTTTTAGGAGGATGTGTGCTATTAACACGGAAATAATTAATTGTAGCCTTCTATATGAAATCCATAAAGCATGCATCTCTGTCCTAGAAGATCAGCAGGCGCAATAATATTAATTGAAATTCAGTTTCTTTGATATCCATGCTTCAAGAATTTAAGGTTCAGGTTTTTTTCTTTAAAGAATCATTTCAAATTTTGAAATATTTTGGAAGATGTGAATTCGAATGAAGGATACTCGTATGCCCACTTTCCAAACAAGGTGTTAATTTACATCGAAATCATTTGCTAGAAAATATATACAAACAAATTTAATAATTATGGATCTGAGAAATTCCAAAAAAAATAATCAATTGTTTGTTAAAAAATGGATAATTCCGGGATATATAATTTTTGTGTGTGCACCTGCTTTCCTGTATTTTCTGTTCCTATCCTTATTTATATAGCTTGAAGGATTTAATTAGAATGTATTGACATTAAAAGTTGCAATAATTTTCATAGAGACAGATAATGTTCAATTATATTTTTTTTTATTACAAGCTTCAAAATATAAAGATGAATTTGATACTAAATAATTATAATACAACCTTTCACCTTCACTACCATTTAGTTTTTCTATTGTTAAAATTTAGAAATTAGAGCTTCTGATAAAGGAAAAAAAAGAGAGAAGAAATGGAGATAAGTGAAACAGTTGTTTGACTTCTATAAATTTTCTGTTTACTTTCTTTACTTTCTTCACTTGTTTGATTGTAAACTTGTTTAAATCTTCTGATTGTTTTTTTTATGTTTATCCGAATAAATAAAGTGATTATATATCAATTGAAACAAGTATTGAAGTTTTATAAAAAAAGCTTATTCACTTCTCTTTGAAATATATATTAGGGGCATAAATAATATTTCTAAATTTACTTCGAAGTCATTTAGTTGGAAATATCGGAATGAATTTTATAATTTATGAATTTGAGAAGTTCCAATATAAAAATCAATTGTTTCTTCAAAAATTGATATTTTTGGAGCAATTTTATATTATATTTTTGTACTTTTTTGAGTAAAGTTAGATATTAAACTATTAAACTGTTCTAATATTCACATAATTCTTTATACGGACTTTTGAACCTTCCACACGAAAAATATTACTTTCGTCATTAGACAATATTTTATTTGTTGAACACAATATATCATCATGATCATCACCATCATATATATATTAATTACTGTTATATTAAAGGCGCCTAATTTTTTGGAGCAACGTATTATTTGTTAAACATGGGGTTTGAGCTTTGACTAGGCCTTATCAAAGGCCCAAACAACTTAGAAGATGAAACTTAATTTTGGTTTACAGATATATGATCCAGATATCCTTTCCAGACCCAATTTAATTTGACGCGTGAAATTGGTGCATTAAGTTCAAATAGTTCGAAAAAGCAGTACTGATTGCTTTGCTTTGTCTATGCGTGGAAATGCTCCTTCAGTTTTTCTCTTTTGCACCAACTTTCAATGGCGAGTGAGATTGATTGCTGCATTTAGAATAGTCTTCCTCGCTAAAAGATCAAAAAATATCCAAGCTGTTAGAATAGTCTTCCTAAGAATATCTACCAAGCATATTATATATCCTTATCTTCCTAAAAGCTCTTTTGCACCTCACATTGTATATGGACGAGGGGATATCTAACAAATTCTCTCTGGCATAGTAAATTTCATATTGTATATGCAATCAGCAAGCCATTAAGTTCCTGTTAACAAATTCTCTCTGTTCTCCCAAAAACCACCAATGGCAGATCTACTTTTGTCACCTTTGATAGGAGTCATGCTGAGGAAAGCAGGTGACTCGCTGTTTCAGAGGATCGGGGAGATGTGGGGCATCAATGACCAGCGTGAGAGGCTCCACAACATGCTTCTCGAAATCCAGGCTGTACTTCCCAATGCTGAGGAGCAAGCAAATTCTAATACAGCTGTGAAATCCTGGCTTCTGAAGCTCGAATCAGCAGCTTATGAGGCTGATGATCTGCTTGATGAGTTTTGTTATGAGGAGCTGCGTCAAGATGCCGTGAGACGTGGCCATAAGGATGGCAATGTAAGTGCCTTCTTTTCCCTTGAAAATCCTTCTCTGCTTCGCCATAAGATGAGGGGGAAATTGAAGAAAGTTTTAGGTAGGCTTGATGGTCTTGTTGTCCAGATGGGGAGGTTTGGTTTTGTTCATGGTCAGAGGGTGCACGTGGTGAATCGGATCAGAACCGATTCTCTTGTGGTTGAATCAAAAGTTGTGGGAAGGGATGAAGATAAAGAGAAGTTAGTACAATTATTGCTCAAAGGGTATGAAAGTCATGATCTCATTGTTGTTCCGATAGTTGGCATGGGTGGGCTTGGCAAGACCACTCTTGCTCAGTTGGTATGCAATGATCCTCGACTAAAAGAGTATTTCAAGTTATGGGTTTGTGTGTCTGAAGAGTTTAATATCAGTTATCTTGTTAAATCAATCATTGATTTAATTGAGGGGGGTTGCAATCTTCCTATCGACAACATGGAGCTTCTCCAAATGCGTTTACGGCAACTTTTAAGTGGAAAGCGATACATTCTTGTGTTAGATGATGTTTGGAATGAGAATGTCAATGAGTGGGAGCGACTGAGAGCTGTGCTAAACTGTGGTGATTCTGGGAGTGTCGTTATAGTTACAACAAGGAGTGGCAGAGTAGGTACTATAATGGGTACCGTAGAGAGCTATAATTTGGGATGCTTAGGTGTGGAGGAATCCTGGAGTCTATTCCACAAAAGGGCATTTAGTAAGGGGGTAAAGGAATGCCAAGAGCTGGTTGAGATTGGTAAAAATATGGTTCAGAATTGTCAGGGATTGCCATTGGCCATTAATACACTCGGTAGCTTAATGAGTTATAAGTCTGAGGTGTGAGAGTGGTTGGCTATACTCGAAGAAAGCAAGATATGGGAACAAAGACCCGTTAAAGAAGAGGTTTTGCCAGTATTGAGGCTAAGTTATGACCACTTGCCGTCATACATGAAACAGTGTTTCGCTTTCTGTGCAGTATACCCCAAGGATTATGTGATGGACAAGGACAAGCTGATCCAATTTTGGATGGCAAATGGATTTATTCCATCTCATGGGTCTAGTAGCCTTGAAATGATAGGCAATGATATTTTTAATGAGTTGGCTTGGAGGTCATTTTTTCAGGAAGTTAGGCAACATTGTCCATTAATAAGAGATGGACACTGCTCTAAAACCACGTGCAAAATGCATGATCTGATGCACGACCTTGCTCAATCCATCGTGGGTGATAAATGTCAATCTATCATGCACAACCTTTCACAATACAACCAACCAATGATTAATGTCCATCATATTTCAATAAATACTCTTCCCTTAGATATTAAAAAAGCTGTTGATTATTTCCCTTCAATTCGAAGCCTTATTTCTTGCTCCAATTATGATCTCAATGTGAAAAACATTGAATTCATAAAATCAAACTCCCTTCGTACATTAGAATTACATGGATGCCCTATTGAGAAAACTATCTTTACACCCCAAAAGATGAAACACTTGAGATATCTTCAGATTTCGAACAAAAAAATTACTTCATTGCCTGAAGAGATTAGTACTCTTTATCTCTTGCAGACCCTAAGGCTCTTCTATAGTTGCAATCTCGAAAAGTTACCAGAAGGTATGCGATATATGAGTAGCCTTAGGCATCTCTATATTGAAAGGTTTCATAAATTAGAAAGCATGCCAAAAGGTTTAGGACAACTAAATTGCTTGCAAACACTGACAATTTACATTGTTGGCACCGATGACGGTAATGGTATCGGGGAGCTGAAAAATTTGAATAATCTCTCTGGCCTATTTCATCTCTACAATCTAAGGGAAATTAGGCATGTTGTAGATGCAAGGGAAGCAAATTTGATGGCTAAACAAAATCTGGATGATCTGGCATTATGTTGGGGAATGCCATACGGTAATTGGAAATTACCAGAATCAAATGCTCCAGGGGTAATGCACTGCGATCCTTTTGAAGTGTTGGATGCTCTTAAACCTTGCAACAAGTTGAAGGTTCTGAAAATCGAAGAATATAGAGGTGATAAGCTTCCAGTCTGGATGACAGAGTACCAGATGCTAGAAAATCTAATTGAGTTGTATATAATTCAATGTAGAGAGTGCAGGAAAGTACCACCAGTAGAAAAGTTACCTTTTCTTCGAATTCTCAAATTAGAACATTTGCATAACGTGATGCATCTTTGCAATAGTGCATCCACTAGTGCCGAAGGTGGTGAAGATGTCCGAGTAGCTTTTTCATCATTAAAAAATATGACACTCTCTGAATTGCCAGAGTTATGCAGCTGGTATGAAGGTGAAGTTGGCAACAAGTCATCACTGATTTTTCCCAAGCTCACAACACTAGAAGTCACAAACTGCCCTAAGCTGACTGCAATTCCAATTCTACCTTTGATCACGAGCATGACTGTTAAAGGAAACAAATATTTATCATGCTTTGCAGCAGGATTAACTACATTGCACAAACTCTCACTTGAGAGCCAAGATAGAAATGAAACTCTTTCTTTTCAACCATGGGAATCTCTCAATGAGTTATTTTTGGGAAATTACAACAGTGTTGTACCAGTAGGTGCAAAGGAGGGCGAGCAGATTATAACTCCAACAAAATGTCGAATTCTGGAAATCTCAAAAGTGTTTCCATCAAATACATCCCTATGGTTCTGGAAGTGTTTTACATTTCTTAAAAGACTGAGTATTTTGCATTGTGACAGTCTTATATACTGGCCAGAAGAAGTGTTCAGAAGTTTGGACTGCCTAGAAAAAATTAATGTGGAATTGTGCCCGAACTTTCTTGGATCAAAACTAGAGTCAACAGTTGGGATGTCAATCACAGAGGTCTTATTACCAAAACTTCGGGGTTTATTTATTCAAAACTGTCCAAATCTGGTCGAAATTCCCAAATGCTCATTATCTATTCAACAGCTGTTTATTAATAATTGTTCGAAACTTCACTGTTCACCAGAATGGTTAGCAAACATGGTTTCTCTCAAATGCTTACAAATTTGTTATTGTGAAAGCTTCAAAACCTTACCACTGAGCATGGGAGACCTTGCCAGGCTGGAAATCCTTCGCATTATTGGTTGCCCCAACTTGGCATATCTTCCAGAGGGAATGGAAAGGCTTAAAGCACTTGAGGAACTTTCAATCCATGACTGCCCTAAGATAAGGGCTCTTCCTGAAGGTCTGTTACAGCAGCTAAAGAACCTCAATCAGCTATGGATAGAAGATTGTCCCCACCTCGAGAAGCACTTCCGAAAGTATGGAAAGTATAGACACCTGATTTCTGAGATCCGGCTTACAAATATTGGAGAAGAAAGTACATCCAACTTATTAAAGGATCTCATGCTGGCTTTTCCATCATGCAAAAACACTTGCTTTTCAGCACGGTCCTAAACCATATGAGGTATAGTACATCAACACTATAGCATTTTAAATTATTTTCGAAATGCTTTTCTTTCACTTATAAAAAGCAATCTTGTAGCATAATTAAGAACTTATAAAAAACAATCTTTCACTTATAACATAACACATTCATTGTTTAATTATACAAGCTTTAAATAGAGACTCGGATTGCACTGGTAAATAATGTTTGCCATTAATCCTGTTTAATTTGGCATGTTCTATTCATTCTAGTGTGAAGACTGAAGATCAGTGCAAGCTCCTGTTAAAAGAGAACAGAGACATGGGAGTAGATTTGCTGGTTGTTCAATTTGACTTGCGACTGCAGTCCTTGCAGCGGCCTTTTGTTTGCTAGAATCATTAATTTATTTTCACATAGGTTTACATTTTAATCTCACTCTACTTGTATTACAAAACAAGATTGAGATGTTTTGTGCACTAGCTGGCAAGGATAAAGACCTGGATTTATTGAAATTATGGTCTGTCCCTGTTAAAGATAGTTGTCGTATTTTTTATCCTTGCTTTGATGTTGGTATTGCAATGTTGATATTGGTTTGCCTGAGTCATTAATTATTTTGTATCAAGGGGCCTACCAGAAAGAACTAACATGTTGGTCTTGTATAATTTTTTTTTTCGCAATGTACCAGCTTATTACAGCACCCCTATGCTTTTATCTGATAATTTATTTTTATAATCCAGGCCCACACATATGAAAGAAGATGTCAGACATTCTCCAGTTGAATTTACAGATTTGCATGGTCAGTGTGCAGATTTTGATTTCCAAAAGGTAGCTATTTCTCTCTTCAAGTCATACCAGCGAAAATTGCAATTCCAACTTTGAATGCTCAAAAATAAGCATTTGCAATTGTTGACTGAATCAGTAGAGTTAAATTATTGTGTTTACATTGTTAATTTTTTTACTTGTACATGGATTTGTAGTCAGATACTTATAGTACTATTATTTCTGCAGTATATTCTGTTGCTAAGTAAGCCATACTCAAAGTTAGAAATATTTCAAGCTATTCCAAAGATTTTCTATGTAATAATTATATGTATATTTGAATAATGCATAGTTTGGAGAAGCCCCTTGGAGCTAACAAGTCCTATCATTATTCCAATTTTCTCAAAAGTTAGTTCTACTCGGTACATCCCTCTGTTAATTGTATGAAAATGTTACCGTAACGTACCAGCCGATTACGGTACCACTAAGATTATCTGATAATTTATTTTTAAAATCTAGGCTAACACATATGAAGAACAATCTTAAAGGCAATGGCACGACTTACGATGCCATTTATATTCATTAGATTGCATGGTCAGTCTACAGATTTTCTTTTGTTATAAATTGAATGTTGATGCCCATCAGCAAACTTATATATAAGTTTTCTTTCATGTTTTGTTAAGGATAACAACTTATATTAGTGATGATTTATTATGTAATTTGTTTTTTCCTATATACACCTTGATTAGAATTACAAGTATTGGATTCTCATGAAGAATCTTCTGGACAATGAAAAACCAGAGCAAATAGCAAGTCAAACTTTGACTTTTCAAAAGTAAGCATTAGCAATTTTTGGCTAAATCAAGTCAGAGTTGAAGTGCTGTCTGTGGGTCTATAGTAAAATAATGATAAAACTCTATTATTTCTGTTGTAATATGCTAGAAAATTTCCAACGGGCAAATTATTTGGACCGAAATTAATATAATTAATTTTTTAATTCGGTTTCATAATTAAGCACACAACAGTTCATTTTTCTGTTAACAATCTCAATACACCTATAAATCCGTATTCCAGAAACCGTGAAAAAGAGAGAGAACGGAGAAGAAAAAGGTAGCTGTCAGTTGGTGCTAGCACATTGACTCACGGTTGTTTTGAACTTGTTCTTATGGATATTGGTAGAGTTGTGGTTGCTATTGCTAGACACATCTAACACGCAAGTCAGGCAAAGAAATATTACAGCTAGCATTGAGAAGAGCTTCCTCTGGTCTGCTTCTTCAAATTAGTGGTACTTTCTATCTTGGATTTAATTTTAAACATTGACCTTGTTCGGGTAGGGATTGATTGATTAATCTAAACATAATTGAAACCCTACATCCTACCCTAATTACCTACATAATATGCCATTGTTAACTAAACGATAGTCAAACTTAGCAATATTTCTGGTCATTCTAAGAGCCATATATCTATGTAATAACCATTGTGTATATTTGAATGCATATATAGTTTGTAGAAGTCACCTGGATTTTGATTTTCACAAGTCAAACCATGGAAAATTGCATTTCCCTAGAATGCTGAAAGACCAAAGCACTTTGTCGGCCTCTGCGCACTTGTAGAATACCCGCTAGATGACCAAAGCCTGGAAAGCAGAGGGTATGAATACCCACTAGACCCGCTACAGATATAGTTTGGCATTCTCTCACGCAGTTCTAAATTATAGTTGTTGTTTGGAACATCTTCAAGTTTAAAATAGGAATTACATGCATATGGTGCCTTCTTTTTTACATTGTACAATGCGATCTCATAGTGCACCAATTCTTTTTTTTTTTTTTGAATCCTCTGTACTGAATGTTGCTCTGTATAATAAGCATATCTATGTGATTTGTATATTTAAAATTTGTTTCAAGTTCAAATTGAAAATTCCTCATAGTTTAATAATTCCTTCTTTCTGTTGTTTTTGTTTTCTTTGAATCCTCTGTACATAATGTTGCTCGCACATATCGAATTAAATAAAGCAGGGATTTACTGAATGGTCCCTGCTGGATATTTCTATTAACATGAGAATCTCCAAGCATCCAAGTTTGAAATAACAATATGATAGTGTGTTCTTCACATTTTTCATATTTATTTGAAGCCCTTTGGAGCTAAGAAATCCTTTTTTAATCCATTTTCATTACAAGTGAATATTAAATTAAGATGGTGACCGTTAACTGATAATTAAATCGCAAATTTAAAAGAATTCTAGGAGCAGAGATGAATCTTCCAGTCAAAAGCTGACTAACCAACAATCGTGCATAAATAAGCGTTATTTTTTTTTTAAGTGGTTTGTTAAGAACTTCTGTTAGATAATCAAACCCAATACGGACAATACCAGCCTAGCAAGTCTCTGTATATACGACTTAAGCATGGGCTCTTTGGAGAAGAAAGATATTAAATGAAAGATAGAAAAGAATGCATTCCTCAGAGTTGACTTAGTCAATTGGCCAAATCTATGCCACAAGACTCTAAACCCAGATGCAGGGAGTCTCGTGGGGATTGGATGATGCTTCCTGATTGTTTTATTTAATCCATGATAAAGTCAGTATGTTAAGGCGTGGTTCAATGGGCCTTCAAGAAATACTTGAAGAAATTGAGTAATTGGGTCAAGCATGTCTATTAGACCATTCATAAATGCATATATAACTTGTTTTATCAATATTGATATGTTGGAAAAACACAAGAATATGTGTAACATGTTGAAATAGGATATGCTTCAAGTAGGCCGGCCATGCATTGCATGAAACTAACAGAATAGAATATGTTTAAATAATTAACTTAGCTTTGTTAACTTTGTAAAAGTATTTTGATACTCTTAATTATTAAGATTAAATTTTAAGATGATATATAGGCGTAAAAGTAAATAACTAAATATCATTATGGGCATTCATGTTATAAGTTGCTTTTGTTTTAAAAAATCCAGCTTTTGACCCACCAGTCTGACCAGTAAACCGTTGGCATGGAGGTTTACTGGGACGATGTCCGGTCCGATTCTGATAATATATATATTTTTTTGTATTTCTTTTAACTCTTCAAGTTCATCTCAATCCACAAATTTTATAATTTGGATCAAAACATTTTATTATTGTTTAATCCCACATTAACAACAAATTTTACAATCCGAATCAAAAATATTTTATTTTTGTTTAGTACCACATTGACAGCAAATGTTTTTAATCCGGATCAAAGCATTTTATTTTTGTTTAGTCCCACATTGAACACCTTGAAAGCAGAACTGCTGTTTTTTATCTTTAAAAGAAGTCTAAACCTAACACTTTCAAGCACAAAAGAAGCAATTTCCATCGAGTATACAAATAACCATGATGCGCTTTCTCCTTAGTTTTCTTTTGGTATGAATAAACTCTCTTTTAATTTCAATTTAAATTAAGAAAATCATTCATCGTTTACCTTTTTTTTTGTTATTCCTTTAAATATTTGTCATTTTTTTAATATTTATGTTTTTTCAAATAATAAGTTTTCTTCCGCCTTTATTGTGATTAGCTTATCAGCCATAATTTATATTCATATCAGATAGAACCATTAAAACTGACAAAAATAAGTGTGCATTTTTTTTTGACAAAAATAATATGTAAATTTTTAAAATAAAAAAGAAGTAAAAAAAATCAGAGTGACACTCAAATCTAGTGTGCGTGTCTGCTATAAGTTTTGAGATTTCTCCAAATGGTGCAAATTAAAAAATCGGCAATAAAATAGCACATATATATAAGCATCAACAAGTCTCACTCTTAACATCTTTATTGCCATCAATTATGAATGGACTTCAACTCTCCTGTTAGAATGAGGAAGTAGTGAAATAATTTAAGAGAGAATAAATTTTCATGCATTCCAAAATTTAGAATTTTAGGGATGTTAATTGTTAATTGTAAGAACTAAAAGATGTTAAATATTGTCATATGAATTTTCCATAGTTTTATATGTCATTTTGAAAACGGAATGTTAGAAAATTTATGCAAACGGAATGTTAGAAAATTAACCTATATTAAGTTTTGCAGGATTTTTTATTAAACTCTTTACTGAATAATTATATTTATCATAGGTTATCATTGTGGTACAATCAAATCATGTTATTTCACCAGCTGAAGTCTACTGGCGTGCTGTCCTACCTAACACCTCGATGCCTCTTGCCATTCGCCAACTTATTGATGCAGGTTTGTTTCGTCTCCTTTTGTTTCTTTGGATAAAGCATAGAAAAATATAGACCAACATTTTTTTCACTGGAGATGTGAAATTACAGTTGAAGTCCCAAAAACATGATTGTTGTAGATTCCAAAATTATTAGCAAAAAATTATTTCAATATTCTTGAACTGTTACCAATATATTTTTAATGCATGTTTGTTTTTTGTCACCATTTATGACATTATTAATAACCGCTGACAATTATTTATTATCTTAACTTAAATGAAAGATTTTTCTGACTGAGCATAATATACATGCATTAAATTTTGTAACCTCTTTACAAATTTATTTTTGTAGAGCACACATAGTTTAAATTATTCATAAAAATATTATACATCAAGGATGTGTCATGCCGACACTAGTTAGCACAAGAAATAACTTTCTTACTAATTTAATGATTCATTGTTAGAATTTAATTAAAAATGTGTATTTGTACTAAAGTATGTATTAACAAAAGAAAGGAACTTAATTTAATGCTTTTTTCCCCCTTTTTCAATAGATCCAAAGAGTAAGCATGTGGTCAAAATGGATTGGTGCGGAGGCATTACCTTAATATTCAATGTGGCACATGCACCTCTAGATACACCACCAGCCAATATTCTAAGCACCTTATTTCTTAAGAAAAATTTATATCCTGGAGCCAAGTTAAAAGATGTCAACTTGGTTAAGAGATCTATTATAGGTAATGTTTTTGTACCCAGACCTGAAGCTGATCCGATACCATTCTCATCAAACAATCTTCCTAAGATACTAGAACACTTTTCGATGGCCCCGAACTCCGAAGATGCAAAATTAATGGAGGAGACTATAACTAAGTGTGAAAATCCTCCTACAAAAGGCGAGAAGAAACTTTGTTCCACATCTCTCGAGTCCATGGTTGATAACGTCATCTCTTTGCTAGGAACAAGTAATATACAAGTCATGTCGACAACAATCAATGGTCATCAACATGAAAAAATGGCATATACAATTTCTTCTCCGATAAAGAAGTTCTCAGAACAAGATGAATTAGTGATATGTCATCCACTACCATCTCCTCAAGCCGTGCACTACTGTCATAAGAGTACTGCATACAAGGTGTACATCATTCCTCTGATTGGAAATAATGGGTCTATGGTCAATGCTATTACAGTGTGTCACCATGATCTAATGAACGTCGATTCCTTCGTTCTTGAAGTTCTCAAGGTGAAGTCTGGAGTGGAACCGATCTGTCATTTCCTCCCGGAAGATCAATTTCTCTGGGTGTCACGTACGTACTAAATGATTTGTAGGTAGTTCATGTCACTTTGAATGTTGTATGTCTTGATATACTAAAAACTTGATTTTCAATGAATAAATATCAGTTAGTTCTTACTTTCTTCTGCTTGATGTGATAATAATCTCATTTAATAATAGTTTAGTTATAATAGAAAAGTTGTTTGGGGGGATGGATATTTTAGATTTAAATCAAATAAAATCTAGGTTTAGACTGATACTGTCGTATCCAGTAGCCCTATCGGGTGCGTATTGATATCTGATACTGTCGGATACGGGTACAGAGCCAATATCGGAATATCGGGACAACATAGTAACAAACAAATAAGAATAATTTAAAAGCAACTTATTCCACCTTAACTTTAACCAACAATCCAACAAACATAAAGTTTCCGTTGCTTAATATATATGAAATGGTCGGACAAAAATTTATTGAAATTAAATCAGTGGAAAAAAAATTGACCAAAGGATAATAATTTTAGCAGCATATACTGAGTTGATTTTCTTAAAACGTAAAAACAAAAGGTCAAATGCGTTCGGACAAATCGATAATCATTGTTTTCATTCCAAGACTGACAACAAGCTGAGCCGGGCCACGGGCAAAACAACATTAGAGTCACTCATTTTCATATCGAGTCAAAAACAAGTGAGCTTTATTTGAGCGAACCACGAGCTGTGTATTTTTTTGTCACTAGGCTGATACTATTGGAGTGCTTCAAACACCTTCAATTGGACTATAATATTTGGGTTGTAAATGTCTCATTATCTTGCTATCTGAAGATACTATTAGAGTGCCCAAAACACATTCAACTGGAGTGTTGTATTAGGGTCATAAATTTCCTATTATCTTGCAATCTAGAGACACTACTAGAGTGCTCCAAACACCTTCAATTGAAGTATTTTATTAGGGTTGTAAATGTCTCATTATCTTACCATATAGAGAAACAACTAGAGTGCTTCAAACATGATGTGATTATTACAATACAAGTAATAAATCATAATTTACGCTCAATTCGGTTGCAAGTGTACAACCTTGTCGAGTAGTACTTAGGGATCGTCTCCACAGGGAAAAGTTGGAATATTAACTCTAACCTAACAATTTAATTTAGTAAAAGAAAGTAAAAAGGTTTTTGTTTGTTCAAATGTTGGTTTGGTTTCGATTAAATTAAATTAAACTAAAGTCTTTAAGGTAAAGTCTGTTTTTTAACAAGTATTAGAAATTAGGGTTTCTTAGGGTTCCTATCCACTAATGTTACGACTAATTGGTTTATAAATTTTGTTCTAATATTTATGAAGGCACAGTTGGGTATTGTAGGTACAAAGTGATATCTCTATATTAATACCATCTTTAAATTAGAATAAACGTCACCTCTCGGTACTTGGCTACTCTAATCTAAAGTCATTAAGTCATTACTGTCCCAATTGATCTAGAAAACTATCTTTCACCTCTCGGTACTTGGCACAATTTTCTAAACTATTAGGTAAAGCCCGTATAAGACAAGCATCACCTCTCGGTACTTAGCCAATCAAATATCCTATTCCCTATGATCTTGACCTAATATTCAATTTCTCAATTGCAAATACCAAATCCTAGGGTTTCATGTGATTTCGATTAAGTCTTCACAATCAATAAAAATAAAGAATAGATCATAACAAAGAACAAAAACATATAGAATAAAATCAACTAAATCATAACAAAAGTTTCAAGTACAGCCCTAATCAACCCTAGAAAAGCCTTTAGCTAGTCATGGCTAAGACACAAATGAAATCAAAAAGAGTAAAAGAGTTCCAAAGGAAAGAAAATAATAAAACCGATTGATCAATGGTGTTATCTCCTTCTTCTCTCTTCCTTGCTTTTCCTTGTTTAAAACTAGAAATTCTGCCTAAAAAACGTCGTCAATCTGTTCTACAGGTCCCCTTTTATACCCCTCTCTAAAATCTAGAAATAACTAACTAAAAATAGCAAAACCGCATTCTGAACCGACTTATTGTGGGTCGCAATGAATGGAGGCAGTTAACAGACTGCGCAGAAAAATCTGGAGAGGTCATTGCGGGCTGCAATAAATGTCATTGCGGGCCGCAAGAAAGGTCCTTGCGGGCCGCAATAAATGTGAAAAAATGAAAGCTCTGACTTGTTTGGTTGCGGGCCACAATAACTCCATTTCGGGCCGCAATGGATGTTGGCAGTTGCTCCAATCTTCGTGCTAACTCACCCGTTTTGCTTCGTTAAGCTCCAAACTCTTGATTACCTGTAGAACAAACATAACTAGGGCAGTAACTTGAACTTTTGGACATTTCTAACCTAATTAAACCTAATTTAATCAAAACTTGGCTTAATTTACATAACAAACCCTAGGTTTCAATAGATACAATTTCGGCTTATCAAATTCCCCCAAGCCTAGTCCTTGCTTGTCCCAAGCAAGTCTAAACTTGGACTACAATTCGATCTCTAATTTAACCTCATATCAAGTATATATTCTTCAATCGAAAAATTTGTATGATCTTGCCAAAATTTTAAAAATCTCAACGTAAATTTTGTACAAATTTAGAGTGCAACCCTTGGCTAATCATGCTTCACCCCACAATTCAATTACTCTAACTTTTATTTCCTTAAAGGTTTAGAATTTGTAAACTTCGGATATCTAAATTTGTTACAAAAAATGCATTCTTATTTGCGAAAATTCTTTTAAAAATCCCCCAAGCTTGAATCAAACTTAGGTTAGAAAGTCGCGGACTTCGTGTGTTGATATATGCAAAATTTTATTTTTCTTTTGTTGGTTTTATTTTATGACACTATAAATCTTTATCCTTAGAACAAAACCGGTTAGTTATAGGTAGCTAATCCATACCCAACCGTTTTAATTCAAAAGTGCATTCGCATGCTCTTGGTTCAACCCTTCCATGACACGAACTCACAGGGTTAGTGCAAACCCGGTCACTTTATCGGGCAAACTAGCGGAGTAAAGTGTCTATAACTCATTGCTATAAGTACGTGTTGCCGTAACATAAGCAAATGGAGTCTATCTTGAAAATTTTCAACTTGACTATTTTTCAATATTTTTGCAAAAATATCATGAATACACACATCCTTAGGAATTAATTCATACCTATAGATATCCCGATCTTTCTAAATTCATTTTTCACAAACAAGTTGCATTTTCAAAAAAAAAAAAAATTTAAATCCCTAAATTTCCAATTTCTTAAACCTTTATTTCCACAAAGTTTTTCGCCAAAGTATGTGGTTATTTCAAATTATTCCAAAGGTATTCCTAAAAACTCGTTAAAATTTGTATCAAAATTTCTAATATTTTTAATAATCACTCAAATTTATCAAGGGTTTTATTTTTGCCAACTTTTAATACAAAAAAAAATTAAACATGATTTTATACTTTATGCATTTTCAAACAATTAAGTCCAATTATGCAAGACTCTATTTTTCATAACCTCGTAAAACATCTTGACAAATTCGCAATTTCAAGCAATTAAGTTTAAAATCACAAATCCTATTCATGGTCAAGTAAAAAATATGGTTATAAATCCTAAAAAGTTTTGAAAATATGCATGCAAAGATACAATTTCTTCCCATCCCCCAAGCTTAAATTAAGCATTCTCCCCAATACGTAAAAATAAACAAAAGTAAATAGGAAGAAACATGGACTACTCTATTGGCGGAAGGTGGTGGTGGTGCGCCTTAATGCTTGGGTGGAGGATCGGGAGGGCGGCCTCCCCATTGCTCCATTTTGTGTCGATTTTCTCGAGATTTGTCGGTTTTAGATGTTACCACAGACTTCTTTTGCACAAATTCTCTATTAACCTGTGAAATTTCTATCATGCAAACTGAATTTTTGTTAGGAGGTATCAATGGCTTATGAAAATAAAATGTTTCTTTCTTCTTCCCAACGGAGAAAGAAAGCTCCCCCTCTTTGACTTTGATGTTTGCACCTGCCGTTGGTAAGAAAGCTCGACCTAAGAGAACGGCCGAATGATCATCCGTTTCAATGACAACAAAATCGACAGGAATTTTAATCTTACCAATTTTGACAACCACATTTTTCAAGATACCAAGTGGAGATCGTGTCATCCCGTCAGCAAGAGTTAGTGTCATATTGGTTGGTTCTAAATTACCCGACTTAAGTTTGTCATAAACCGATTTAGGCATGAGACTGACACTTGCCCCTAAATCACACATTGCATTTTCAATCCTAGTTGTGTCTATAGAGCAAGGTATCGAGAAACTACTCGGATCTTTCATTTTAGGAGGTAAATCGGTAGAAAAGATTGCGCTACATTTTTCATCTAATATCACATGTTTACTTTCCTCCATTGTGCGCTTTTTGGTCAAAATTTCTTGTTGGTCCAGTTTATTCTTCACTAACCTTTGAGGAAAGGGTACAAACCTGAGTGGAGGAATATACTTAAGAGTTTCAATAGATTTTACCTTGGCCGGGTTGGAGTTACCCGGTTCTTGAGATAGATCCGATGCCGGTGTGCTTGCATTGAGGTGAGCCGAAGGCGGTTGTATCTCTAGCATCTTTGGTCCTTGATATTCCGTGCCGCTCCTCAGGGTTATTGCATTCGCGTACTCCCTAGGGTTGATGTCCGGCTTGCCCGGTAGTGTGCCTTGTTGTCGGAAGGATGAAGATGCTTGCTGTGCAACTTGGTTTTCAAGCATTTTATTTTGGGTTGCCAACATATCTACCTTTTTGGTCAATTCATCAAACTTTTGGTTTTGACTTGTCATGAAAGCTTCCATCATCAATTCAAGATTGGATTTTGGTTGTACATTAGAACCATACCCTTGGTTACCATAACCTTGATTTTGTCTATTAAAGTTTGAATTACCTTGGTTGTTTTGATTACCTTGGGTTGGTTGGTCATTTTGTCTCCACGAAAAGTTTGGATGATTTCTCCAACCGGGGTTGTAAGTATTGGAATAAGGATTGTTATTCGGTTTAAAATTACCTTGGTTAATTGCATTAACCTCATCAATACTACCCCCATCACTTATACCATAGTTAATTGCTAGATGATCGGTATTACCACAAATTGAACAAGGGAGAGGAAAGGAATTGTTTACCGCATTTATGCTCAGTTGATCAATTTGTTTGAAAACATGCATGAAAAGATACAATTTCTACCCATCCCCCAAGCTTAAATTAAGCATTGTCCCCAATACGTAAAAATAAACAAAAGTAAATAGGAAGAAACATGGACTACTCTATTGGCGGAAGGTGGTGGTGGTGCGCCTTAATGCTTCGGTGGAGGATCGGGAGGGCGGCCTCCCCATTGCTCCATTTTGTGTCAATTTTCTCGAGATTTGTCGGTTTCAGATGTTACCACCGACTTCTTTTGCACAAATTCTCTACATAACAAACCCTAGGTTTCAATAGATACTATTTCGGCTTATAAAAACACTATAAATTGGAGTATTGTATTAGGGTTGTAAAGGCCCTATTATCTTGCTATCTAGAGACTACTGGACTGCTCCAAACACCTTCAACTAGAGTGACATATTAGGATTGTAAATGCCCTATTATCTTGCCATCTTGAGACACTACTAGAATTCTCTCAACACCTTCAATTAGAGTGTTGTATTAGGGTTGTAAATACCCCGTTATCTTGCCATCTGGAGACATAATTAGAGTTCTCCAACCAGTTTTAATTGGAGTGTTGTATTAGGGTTGTAAATGCCCTATTATCTTCCCATCTAGAGACACTACTAGAGTGCTTCAAACACCTTCAATTGGAGAGTAGGATTACGGTTGTAAATGATAATCTTGTCATATAGAGACACTACTAGAGTGCTCCAAACAACTTTTATTGGAGTATTATATTATGGTTGTAAATGGCCTATTATCTTGCAATACAGGGACACTACTAGCCTAAACAACATCAATTGGAGTGTTATATTAGGGTTGTAAGTGCCCTAATATTTTTCCAAGTGGAGACACTATTAGATTGCTCTAAACACCTTCGATTGGAGTGTTTTATTAGGGTTGTAAATGCCCCATTATCTTGCCATCTGGAGACACTACTAGAGTGCTCCAAACACCATCAATTGGATATTGTATTAGGGTTTTAAATGCCCAATTATCTTGCCCTCTCGAGACACCACTAAGGTAGTCCAAATACCATCAATTGGAGTGCTGTATTAGGGTCGTGAATGCCCGATTTTCCTGCCTTCTAGAGACACTACTATAGTGCTCCAAACACCTTTAATTGGAGTGTTGTATTAGGGTTGTTGTTATCACATTATCAGACCTATCATTTCGACTTGTTTCCATACAAAAATCTATGTTTTGAACCAACAAATAGTGCCTTTTACATTGAATATCCATAGAATGTGGTACTGCTAAGTTTTGGTTCTTACTTTGCAGGAATCAGGCGAAATTGGGCAAAATCAGGCAATTGGCAGACTTCAGAAACCTATGATGCGACCCTCACTCATGCCTTGCGACCCAGGTGATGCGACCCTCATTACAGTCTTGAAGACCAGGTGATGCGACCCTCATCCCAGCCTTTGCGACCCATATGATGCGAGTCGCATCCACCTGATGCGAGTCGCATCAACTGTTGCCGCCCAGTTCAAATTAAACCTGACAAGCCCAAAGTCAGCTCTGTTGCCTATATAAGGAGGTCCTATGCCAGAATTTCGAGAGCTTTTTCCCCCTTTACATTCCAGAACACTTAGAGAGCAGAGATCAAGAGAGAAGAAGGAGATTAGAGCTTGCTTGAAGAAGAGGAGAAGAAGAGAAGATTGCAAGATCATCACCAATCCACCTTGGATCTTCGAGCTTCATCATGATCTGCTTATTCTATCTCTCTTTTATGCTTTGTTTCATCATGACTGAGTAGATCTTTAGTTCCTAGGGTTAGGATGTAGTCTCATAACTTTGTCTTTGAGTTGCATGTTGATTTGATCTAAGTTTGAACTTGTGTGATTCTTTGTTTGAGTATTCATTGATTGCTTGATTTTAATTGCTTGATTGATTCTTGATTGTCTACTGTTAGATGTCTATAGCATCTCTTCTAGTAATTTGACCTTGATGTTTCTTGCAATTGTGATTGAGTATTTGAAGTAGATTTATGATCAATAGTAGCCGAGAGGTGAACTTTCCATTATCGAAAGGTTGTGGATACTTCTAGCAAACCAGACAATCAATTTAGGTTAGATACCAGTAGGTGAGAGCTACAGGTTGAAGTCTCGCACAAGAAATCGACTTAGATACGAACACATGTCAGCTCTGCTCGAGGGCCATGCGACCCGCATCAGAGATGATGCGAGTCGCATGATAGGTCCAGAGAAGGCAAAGTTTGGGATGAAACCTGAAACCCTGGGAGCGCCTTTTATCATTGTTCAAAACCAAAACTTTTAATTGCTTTCATTTACTGTTAATTGAATTGACACCCGAAATTAGGAAACATAAACAAACCAAACCCAACTTTTCACACTTCTAGTACCTAACTCGGATTTGTAGGAATTTAGAATTGAATTAAACCGTCCCTGAGGATCGATACCTTAATATACTATACGGATAGGGTTGTGCACTTGCAACCCTAGACGAGAGTAGATCCAAGGTTTAAACTGGTATAGCTTGCTGTACCTGAAACTTTGTAGCCTACCTTTGTAAGCGAACAAGTTTTTGGCGCCGTTGCCGGGGACGGCTATCAATTCCTTTCTAGATTTTCACTTTTCTTAGTTAATCTAGATTTTAGTTTGTATCTTTTCTTTTGCTTTACTTCTTTATTACTAAAAACTGGCTTTCATCCCCCCTCCTGCAAGTAAATACAAGCTGACTTACCAACTGAGGAGCAGAGGACCACTCTTTGACGAAACACCTCCAGAAGACACAGTTCCTGCTCAGACATCAACTGAAGCGACCCGCACAGAGGTTGACGCGACTCGCATCACAACTGAAGCGACTCGCTTCACTACTGAGGCGACTCACATCACAAAGACAATGTCAGAACATCCGAGCAGGGAGGACAGGGATGCAGAAAGAAATAGAGAAAGAGAAGACTTGACCGACCAGTCTGACGACGACATGGATGTCTTCATGCCAAGGACCTTGCGAGAGTTCAATGTGCCAAGGGCTGGAGATGTGCGAGGTGCAATCCGACTGCCACGCATTCCAGGACAACAACCCAACTTCAATCCGGGAGTTGTCAACATGGTGCAGCAGAACACCTTTCATGGACTCGACCACGAGGACCCGCACTCCCATCTCCAAACATTCCTCGAGTGCATCACGACCATCAAAACCAACGGTGAGAATGCTGATTACACCAAGCTTGCTCTATTTCCTTTCACTCTTAGGGACAAAGCAAAGAAATGGTTAAGATCTTTACCTAGGGACTCAGTTTTGACTTGGAGGGAATTGTCCAAATTGTTTCTGACCAGATTTTTCCCTCATAAACGAACTGCCAAGGTAAGACATGACCTGACCAGCTTTAGTCAAATTTTTGATGAACCCCTGAATGAGGCATGGGAAAGGTTTAGAGAACTGCAGTACTCTTGTCCACACCACGGTATACCAGACTGGCTCTTGATCCAAACGTTTTATGACGGCTTGAACGAGAGCACTCGTGCTTACGTCGACGCTGTTGCTGGAGGAGCGCTGATGTCAAGGGAGCCTTTAGAGGCTATGAACTTGATAGACAGCATGGCGCAGAACCAGCAATGGTCCGGCCGTGACAATTCAAGACGAAGAGGAGGCCAAGGAGGTAGCCAAGGAGGTGGCAAGTACGAGGTAGATCACATCACGACTCTCACCACTAAGATGGACGCCATGCAGAGAGCGATAGAAAAGCTCAGCGTCAAAGCAGTTGAACAGCAACCTCAAGCATGCGTCATGTGTGGTGATGAGAGACATGCTTACGAGCAATGTCCATTGGTGCAAGCTGATGAGGAGAGCGAGCAGGTCAACTCCATCAACAATGAACCTTCCTTTTTTCCAAAACCTCCTTTCAACCGATCCTACTCCAAGGATCCAATGGAACAACAGAATTGGAATAGGAATCAAAACAACCCTGCGCCTTTCAACAATGCTCCCAGGCCTCCTTTCACCAACCCCACCGACAACAATAACTCCTTCATCAATCCATCATCTGGCAACAACTGGAACAATTCTTCTGGAGGAGGCAACAACAGAAACTTCTACCAAAACGCCTCCTTCCCCAATCAGAATAACCGAGCACCTCAAGCTAGCCCTTCCAGACCATATGTGCCTCCCTATGCGACGAACTTCACACACGAGCAAGGAAAGATGAACCAAATGATGTGGGAGCAAATGCAATCGATGGCAACTCAAATGGCCACCCAAAGCAAATTGTTGGAGCAACTGAGTCATATCGTCACTTCTAGCCATCCTCAACCTGGCAAACTGCCAGCGCAGCCAGAACCAAACTCCAGAGGAGAAGCTAAGGCGATCACACTGAGGAGTGGGACCCAGTACGATGAACCAGCTTTCCCAACTGATCAGATTCTAACTGATGCGACTGGCACCACCATTGATGCGACCGGCACCACTACAGTGCGACTCGCATCGACACCAGAAGAACCTGTGGATGCGACCCACAATGGTACAGTGCGACCCGCATCAAGAGAGTCTGACAAGTCTGACAAAGAGAAAGGGAAGGGAGTTGAGAAATTGGCACATTACAGACCACCTGTACCCTTTCCCCGACGATTAGCTGAGAACAAGTTGAACGCACAATTCGCGAAATTCACTGAGGTGATCAAAGGCCTGCAAATCACGATCCCGTTCACCGATGCCTTGACTCAGATACCGATTCACCCGCAAGACCAAGAAATGACCACTTTTACCTGTCCCTACGGTACGTACGCGTACCGTAGGATGCCATTTGGTCTGTGCAATGCACCAGCAACCTTTCAAAGAGCCATGATGGCCATCTTTTCAGACTTCATTGAGAAAGAGGTTGAAATTTTCATGGATGACTTCTCGGTGTATGGAACATGCTTCGACACTTGTCTGACCAACCTGTGCAAGATCTTGCAGAGATGTGAGGAAGTCCATCTCATTCTGAACTGGGAGAAATGCCACTTCATGGTCCAGTCAGGAGTCGTCCTTGGACATGTCGTGACCTCAAAGGGCATAGAAGTCGACAAAGCCAAGATCGAGGTGATCGAGAAACTAGAGATTCCAACGAGCGTCAAAGGAGTTCGAAGCTTTCTTGGACATGCTGGATTCTACCATCGATTCATCAAGGATTTTTCCAAGATTGCTAAGCCATTGACCAATCTGCTCATCAAAGAGTCTGACTTTGTCTTCACTGAAGAATGCGTCAAATCTTTTCGCAGCTTGAAGGAAGCTCTCATCTCAGCACCTATCCTGCAACCACCTGACTGGTCTCTTCCCTTTGAGATCATGTGCGATGCGAGCGACTACGCAGTAGGAGCTGTTCTTGGGCAGAGGAAGGGAACGATGCCGTGTGCCATCTACTACGCTAGCAAGGTGCTAGACCCAGCCCATATGAACTACACGACTACCGAGAAAGAACTTCTTGCTATTGTGTTTGCTCTTGACAAGTTCAGGTCGTATCTGGTTGGTTCAAAGATCATCATCTACACCGATCATGCCGCGCTCAGGTACTTGTTGAAAAAGCAGGACGCAAAGCCTCGACTGATAAGATGGATTCTTCTCCTGCAAGAATTCGATCTTGAGATCAGAGACAAGAAAGGAGTCGAGAACACAGTAGCTGACCATCTTTCCAGACTTCACTTGGATGACGAGTGTTCTGCCGACTTGCCAATTGATGATTCCTTCCCCGACGAGCAACTATTCTCAGCTTCAACCCTGAATCACCTTGATGCGACTCGCAACCCTAGTGATGCGACTCGCATCCATCATGATGAGACTCGCATGAGAGTCAATGCGACCCACATGAGCAGGTATCCAGACCCTTGGTATGCAGACATGGCCAATTACCTTGCCTCTGGGATCCTACCAAACACCATGACTTACCAGCAGAGGAAAAAGCTAAAATCTGACGCAAAATTCTATTTCTGGGACGATCCCTTTCTTTTCAAGTTAGGGATCGACAGCATCCTCCGACGCTGTGTACCACATGAAGAGACACGTTCCATTCTCACGCACTGCCATTCATCCGCCTATGGCGGACATGCCTCGTTCTCCAAAACAGCCGCCAAGGTTTTACAATGTGGTTTCTTCTGGCCATCTCTCTTTAAAGATGCGAAAGCCTTGGTGATGTCATGTGACAAGTGTCAGCGCACTGGGAACATCACTAATCGCAATGAGATGCCTCTCAACTCCATTCTTGAGGTCGAAGTCTTCGACGTGTGGGGCATAGATTTCATGGGACCATTTCCAGCTTCATGTGGAAATGAGTACATTCTAGTTGCGGTTGACTACGTTTCAAAATGGGTCGAGGCAGTGGCCTGTCGAAGAGCTGACTCAGACGCGGTGAAGCGATTATTCAATGATGTCATCTTTCCTCGCTTTGGAGTGCCAAGAGCTGTCATCAGTGATGGAGGGAAGCATTTCATAAACCGTCAATTCAACAATCTCCTGCAGCGACATGGAGTGACGCACAAGGTCTCCACCTCTTACTATCCTCAGTCGAACGGCCAAGCTGAAATCTCCAACAGGGAAATCAAATCTATCTTGGAGAAGACCGTGGCAAGAACAAGGAAGGATTGGTCTTTGAAATTGAGTGACGCACTCTGGGCCTACCGTACAACATTCAAAACACCGATTGGGATGAGCCCTTTCAGGCTGGTGTATGGAAAGCCATGTCATCTGCCAGTTGAGATTGAGCACAAAGCGTTCTGGGCCACTCGAGCTATCAACATGGACTTGTTAGCAGCTGGAGAGAAGCGTATCCTCGATTTGCACGAATTGGAAGAAATGCGTCAGCACTCATACGAGAATGCGAGGATCTACAAAGACAAAACCAAACGAATTCATGACAAGCGCATCATATCTCGCGACTTCAAGGAAGGCGATCTGGTCCTCTTGTTCAATTCCAGGTTGCGACTCTTTCCTGGGAAATTGAAAACCAGATGGTCGGGTTCGTTTGTGGTACGAAAGGTGCACCATTTCGGCGCGATTGAAATTGGGAATGACACATGTGGGAATTTCAAAGTGAACGGTCAGCGTCTCAAGCACTATGTGGCAGATCATGACTATCAGGAGCGGGTTGTTCAGGACCTCTCCGATCCCATCTCATCAAAGGATTAGCACAACGAAGGTCGAGCTTGAGACCTGAAACAAGCGCTTCTTGGGAGGCAACCCAAGCCTTTTCAGTTTACTTTTAGTTAGATTAGTTAGCTATTTTTCCTTTTTACCGAAAAGAATTACCAACTTCCACTTGATGCGACTCGCATCATCTCAGATGCGACTTGCATCACTCGATGCGACACGCATCCAACATGATGCGACTCGCATCAATGCGAACCGACGCAGCATCAAAAGGGTGCGTCCAAACGACGCGAGTCTCACTTTATATCTCTCACCCGCACCGTTCCTTTCTTCTTCCTCTGCCCAGCGAACCCCACCTCTCCTTCTTCTTGTTCTTCTTCGTTGCGACTCGAATCACCTCCGTGCGAGCCTCAACGAAACCCTCCACCGAAACCCTAAACCCTTCTTCTCCTACCCGTCGGTCTTCACCACCTCTTCACCGATCAACTCTCCATCCACCCCTGCCGAAACACCTTCTCCTAACCCTTTTCTCCATCGCCTTCTCCACTTCACTCTCTCCAGCCATTATCTGGGTTAGGTGCTGTCGAGTACAATTCTGATGACTCTGACCCCATTTCGGGTAAGGACACCCCTCGGGCAGCAGACTACCCACCTCCTCACTTCACTCTCTCCAGCCATGGCATGCTGGAGCGCTTTCTCATCCTCCGGCAGCGCACGTATGAGAACACGCGCCGGGTCGATTTCGACACTCTAGATGCCTTTGGGGTTCGCGAGGACTTTCTCCGTCTCACTGGGAGGATCGGGTTCACTCCCGCCTTCTGGGATATCGAGCGTAACTGTTACACGGAGATTACCCTCGAGTTCCTCTCCTCTCTCAAGCTTCAACAGGATTTGAGCGGCCGCTACTACATCAAATTTCAGATGCTAAATGAGACGCGCCGGGTCACTCTTGCCCGACTTCGCGAGTGGTTCGGTTTTGAGCGCGACCCCGATACTGATTTCCTTGACCATCGCGTGGGGTTCGACAAGGCTCATTTCTGGCGTCTGATCACAGGGATGATGAGTGCCACCAGTGCCCAGTACCGCAGCATTGCCATTTCTCACCCGGTACTGCAGTGCATCCAGCGTACCCTCGGCTGTTCCATCTTCGCACGCGGCGAGACTGCCGCCCGTGTCAATGAGGAGGATCTATGTCTGCTGGACCACATGCTCCGTCCTGAGGCCGAGTTGGCGCGACCCGACCTGATGTTATTCATGGTCCGTCACCGGCTGGATATCCAGCGCAACATGAAGGTAGGTGGCGCTGTTCGCATTGGCGCCTATGTCACCCTGATCGCTGACAGGCTTGGCGTCTCGACCGCAGGCCTCACTCTCTCTACTGGCCATCTCACCCTGGATGCCAGGGCATACGAGCGGGCGACTTTTCTAAAGATTGAGCGCGGTCCTGCTGGCCACCGTTCTCGGTACTTCTGGGCTCTGAAGGGTCATGGCTTGCATCTGATGCCTCTCCGCCTTGCACCCTTGTCTTTCGATGATGAGAGCACCTGGTTTTTCACCGAGCCCCTGCCAGACGAGCCGGCGCCACCTTCTCCTCCTATCCAGCCCACTTCTCCAGTCCATGATGATGTCGCCATGCCAGATGTCCCTCTCTCTCCTGCCCACCCTTACACTTCTCCTATGCACTTCCATGATTCCACATTCCAGGCAGACACATCTCCCTTCCAGGCAGGCCCATCTACCTATCATGCTGGCCCCTCCACTTCCTATGCTGGTCCTTCTTATCCACCACCCATTCCCTCACCTACTATCCAGGATGTCTACAGCCTCGTCTATGACATGAGGCGTGAGCAGGGTGCCATACTCTATGATTTACAGCGCAGGGTGGCTGATATTGAGGATGTTATGCGCGATTGGAGGTTCGATCCCTCCGACGATTGAGCAGGTTTGATTTTCTTTTCCCCTTTCCTTTGCTTTATCTTAGAGTCTTGAAGCATTGAGGACAATGCTCAGACTAAGCTTGGGGGGTGACTTTAGGATTTATTTACTTCTACGTAGACCATGTTTACTCGTTTATTGCATTTTTAGGTAGGAATTCATGTGATTGTTTAGATTGGGAACTTCTTGAAAATTGTTGGTGTTGATTAGGATGACCCTAGGAGATTAGAACTATCCCATAATTGACCAAACGAACTGATAAGGACGAAATTTTTGAAAGCTTGAAACAATGAAAACTTGAAATTTATTGAGAAACTCATTTAGAAATTGACTTGTGCCTTTCTAAATAAAGAAATGGGGATTATTGATAAAGAAAGACTTGGGATACTTATTGGTATGAAGGAATACCAATGGGTGTGTGTATTCATGATATGTGCAAATAAATAAATAAAAAAAAGAGAATTGAAAAGATGGAGAACATAAGAGTACTGGCAATAAGTCCTTTTAGGGCGCCTTTGAGCTCGTCTCCCACTTAGAAAAGAAGAATTGAAAAGACGGAGAACATAAGAGTACTGGCAATAAGTCCTTTTAGGGCGCCTTTGAGCTCGTCTCCCACTTAGAAAAGAAGAATTGAAAAGACGGAGAACATAAGAGTACTGGCAATAAGTCCTTTTAGGGCGCCTTTGAGCTCGTCTCCCACTTAGAAAAGAAAGGAATTGTTGCACATATCAACACGCGAAGTCCGCAACTTTCTGACCTAAGCTTGTTCCAAGCTTGGGGGGGTTAAAAAGGAAAATCTCCACAAAAGAGGGCAATGGTTAAATTGATACATGATAACTTGATCAATTCAAGTATTCAGTTTTACAAGTATTCAAATATTTCAGAATTTGAAGTTTGGTTGGGCAGTTCGTGTGGAGAATCAAGGTTAAGTAGGGAAAATCCAAATTATACTAACATGATTCCTGAAGTTCCTAATTAAAACAACTCATGTAAATTCTTACACTTAGGAAACTTGCATTTAGAGTCCAAACCGGTACCAATGTTTAGATCTCTGCTTGAGGACAAGCAAAGGTTAAGCTTGGGGGAATTTGTTATCACATTATCAGACCTATCATTTCGACTTGTTTCCATACAAAAATCTATGTTTTGAACCAACAAATAGTGCCTTTTACATTGAATATCCATAGAATGTGGTACTGCTAAGTTTTGGTTCTTACTTTGCAGGAATCAGGCGAAATTGGGCAAAATCAGGCAATTGGCAGACTTCAGGAACCTATGATGCGACCCTCACTCATGCCTTGCGACCCAGGTGATGCGACCCTCATTACAGTCTTGAAGACCAGGTGATGCGACCCTCATCCCAGCCTTTGCGACCCATATGATGCGAGTCGCATCCACCTGATGCGAGTCGCATCAACTGTTGCCGCCCAGTTCAAATTAAACCTGACAAGCCCAAAGTCAGCTCTGTTGCCTATATAAGGAGGTCCTATGCCAGAATTTCGAGAGCTTTTTCCCCCTTTACATTCCAGAACACTTAGAGAGCAGAGATCAAGAGAGAAGAAGGAGATTAGAGCTTGCTTGAAGAAGAGGAGAAGAAGAGAAGATTGCAAGATCATCTCCAATCCACCTTGGATCTTCGAGCTTCATCATGATCTGCTTATTCTATCTCTCTTTTATGCTTTGTTTCATCATGACTGAGTAGATCTTTAGTTCCTAGGGTTAGGATGTAGTCTCATAACTTTGTCTTTGAGTTGCATGTTGATTTGATCTAAGTTTGAACTTGTGTGATTCTTTGTTTGAGTATTCATTGATTGCTTGATTTTGATTGCTTGATTGATTCTTGATTGTCTACTGTTAGATGTCTATAGCATCTCTTCTAGTAATTTGACCTTGATGTTTCTTGCAATTGTGATTGAGTATTTGAAGTAGATTTATGATCAATAGTAGCCGAGAGGTGAACTTTCCATTATCGAAAGGTTGTGGATACTTCTAGCAAACCAGACAATCAATTTAGGTTAGATACCAGTAGGTGAGAGCTACAGGTTGAAGCCTCGCACAAGAAATTGACTTAGATACGAACACATGTCAGCTCTGCTCGAGGGCCATGCGACCCGCATCAGAGATAATGCGAGTCGCATCATACGGGTCGCATCAGAGATGATGCGAGTCGCATGATAGGTCCAGAGAAGGCAAAGTTTGGGATGAAACCTGAAACCCTGGGAGCGCCTTTTATCATTGTTCAAAACCAAAACTTTTAATTGCTTTCATTTACTGTTAATTGAATTGGCACCCGAAATTAGGAAACATAAACAAACCAAACCTAACTTTTCACACTTCTAGTACCTAACTCGGATTTGTAGGAATTTAGAATTGAATTAAACCGTCCCTGAGGATCGATACCTTAATATACTATACGGATAGGCTTGTGCACTTGCAACCCTAGACGAGAGTAGATCCAAGGTTTAAACTGGTATAGCTTGCTGTACCTGAAACTTTGTAGCCTACCTTTGTAAGCGAACAGTTGTAAATGCCCGATTAACTTGCCATATAAAGACACAACTAGAGTGCTCCAAACACCATCAATTGGAGTGTTGTATTAGGGTTGTAGATGCCCTATTACCTTGACATATAGAGACACTACTAGAGTGCTCCAAACACCTTCAATTGGAGTGTTGTATTAGGGGTGTAAATGCCCGGTTATCTTGTCATCTAGAGACACTACTAGAGTTCCCTAAAGACCTTCAATTGGAGTGTTGTATTTGTAAATGCCCAGTTCTCTTGCCATCTGGAGACACTACTAGAGTGCTCCAAACACCTTCAATTGGAGACTAGGACTAGAGTTGTAAATGCCATATTATTTTGCTATTTGGAAACACTACTAGAGTGCTCCAAACACAATCAACTGGACTGTTGTATTAGGATTGTAAATGCCTTTTTATCTCGCAATATGGAGACACTACTAGAGTGCTCCAAACACCTTCAATTGGAGTGTTGTATTAGGGTTGTAAATGCCCAGTTATCTTGCCATATAGAGACACTACTATACTGCTCCAAACACCTTCAATTGGAGTGTTATATTGGAGTGTTATATTAGTGTTATATTAGTGTTATATACAGGGACACTACTAGAGTGCTCCAAACAACTTTAATTGGAGTATTGTATTATGGTTGTAAATGGCCTATTATCTTGCAATACAGGGATACTACTAGTGTGCTCTAAACACCATCAATTGGAGTGTTATATTAGGGATGTAAGTGCCCTATTACGTTGCCATATGGAGACACTATTATATTGCTCTAAATACCTTCGATTGGAATGTTGTATTAGAGTTGTAAATGCCCTATTATCTTGACATATAGAAACACTACTAGAGTGCTCCAAACACCTTCAATTGGACTGTTGTATTAAGGTTGTAAATGCCATGTTATATAGCCATCTGGAGACACTACTAGAGTTCTGCAAACACCTTCAATTGGAGGGTTGTATTAGGGTTATAAATGCCTTATTATCTTGCCATCTAGAGACACTACTAGAGTTCTCCAAACAGCTTCAGTTGGAGTGTCGTATTAATGTTGTAAATGCCATATTATCTTGCCATCTAGAGACACTACTGGAGTGCTCCAAACACCTTCAACTGAAGTCTTATATTTGGGTTGTAAATGCCCTATTATCTTGTCATCTTGAGACACTACTAGAGTGCTCTAAACATATTCAACTGGAGTGTTGTATTAGGGTCGTAAATGCCCTATTATCTTGCAATCTGGAGACACTACTAGAGTGCTTCAAAAACGTTCAATTGGAGTGTTTATTAGGGTTGTATATGCCCTATTATCTTGTCATCTTGGGACACTACTAGAATTCTCCAAACACCATCAATTCAAGTGTTGTATTAGGGTTGTAAATGCCATGTTATCTTGCCATCTGGAGACACTACTAGAGTTCTCCAAACACCTTCAATTGGAGGGTTGTATTAGGGTTATAAATGCCCTATTATCTTGCCATCTAGAGACACTACTAGAGCGCTCCAAACAACTTTAATTAGAGTATTGTATTATGGTTGTAAATGGCCTATTATCTTGCAATATAGGGATATTACTAGTGTGCTCTAAATACCATCAATTGGAGTGTTATATTAGGGTTGTAAATGCCTTATTACCTTGCCATGTGGAGACACTATTAGATTGCTCTAAACACCTTCGATTGTAGTGTTTTATTCGGGTTGTAAATACCCCATTATCTTGCCAAATGGAGACACAACTAAAGTGCTCCAAACTCCATCAATTGGAGTGTTGTATTAGAGTTGTTAATGCCCTATTATCTTGACATATAGAGTGCTCCAAACACCTTCAATTGTAGTGTTGTATTAGGGTTGTAAATGCTCTATTATCTAGCCATCTAGAGACATTACTAGAGTTCTCCAAACACCTTCAATTGGAGTGTTTATTAGGGTTGTATATGCCCTATTATCTTGCCATCTAGAGAGACTACTAGAGTGCTCCAAACAACTTTAATTAGAGTATTGTATTATGGTTGTAAATGGCCTATTATCATGCAATATAGGGACACTACTAGTGTGCTCTAAACAGAATCAATTGGAGTGTTATATTAGGTTTGTAAATGCCCTTTTACGTTGATATGTGCAGACACTACTAGATTGCTCTAAACACATTCAATTGGAGTGTTTTATTAGGGTTGTAAATGCCCCATTATCTTGCCATATGGAGACTCAACTAGAGTGCTCCAAACCCCATCATTAGGAGTATTGTATTAGGGTTTTAAATGCCCAATTATCTTGCCCTCTCGAGACACCACTAGAATAGTCCAAACACCATCAATTGGCGAGTTGTATTAGGGTTGCAAATGCCCGATTTGCCTGCCTTCTGGAGACACTATTATAGAGCTCCAAACACCTTCAATTGGAGAGTTGTATAAGGGTTGTAAATGCCCGATAAACTTGCCATATAGAGACACAACTAGAGTGCACCAAACACCATCAATTGGAGTGTTGTATTTGGGTTGTATATGCTCTATTCTCTTGACATATAGAGACACTACTAGAGTGCTCCAGACACCTTCAGTTGGAGTGTTGTATTAGGTGTGTAAATGCCTGGTTATCTTGTCAGGAGACACTACTAGAATTCTCCAAAGACTTTCAATTGGAGTGTTGTATTAGGGTTGTAAATGCCCGGTTATTTTGCCATCTCGAAAAACTACTAGAGTGCTCCAAACACAATCAACTGGACTGTTGTATTAGGGTCGTAAATGTCTTTTTATCTCGCAATCTACAGACACTACTAGAGTGCTCCAAATACCTTCAATTGGATTGTTGTATTAGGGTTGTAAATGCCCTGTTATCTTGCCATATAGAGACACTATTAGAGTGCTCCAAACACCTTCAATTGAAGTGTTATATGAGGACTGTAAATGTACTATTATTTTGCTATATAGGGACACTACGAGAGTGCTCCAAACAACTTTAATTTCAGTATTGTATTATGGTTATAAATGGCCTGTTATCTTGCAATACAGGGACACTACTAGTGTGCTCTAAACACCATCAATTGGAGTGTTATATTAGGGTTGTAAATGCCCTATTACGTTGCCATGTGGAGACACTATTAGATTGCTCTAAACACCTTCGATTGGAGTGTTTAATTAAGGTTGTAAATGCTTCATTATCTTGCCAAATGGAGACACAACTAGAGTGCTCCAAACACTATCAATTGGAGTGTTATATTAGGGTTGTAAATGCCCTATTACCTTTCCATGTGGAGACACTATTACATTAATCTAAACACATTCGATTGGAGTGTTTTATTAAGCTTGTAAATGCCCCATTATCTTGCCTAATTGACACACAACTAGAGTTCTCCAAACACCTTCAATTCGAGTGTTGTATTAGGGTTGTAAATGCTCGGTTATCTTGCCATCTAGAGACACTACAAGAGTGCTTCAAACACCTTCAATTGGAGAGTAGGATTAGGGTTGTAAATGCCCTATTATCTTGCCATCTGGAAACACTAGTGCTCCAAACACAATCCATTGGATTGTTGTATTAGGGTCGTAAATGCCTTTTTATCTCGCAATCTGGTGACACTACTAGAGTGCTCCAAACACCTTCAATTGGAGTGTTATATTAGGGGTTTAAATGCCCGGTTATCTTGTCATCTGTAGACACTACTAGAGTTCCCCAAAGACCTTCAATTGGAGTGTTGTATTAGGGTTGTGAATGCCCGGTTATCTTGCTATCTAGAGACACTACAAGAGTGCTCCAAACACCTTCCATTGGAGAGTAGGATTAGGGTTGTAAATGCCCTATTATCTTGCCATCTGGAAACACTACCAGAGTGCTCCAAACACAATACACTGGATTGCTGTATTAGGGTCGTAAATGCCTTTTTATCTCACAATCTTGAGACACTACTAGAGAGCTCCAAACACCTTCAATTTAAGTGTTGTATTAGGGTTGTAAATGCCCTGTTATTTTGCCATATAGAGACACTACCAGAATGCTCCCAACACCTTCAATTGGAGTGTTATATTAGCGTTGTAAATGTACTATTATTTTGCTATATAGGGACACAACTAGAGTGCACCAAACAACATTAATTGCAGTATTGTATAATGGTTGTAAATAGCCTATTATCTTGCCATGTGGAGACACTATTAGATTGCTCTAAACACTTTCGATTGGAGTGTTTTATTAGGGTTGCAAAGGCCCCATTATCTTGCCCAATGGAGACACAACTAGAGTGCTCCAAACTCCATCAATTTGAGTGTTGTTTTAGAGTTGTAAATGCCCTTTTATGCTTTGTTTCATCATGACTGAGTAGATCTTTAGTTCCTAGGGTTAGGATGTAGTCTCATAACTTTGTCTTTGAGTTGCATGTTGATTTGATCTAAGTTTGAACTTGTGTGATTCTTTGTTTGAGTATTCATTGATTGCTTGATTTTGATTGCTTGATTGATTCTTGATTGTCTACTGTTAGATGTCTATAGCATCTCTTCTAGTAATTTGACCTTGATGTTTCTTGCAATTGTGATTGAGTATTTGAAGTAGATTTATGATCAATAGTAGCCGAGAGGTGAACTTTCCATTATCGAAAGGTTGTGGATACTTCTAGCAAACCAGAAAATCAATTTAGGTTAGATACCAGTAGGTGAGAGCTACAGGTTGAAGCCTCGCACAAGAAATTGACTTAGATACGAACACATGTCAGCTCTGCTCGAGGGCCATGCGACCCGCATCAGAGATAATGCGAGTCGCATCATACGGGTCGCATCAGAGATGATGCGAGTCGCATGATAGGTCCAGAGAAGGCAAAGTTTGGGATGAAACCTGAAACCCTGGGAGCGCCTTTTATCATTGTTCAAAACCAAAACTTTTAATTGCTTTCATTTACTGTTAATTGAATTGGCACCCGAAATTAGGAAACATAAACAAACCAAACCTAACTTTTCACACTTCTAGTACCTAACTCGGATTTGTAGGAATTTAGAATTGAATTAAACCGTCCCTGAGGATCGATACCTTAATATACTATACGGATAGGCTTGTGCACTTGCAACCCTAGACGAGAGTAGATCCAAGGTTTAAACTGGTATAGCTTGCTGTACCTGAAACTTTGTAGCCTACCTTTGTAAGCGAACAGTTGTAAATGCCCGATTAACTTGCCATATAAAGACACAACTAGAGTGCTCCAAACACCATCAATTGGAGTGTTGTATTAGGGTTGTAGATGCCCTATTACCTTGACATATAGAGACACTACTAGAGTGCTCCAAACACCTTCAATTGGAGTGTTGTATTAGGGGTGTAAATGCCCGGTTATCTTGTCATCTAGAGACACTACTAGAGTTCCCTAAAGACCTTCAATTGGAGTGTTGTATTTGTAAATGCCCAGTTCTCTTGCCATCTGGAGACACTACTAGAGTGCTCCAAACACCTTCAATTGGAGACTAGGACTAGAGTTGTAAATGCCATATTATTTTGCTATTTGGAAACACTACTAGAGTGCTCCAAACACAATCAACTGGACTGTTGTATTAGGATTGTAAATGCCTTTTTATCTCGCAATATGGAGACACTACTAGAGTGCTCCAAACACCTTCAATTGGAGTGTTGTATTAGGGTTGTAAATGCCCAGTTATCTTGCCATATAGAGACACTACTATACTGCTCCAAACACCTTCAATTGGAGTGTTATATTGGAGTGTTATATTAGTGTTATATTAGTGTTATATACAGGGACACTACTAGAGTGCTCCAAACAACTTTAATTGGAGTATTGTATTATGGTTGTAAATGGCCTATTATCTTGCAATACAGGGATACTACTAGTGTGCTCTAAACACCATCAATTGGAGTGTTATATTAGGGATGTAAGTGCCCTATTACGTTGCCATATGGAGACACTATTATATTGCTCTAAATACCTTCGATTGGAATGTTGTATTAGAGTTGTAAATGCCCTATTATCTTGACATATAGAAACACTACTAGAGTGCTCCAAACACCTTCAATTGGACTGTTGTATTAAGGTTGTAAATGCCATGTTATATAGCCATCTGGAGACACTACTAGAGTTCTGCAAACACCTTCAATTGGAGGGTTGTATTAGGGTTATAAATGCCTTATTATCTTGCCATCTAGAGACACTACTAGAGTTCTCCAAACAGCTTCAGTTGGAGTGTCGTATTAATGTTGTAAATGCCATATTATCTTGCCATCTAGAGACACTACTGGAGTGCTCCAAACACCTTCAACTGAAGTCTTATATTTGGGTTGTAAATGCCCTATTATCTTGTCATCTTGAGACACTACTAGAGTGCTCTAAACATATTCAACTGGAGTGTTGTATTAGGGTCGTAAATGCCCTATTATCTTGCAATCTGGAGACACTACTAGAGTGCTTCAAAAACGTTCAATTGGAGTGTTTATTAGGGTTGTATATGCCCTATTATCTTGTTATCTTGGGACACTACTAGAATTCTCCAAACACCATCAATTCAAGTGTTGTATTAGGGTTGTAAATGCCATGTTATCTTGCCATCTGGAGACACTACTAGAGTTCTCCAAACACCTTCAATTGGAGGGTTGTATTAGGGTTATAAATGCCCTATTATCTTGCCATCTAGAGACACTACTAGAGCGCTCCAAACAACTTTAATTAGAGTATTGTATTATGGTTGTAAATGGCCTATTATCTTGCAATATAGGGATATTACTAGTGTGCTCTAAATACCATCAATTGAAGTGTTATATTAGGGTTGTAAATGCCTTATTACCTTGCCATGTGGAGACACTATTAGATTGCTCTAAACACCTTCGATTGTAGTGTTTTATTCGGGTTGTAAATACCCCATTATCTTGCCAAATGGAGACACAACTAAAGTGCTCCAAACTCCATCAATTGGAGTGTTGTATTAGAGTTGTTAATGCCCTATTATCTTGACATATAGAGTGCTCCAAACACCTTCAATTGTAGTGTTGTATTAGGGTTGTAAATGCTCTATTATCTAGCCATCTAGAGACATTACTAGAGTTCTCCAAACACCTTCAATTGGAGTGTTTATTAGGGTTGTATATGCCCTATTATCTTGCCATCTAGAGAGACTACTAGAGTGCTCCAAACAACTTTAATTAGAGTATTGTATTATGGTTGTAAATGGCCTATTATCATGCAATATAGGGACACTACTAGTGTGCTCTAAACAGAATCAATTGGAGTGTTATATTAGGTTTGTAAATGCCCTTTTACGTTGATATGTGCAGACACTACTAGATTGCTCTAAACACATTCAATTGGAGTGTTTTATTAGGGTTGTAAATGCCCCATTATCTTGCCATATGGAGACTCAACTAGAGTGCTCCAAACCCCATCATTAGGAGTATTGTATTAGGGTTTTAAATGCCCAATTATCTTGCCCTCTCGAGACACCACTAGAATAGTCCAAACACCATCAATTGGCGAGTTGTATTAGGGTTGCAAATGCCCGATTTGCCTGCCTTCTGGAGACACTATTATAGAGCTCCAAACACATTCAATTGGAGAGTTGTATAAGGGTTGTAAATGCCCGATAAACTTGCCATATAGAGACACAACTAGAGTGCACCAAACACCATCAATTGGAGTGTTGTATTTGGGTTGTATATGCTCTATTCTCTTGACATATAGAGACACTACTAGAGTGCTCCAGACACCTTCAGTTGGAGTGTTGTATTAGGTGTGTAAATGCCCGGTTATCTTGTCAGGAGACACTACTAGAATTCTCCAAAGACTTTCAATTGGAGTGTTGTATTAGGGTTGTAAATGCCCGGTTATTTTGCCATCTCGAAAAACTACTAGAGTGCTCCAAACACAATCAACTGGACTGTTGTATTAGGGTCGTAAATGTCTTTTTATCTCGCAATCTACAGACACTACTAGAGTGCTCCAAATACCTTCAATTGGATTGTTGTATTAGGGTTGTAAATGCCCTGTTATCTTGCCATATAGAGACACTATTAGAGTGCTCCAAACACCTTCAATTGAAGTGTTATATGAGGACTGTAAATGTACTATTATTTTGCTATATAGGGACACTACGAGAGTGCTCCAAACAACTTTAATTTCAGTATTGTATTATGGTTATAAATGGCCTGTTATCTTGCAATACAGGGACACTACTAGTGTGCTCTAAACACCATCAATTGGAGTGTTATATTACGGTTCTAACTGCCCTATTACGTTGCCATGTGGAGACACTATTAGATTGCTCTAAACACCTTCGATTGGAGTGTTTAATTAAGGTTGTAAATGCTTCATTATCTTGCCAAATGGAGACACAACTAGAGTGCTCCAAACACTATCAATTGGAGTGTTATATTAGGGTTGTAAATGCCCTATTACCTTTCCATGTGGAGACACTATTACATTAATCTAAACACATTCGATTGGAGTGTTTTATTAAGCTTGTAAATGCCCCATTATCTTGCCTAATTGACACACAACTAGAGTTCTCCAAACACCTTCAATTCGAGTGTTGTATTAGGGTTGTAAATGCTCGGTTATCTTGCCATCTAGAGACACTACAAGAGTGCTTCAAACACCTTCAATTGGAGAGTAGGATTAGGGTTGTAAATGCCCTATTATCTTGCCATCTGGAAACACTAGTGCTCCAAACACAATCCATTGGATTGTTGTATTAGGGTCGTAAATGCCTTTTTATCTCGCAATCTGGTGACACTACTAGAGTGCTCCAAACACCTTCAATTGGAGTGTTATATTAGGGTTGTAAATGTCCTGTTATCTTGCCATATAGAGACACTATCAGAGAGCACCAAACACCTTCAATTGGAGTGTTATATTAGGGTTATAAATGTACTATTATTTTGCTATATAGGGACACAACTAGAGTGCACCAAACAACATTAATTGCAGTATTGTATAATGGTTGTAAATAGCCTATTATCTTGCAATACACTGACACTACTAGTGTGCTCTAAACACCATCAATTGGAGTGTTATATTAGGGTTGTAAATGCCCTATTACGTTGCCATGTGGAGACACTATTAGATTGCTCTAAACACTTTTGATTGGAGTATTTTATTAGGGTTGTAAATGCCCCATTATCCTGCCAAATGGAGACACAACTAGAGTGCTCCAAACTCCATCAATTTGAGTGTTGTATTAGGGTTGTAAATGCTCTATTATCTTGACATATTGAGACACTACTAGAGTGCTCCAAACACCTTCAATTGGAGTGTTATATTAGGGGTGTAAATGCCCGGTTATGTTGCCATCTGGAGACACTACAAAAGTGCCCCAAACACCTTCAATTGGAGAGTACGATTAGGGTGGTAAATGCCCTATTATGTTGCCATCTGGAAACACTACTAGAGTGCTCCAAACACAATCCACTGGATTGTTGTATTAGGGTCGTAAATGCCTTTTTATCTCACAATCTGGAGACACTACTAGAGTTCTCCAAACACCTTCAATTGGAGTGTTGTATGAGAGTTGTAAATGCCATGTTATATTGCCATCTGGAGACACTACTAGAGTTCTCCAAACACCTTCAATTGGAGGGTTGTATTAGTGTTGTAAATGCCCTATTATCTTGCCATCTAGAGACACTACTAGAGGCTCCAAACACCTTCAATTGAGGTGTTGTACTAGAGTTGTAAATGCCCTGTTATCTTGCCATCTAGAGACACTACTAGAGTTCTCCAAACAGCTTCAATTGGAGTGTTTAGGGTTGTAAATGCCCTCTTATCTTGCCATCTAGAGAAACTACAGGAGTGCTCCAAACACCATCAATTAGAGTGTTATATCAGGGTTGTAAATGTACTACTACGTTGCTATATAGGGACACTACTAGAGTGATCCAAACAACTTTAATTGGAGTATTGTATTATGGTTATAAATGGCCTGTTATGTTGCAATACAGGGACACTACTAGTGTACTCTATACACCATCAATTGGAGTGTTATATTAGGGTTGTAAATGCCCTATTACGTTGCCATGTGGAGACACTATTAGATTGCTCTAAGCACCTTTGATTGGAGTGTTTAATTAAGGTTGTAAATGCTCCATTATCTTGCCAAATGGAGACACAACTAGAGTGCTCCAAACACCACCAATTGGAGTGCTGTATTAGGGTTGTAAATGCTCTATTATCTTGACATATAGAGACACTACTAGAGTGCACCAAACACCTTCAATTGGAGTGTTGTATTGGGGTTGTAAATGCCCGGTTATCTTGCCAACTAGAGACACTACTAGAGAAACTACTCGAGTGCTCCAAACACCTTCAACTAGAGTCTTATATTTGGGTTGTAAATGACCTATTATCTTGCCCTCTGGACACACTGCTTGAGAGCTCCAAACACATCCGACTGGAGTGTCGTATTAGGGTCGTAATTGCCCTATTATCTTGCAATCTGGAGACAGTACTAGAGTGCACCAAAAAACCTTCAATTGGAGTGTTCATTAGGGTTGTATATGCCCTATTATCTTGCCATCCTGGGACACTACTAGAATTCTCCAAACACCTTCAATTGGAGTGTTGTATTAGGGTTGTAAAGGTCATGTTATCTTGCAATCTGGAGACACTACTAGAGTTCTCCAAACACCTTCAATTGGAGCGTTGTTGCCCAAAACTAGAGTGCTCCAAACACCTTTAATTGGAGTGTTGTACTAGGGCTGTAAATGCGCTATTATCTTGCAATATAGTGACACAAAAAGCCATGTTATATAGCCATCTGGAGACACTACTGGAGTTCTGCAAACACCTTCAATTGGAGGGTTGTATCAGGGTTATAAATGCATTATTATCTTGCTATCTAGAGACACTACTAGAGCGCTCCAAATAACTTTAATTAGAGTATTGTATTATAGTTGTAAATGGCATATTATCTTGCAATATAGGGACACTACTACTGTGCTCTAAACACCATCAATTGGAGTGTTATGTCAGAGTTGTAAATGCCCTATTATCTTGCCATCTGGAGAGACTATTAGATTGCTCTAAACACATTCAATTGGAGTGTTTTATTAGGGTTCTAAATGCCACATTATCTTTCCATATGGAGACTCAACTAGAGTGCTCCAAACTCCATCAATTGGAGTATTGTATTAGGGTTTTAAATGCCCAATTATCTTGCCCTCTCGAGACACCACTAGAGTAGTCCAAACACCATCAATTGGCGAGTTGTATTAGGGTTGTAAATGCCCGATTTTCCTGCCTTCTGGAGACACTATTATAGTGCTCCAAACACCTTCAATTGGAGGGTTGTATAAGGGTTGTAAATGCCCGATTGAGTTGCCATATAGAGAGACAACTAGAGCGCTCCAACCACCATCAATTCGAGTGCTGTATTAGGGTTTGTAGATGCCCTATTATCTTGACATATAGAGACACTACTAGAGTGCTCCAAACACCTTCAATTGGAGTGTTGTATTAGGCATTTAAATGCCCGGTTATCTTGTCATCTGTAGACACTACTAGAGTTCCCCAAAGACCTTCAATTGGAGTGTTGTATTAGGGTTGTGAATGCCCGGTTATCTGGCCATCTAGAGACACTACAAGAGTGCTCCAAACACCTTCCATTGGAGAGTAGGATTAGGGTTGTAAATGCGCTATTATCTTGCCATTTGGAAACACAATACACTGGATTGCTGTATTAGGGTCGTACATGCCTTTTTATCTCACAATCTTGAGACACTACTAGAGAGCTCCAAACACCTTCAATTGGAGTGTTGTAAATGTACTATTATTTTGCTATATAGGGACACAACTAGAGTGCACCAAACAACATTCATTGCAGTATTGTATAATGGTTCAAAATAGCCTATTATCTTGCAATACAGGGACACTACTAGTGTGCTCTAAACACCATCAATTGGAGTGTTATATTAGGGTTGTAAATGCCCTATTACGTTGCCATGTGGAGACACTATCAGATTGCTCTAAACACTTTCGATTGGAGTGTTTTATTAGGGTTGTAAATGCCCCATTATCTTGCCCAATGGAGACACAACTAGAGTGCTACAAAATCCATCAATTTTAGTGTTGTATTAGGGTTGTAAATGCCCTGTTATGTTGCCATATAGAGACACTACTAGATTGCTCCAAAAACCTTCAAGTGGAGTGTTGTTTTAGAGTTGTAAATGCCCTATTATCTTGCCATCTTGAAACACTACTAGATTGCTCCAAACACCTTCAACTGGAGTCTTATATTTGGGTTGTAAATGACCTATTATCTTGCCATCTGGAGACACTACTAGAGTGCTCCAATCACATTCAACTGGAGTGTTGTATTAGGGTCGTAAGTGACCTATTATCTTTCAATCTGGAGACACTACTAGAGTGCTCCAAAAAACCTTTAATTGGAGTGTTTCTTAGGGTTGTATATGCCCTATTATCTTGACATATAGAGACACTACTAGAGTGCTCCAAACACCTTCAATTGGAGTGTTGTATTAGGGGTGTAAATGCCCGGTTATCTTGTCATCTGTAGACACTACTAGAGTTCCCCAAAGACCTTCAATTGGAGTGTTGTATTAGGGTTGTGAATGCCCGGTTATCTTGCTATCTAGAGACACTACAAGAGTGCTCCAAACACCTTCCATTGGAGAGTAGGATTAGGGTTGTAAATGCCCTATTATCTTGCCATCTGGAAACACTACCAGATTGCTCCAAACACAATACACTGGATTGCTGTATTAGGGTCGTAAATGCCTTTTTATCTCACAATCTTGAGACACTACTAGAGAGCTCCAAACACCTTCAATTTAAGTGTTGTATTAGGGTTGTAAATGCCCTGTTATTTTGCCATATAGAGACACTACCAGAATGCTCCCAACACCTTCAATTGGAGTGTTATATTAGCGTTGTAAATGTACTATTATTTTGCTATATAGGGACACAACTAGAGTGCACCAAACAACATTAATTGCAGTATTGTATAATGGTTGTAAATAGCCTATTATCTTGCCATGTGGAGACACTATTAGATTGCTCTAAACACTTTCGATTGGAGTGTTTTATTAGGGTTGCAAAGGCCCCATTATCTTGCCCAATGGAGACACAACTAGAGTGCTCCAAACTCCATCAATTTGAGTGTTGTTTTAGAGTTGTAAATGCCCTATTATCTTGCCATCTTGAGACACTACTAGAGTGCTCCAGACAACTTCAACTGGAGTCTTATATTTGGGTTGTAAATGCCCTATTATCTTGCTATATAGAGACACTACTAGAGTGCTCCAAACACATTCAACTAGAGTGTTGTATTAGGGTCGTAAATGCCCTATTATCTTTCAATCTGGAGACACTACTAGAGTGCTCCAAAAAACCTTTAATTGGAGTGTTTCTTAGGGTTGTATATGCCCTATTATCTTGCCATCCTGGGACACTACTAGAATTCTCCAAACACCTTCAATTGGAGTGTTGTATTAGGGTTGTAAAAGCCATGTTATATAGCCATCTGGAGACACTACTAGAGTTCTGCAAACACCTTCAATTGGAGGGTTGTATTAGGGTTATAAATGCCTCATTATCTTACCATCTAGAGACACTACTAGAGCGCTCCAAACAACTTTAATTAGAGTATTGTATTATGGTTGTAAATGGCCTATTATCTTGCAATATAGGGACACTACTAGTGTGTTCTAAAGGCCATCAATTGGAGTGTTATGTCAGAGTTGTAAATGCCCTATTACCTTGCCATGTTGAGAGACTATTAGATTGCTCTAAACACATTCAATTGGGGTGTTTAATTAGGGTTTTAAATGCCCCATTATCCTTCCATATGAAGACTCAACTAGAGTGCTCCAAACTCCATCAATTGGAGTATTGTATTAGGGTTTTCAATGCCCAATTATCTTGCCGTCTCGAGACACCACTAGAGTAGTCCAAACACCATCAATTGGCGAGTTGTATTAGGGTTGTAAATGCCCGATTTTCCTGCCTTCTGGAGACACTATTATAGTGCTCCAAACACCTTCAATTGGAGGGTTGTATAAGGGTTGTAAATGCCCTTCTAAGTTGCCATATAGAGAAACTACTAGAGTGCTCCAAACACCTTCAATTGGAGTGTTGTATTAGGGGTTTAAATGTCTCATTATCTTGCCATCTAGAGACACTACTAGAGCGCTCCAAACAACTTTAATTAGAGTATTGTATTATTGTTGTAAATGGCCTATTATCTTGCAATATAGGGACACTACTAGTGTGCTCCAAACGCCATCAATTTGAGTGTTATGTTAGAGTTGTAAATGCCCTATTACCTTGCCATGTTGAGAGACTATTAGATTGCTCTAAACACATTCAATTGGAGTGTTTAATTAGGGTTTTAAATGCCCCATTATCTTTCCATATGGAGACTCAACTAGAGTGCTCCAAACTCCATCAATTGGCCCAATTATCTTGCCCTCTCGAGACACCACTAGAGTAGTCCAAACACCATTAATTGGCGAGTTGTATTAGGGTTGTAAATGCCCGATTTTCCTGCCTTCTGGAGACACTATTATAGTGCTCCAAACACCTTCAATTGGAGGGTTGTATAAGGGTTGTAAATGCCCGATTAAGTTGCCATATAGAGACACAACTAGAGTTCTCCAAACATCTTCCATTGGAGAGTAGGATTAGGGTTGTAAATGCCCTATTATCTTGCCATCTGGAAACACTACCAGAGTGCTCCAAACACAATACACTGGATTGCTGTATTAGGGTCGTAAATGCCTTTTTATCTCACAATCTTGAGACACTACTAGAGAGCTCCAAACACCTTCAATTTAAGTGTTGTATTAGGGTTGTAAATGCCCTGTTATTTTGCCATATAGAGACACTACCAGAATGCTCCCAACACCTTCAATTGGAGTGTTATATTAGCGTTGTAAATGTACTATTATTTTGCTATATAGGGACACAAATAGAGTGCACCAAACAACATTAATTGCAGTATTGTATAATGGTTGTAAATAGCCTATTATCTTGCCATGTGGAGACACTATTAGATTGCTCTAAACACTTTCGATTGGAGTGTTTTATTAGGGTTGCAAAGGCCCCATTATCTTGCCCAATGGAGACACAACTAGAGTGCTCCAAACTCCATCAATTTGAGTGTTGTTTTAGAGTTGTAAATGCCCTATTATCTTGCCATCTTGAGACACTACTAGAGTGCTCCAGACAACTTCAACTGGAGTCTTATATTTGGGTTGTAAATGCCCTATTATCTTGTTATATAGAGACACTACTAGAGTGCTCCAAACACATTCAACTAGAGTGTTGTATTAGGGTCGTAAATGCCCTATTATCTTTCAATCTGGAGACACTACTAGAGTGCTCCAAAAACCTTTAATTGGAGTGTTTCTTAGGGTTGTATATGCCCTATTATCTTGCCATCCTGGGACACTACTAGAATTCTCCAAACACCTTCAATTGGAGTGTTGTATTAGGGTTGTAAAAGCCATGTTATATAGCCATCTGGAGACACTACTAGAGTTCTCCAAACATCTTCAATTGGAGTGTTGTATTATGGGTTATAAATGCCCGGTTATCTTGCCATCTAGAGACACTACAAGAGTACTACAAACACCTTCCATTGGAGAGTAGGATTAGGGTTGTAAATGCCCTATTATCTTGCCATCCGGAAACACTACCATAGTGCTCCAAACACAATACCCTGGATTGCTATATTAGGGTCGTAAATGTCTTTTTATCTGACAATCTTGAGACACTAGTAGAGAGCTCCAAACACTTTCAATTGAAGTATTGTATTAGGGTTGTAAATGCCCTGTTATTTTGCCATATAGAGACACTACAAGAATGCTCCAAACACCTTCAATTGGAGTGTTATATTAGCGTTGTAAATGTACTATTATTTTTCTATATAGGGACACAACTAGAGTGCACCAAACAAAATTAATTGCAGTATTGTATAATGGTTGTAAATAGTCTATTATCTTGCAATACAGGGACACTACTAGTGTGCTCAAAACACCATCAATTGGAGTGTTTTATTAGGGTTGCAAATGCCCCATTATCTTGCCCAATGGAGACACAACTAGAGTGCTCCAAACTCCATCAATTTGAGTGTTGTATTAGGGTTGTAAATGCCCTGTTATGTTGACATATAGAGACACTAATATATTCCTCCAAACACCTTCAATTGGAGTGTTGTTTTAGAGTTGTAAATGCCCTATTATCTTGCCATATGGAGACACTACTAGAGTGCTCCAAACACCATCAACTGGAGTCTTATATTTGGGTTGTAAATGCCCTATTATCTTGCCATCTGGAGACACTACTAGAGTGCTGCAAACACATTCAACTGGAGTGTTGTATTAGGGTCGTAAATGCCATGTTATCTTTCAATCTGGAGACACTACTAGTGTTCTCCAAAAAACCTTCAATTGGAGTGTTTATCAGGGTTGTATATGCCGTATTATCTTGCCATCCTGGGACACTACTCGAGTTCTCCAAACACCTTCAATTGGAGTGTTGTATTAGGGTTGTAAAGGCCATGTTATCTTGCCATCTGGAGACACTACTAGAGTTCTCGAAACACCTTCAATTGGAGGGTTGTACTAGGGCTGTAAATGCGCTATTATCTTGTAATATAGGGACACAAATAAAGTGCTCCAAAAAACTTCAATTGGAGTGTTTATTAGGGTTGGATATGCCCTATTATCTTGCCATCTTGGGACACTACTAGAATTCTCCAAACACCTTCAATTGGAGGGGTGTATTAGGGTTATAAAATGCCTTATTATCTAGCCATCTAGAGACACTACTAGAGCGCTCCAAACAACTTTAATTAGAGTATTGTATTATGGTTGTAAATGGCCTATTATCTTGCAATATAGGGACTCTACTAGTGTGCTCTAAACACCATCAATTGGAGTGTTTTGTCAAAGTTGTAAATGCCCTAGTACCTTGCCATGTGGAGAGACTATTAGATTGCTCTAAACACATTCAATTGGAGTGTTTTATTAGGGTTCTAAATGCCCCATTATCTTTCCATATGGAGACTCAACTAGAGTGCTCCAAACTCCATCAATAGGAGTATTGTATTAGGGTTTTAAATGCCCAATTATCTTGCCCTCTCGAGACACCACTAGAGTAGTCCAAACACCATCAATTGACGAGTTGTATTAGGGTTGTAAATGCCCGATTTTCCTGCCATCTGGAGACACTATTATAGTGCTCCAAACAACTTCAATTGGAGGGTTGTATAAGGGTTGTAAATGCCCGATTAAGTTGCCATATAGAGACACAACTAGAGTGCTCGAAACACCATCAATTGGAGTGTTGTATTAGGTTTGTAGATGCCCTATTATCTTGACATATAGAGACACTACTAGAGTGCTCCAAACACCTTCAATTCGAGTGTTGGATTTGAGTTGTAAATGCAATGTTTTCTTGCCAACTAGAGACACTACTAGAGTTATCCAAACAACTTCAATTGGAGTGTTGTAAATGCCCTCTTATCTTGCCATCTAGAGACACTACTGGAGTGCTCCAAACACCTTCAATTGGAGTCTTATATTTGGGTTATAAATGCCCTATTATCTTGCCATCTGGAGACACTACTAGAGTGCTCCAAAAACCTTCAATTGGAGTGTTTAGGGTTGTATATGCCCTATTATCTTGCCATCTTGGGACACTACTAGAATTCTCCAAACACCTTCAAATTGAGTGTTGTATTAGGGTTGTAAATGTCATGTTATCTTGTCATCTGGAGACACTACTAGAGTTCTCCAAACACCTTCATTTGGAGGGTTGTATTAGGATTGTAAATGCCCTGTTATCTTTCCATATAGACACTACTAGAGTGCTCCAAACACCTTCAATTGGAGTGTTGTATTATGGTTGTAAATGGCCTATTATCTTGCAATATAGAAACAGTAATAAAGTACTCCAAACAACATCATTTGGAGTGTTATGTCAGAGTTGTAAATGCCCTATTACCTGGCCATGTGGAGAGACTATTAGATTGCTCTAAACACATTCAATTGGAGTGTTTTATTAGGGTTCTAAATGCCCCATTATCTTTCCATATGGAGACTCAACTAGAGTGCTCCAAACTCCATCAATAGGAGTATTGTATTAGGGTTTTAAATGCCCAATTATCTTGCCGTCTCGAGACACCACTAGAGTAGTCCACCATCAATTGGCGAGTTGTATTAGGGTTGTAAATGCCCGGTTATCTTGCCATCTAGAGACACTACAAGAGTTCTCCAGACACCATCAATTGGAGAGTAGGATAAGTGTTGTAAATGCCCTATTATCTTGCCATCTGGAAACACTACCAGAGTGCTCCAAACACAATCCACTGGATTGTTGTATTAGGGTCATAAATGCCTTTTTATCTCGCAATCTTGAGACACTACTAGAGTGCACCAAACACCTTCAATTGGAATGTTGTATTTGGGTTGTAAATGCCATGTTATCTTGCCATATAGAGACACTACCAGAGTGCTCCAAACACCTTGAATTGGAGTGTTATATTAGGGTTGTAAATGTACGATTATTTTGCTATATAGGGACACAACTAGAGTGCACCAAACAACATTAATTGCAGTATTGTATAATGGTTGTAAATAGCCTCATATCTTACAATACTAGGACACTACTAGTGTGCTCTAAACACCATGAATTGGAGTGTTATATTAGGGTTGTAAATGCCCTATTACGTTGTCATGTGGAGTATTAGATTGCTCTAAACACCTTCGATTGGATAGTTTTATTAGGGTTGTTAATGCCCCATTATGTTGCCAAATGGAGACACAATTAGAGTGGTCCAAACTCCATCAATTTGAGTGTTGTATTAGGGTTGTAAATGCCTTATTATCTTGACATATAGAGACACTACTAGAGTGCTCCAAACACCTTCAATTCGAGTGTTGTATTTGAGTTGTAAATGCCCTGTTTTCTTGCCAACTAGAGACACTAATAGAGTTATCCAAACAGCTTCAATTGGAGTGTTGTAAATGCCCTATTATGTTGCCATCTAGAGACACTACTGGAGTGCTCCAAACACCTTCAATTGGAGTCTTATATTTGGGTTGTAAATGCCCTATTATCTTGCCATCTGGAGACACTACTAGTGTGCTCCAAACACATTCAACTGGAGTGTTGTATTAGGCTCGTAAATGCCCTCTTATTTTGCAATCTGGAGACACTACTAGAGTGCTCCAAAAACCTTCAATTGGAGTGTTTAGGGTTGTATATGCCCTATTATCTTGCCATCTTGGGACACTACTAGAATTCTCCAAACACCTTCAAATTGAGTGTTGTATTAGGGTTGTAGATGCCATGTTATCTTGTAATCTGGAGACACTACTAGAGTTCTCCAGACACCTTCATTTGGAGGGTTGTATTAGGATTGTAAATGCCCTGTTATCTTGCCATATAGACACTATTAGAGTGCTCCAAACACCTTCAATTGGAGTGTTGTATTAGTGCTGTAAATGCCCTATTATCTTGCAATATAGAAACACTAATAAAGTGCTCCGAACGCCATCATTTGGAGTGTTGTATTAGGGTTGTAACAGTCCTATTATCTTGCCATACAGAGACACTACTAGAGTTCTCCAAACACCTTCTATTGGAGTGTTATACTAGGGTTGTAAATGTACAATTATTTTGCTATATAGGGACATTATTGGAGTGCTCCAAACAACTTTTATTGGAGTATTGTATTATGGTTGTAAATGACATATTAACTTGCAATACAGGGACATTTTTAGTGTGCTCCAAACACCATCAATTGGAGTGTTATATTAGGGTTGTAAATGCCCTATTACGTTGCCATGTGGAGAAACTATTAGATTGCTCTAAACACCTTCGATTGGAGTGTTTTATTAGGGTTGTAAATGCCCCATTATCTTGCCAATTGGAGACACAACTAGAGTGCTCCAAACTCCATAAATTGGGGTGTTGTATTAGGGTTGTAAATGCTCTAGTGTCTTGAAATATAGAGACACTACTAGAGTGCTCCGAACACCTTCAATTGGAGTGTTGTATTAGGGTTGTAAATGCCATGTTATCTTGCTATCTAGAGACACTACTAGAGTTCTCCAGACAACTTTAATTGGAGTGTTGTATTAGAGTTGTATATGCCCTATTATCTTGCCATCTAGGGCCACTACGAAAGTGCTCCAAACAACTTTAATTGGAGTATTGTATTGGCGTTGTAAATACCCTATTATTTTACAATATGGGGACACAACTGGTGTGCTCCAAACACCATCAATTGGAGTGTTGTATTTAGGTTTTAAATGAGAAATTGTCTTGCCATCTCGAGACACTACTAGAGTGCTCCAAACAGCTTCGATTGGAGTGTTGTATTAGGGTTGTAAATGCCATATTATCATGCCACATAGGGAAACTACTAGAGTACTCCAAACAACTTCAATTGCAGAGTAGGAGTAGGGTGTAAATGCCCTATTATCTTGTTGTCTAGAGACTCTACAAGAGTTCTCCTAACACATTCAATTGGAGTGTTGTATTAGGGTTGTAAATGCCCTATTATCTTGCCTTATAGAGACGCTACTAGAGTGCTCCAAACACTGTCAATTGGAGTATTGTATTAGGGTTGTAAATGCCCTATTATCTTGCAATCTAGAGACACTACTGGTGTACTCCGAACACAATCAATTGAAGTGTTGTATTAGGATTTTAAAAGAGCAATTACCTTGTAATCTAGAGCCACGACTAGAGTGCTCCAAACACCTTCAATTATAGAGTTGTAATAGGGTTGTAAATGGCCTATTATCTTACCATATAGGGACACTACTAGTGTGCTCCAAACACCATCAATTGCAGTGTTGTTTTAGGGTTTAAAATACCCAATTATCCTGCCCTCTCGAGATACTACTAGAGCGGTCCAAATACCTTCATTTGGAGTATTGTATTAGGGTTGTAAATGCAATATTGTCCTGCCTTCTGGAGACACTACTATAGTACCCCAAACACATTCAATTGGAGTTTTGTATTGGGGTTGTAAATGCCCAATTAACTTGCCATATAGAGACACAACTAGAGTGCTCTAAACACTATCAATTGGAGTGTTGTATTAGGATTGTAAATGCCCTATTATCTTGCCATATAGAAACACTACTAGATGATAAGCCAAAATTGTATCTATTGAAACCTAGGGTTAGGTATTTAAATTAAGCCAAGTTTTGATTAAATTAGGTTTGATTAGGTTAGAAATGTCCAAAAGTTCAAGTTACTGCCCTAGTTATGTTTATTTTACAGGTAATCAAGTGTTTGGAGATTAACGAAGCAAAACGGGTGAGTCAGCACAAAGATTGGAGCAACTGTCAACATTCATTGCGGCCCGCAACTAAACAAGTCAGAGCCCCTTCATTCCTGCACTTTCATTGCGGCCCGCAACCAAATCCATTGCGGCCCGAAATGACTTTTATAGATTTTCTGCACTTTCATTGCGGCCCGCAACCAAATCCATTGCGGCCCGAAATGAGTTTACAGTTTTCTGCGCGACAAATTTTTAACTGCCTCCATTCATTGCAGCCCGTAATAGATGCTATTGCGGCCCGCAATAAGGCGGTTCAGAGCCCGAATTTGCTATTTTTAGGGATTTATTTCTAGGTTTCGCTAGGGGTATAAAAGGAGACCTGTAGAATAGATTAAGGACGTTTTTAGAGAGAGAATTTCTGGTTTTGAACAAGGAAAAGCAAGGAAAAGCAAGGAAGAGAGAAGAAGGGAGGAGAGAACACCATTGATCAACCGGTTTTATTATTTTCTTTCCTTTGGAACTCTTTTACTCTTTTGATTTCATTTGTGTCTTAGCCATGACTGGCTAAGGGCTTTTCTAGGGTTGATTAGGGCTGTACTTGAAACTTTTGTTATGATTTAGTTGGTTTAATTTCATATATTCTTGTTCTTTGTTATGATATATTCTTTATTTTTATTGATTGTGAAGACTTAATCGAAATCGCATGAAATCTTAGGATTTGGTATTTGCAATTGAGAAATTGAATATTAGGTCCAGACCATAAGGAATAGGGTATTTGATAGGCTAAGTACCGAGATGTGATGCTTGTCTTATACGGGCTTTACCTAATAGTTTAGAAAATTGTGCCAAGTACCGAGAGGTGAAAGATAGTTTTCTAGATCAATTGGGATAGTAAGAACTTAATGACTTTAGATTAGAGTAGCCAAGTACCGAGAGGTGACGTTTATTCTAATTTAAAGATGGTATTAATATAGAGATATCACTTTGTACCTACAACATCCAACTGTTCCTTCATAAATATAAGAACAAAATCTACAAACCAATTAATCGTAACACTAGTGGATAGGAACCCTAAGAAACCCTAATTTCTCATACTTGTCAAAAAAATTCAGATTTCACTTTAAGACTTTAGTTTAATTCAGTTTAATCTCAATCAAACCAACCTTTTGAACAAACAAAAACCTTTTTATTTTCTTTTACTAAATTAAATTGTTAGGTTAGATTTGATATTCCAACTTGTCCCTGTGGAGACGATCCCTAAGTACTAATCGATAAGGTTGTATACTTGCAACTGGATTGAGCGCAATTTAGGATTTATTACTTGTATTGCAATCAACACATCAAGTTTTTGACGCCGTTGCCGGGGACAACGGTGAATATTATTTCAGACCTAAGTAATTTAGTTAGTAATTGTTTAATTCCCTTTTGCTCTCTTTCTCTCTCATATTTTTTTTTAGGTTGAAATCTGGCAGAGGAACCTCCAACCCCGAACATCACAGATTTGGTTGAGTGGTTTTCTAGGCGAGGGTCAACCCATCTCTTCTACGAGAGAAGGAACAAACACCCAACAAGGGGACCTTTCTTGCACTTAAGTCCACGCCGGTTAGACATGTCGACCGGAGCCGAAGAAATTCATTTTGAAAACCTTCAGCGGGAACGGGATCAGATGGCCGCTGAACTTCGACGTTTACGGGCAGCCGCTGTTGAAAGAGAAAACAATGAAGCAGCCAATGCCAACCGCCCTTTGAGAGACTTTACAGCACCTAGGGCTGAGGAAATCCACCTTGGCTATACGACACCTACTATCAATGCTGAAGAATACCAAATTTCGCCTGCATGGGTTAGCATGGTGTAGCGTAATCTGTTCCACGGTCTGCCTCACGAAGATGCCACACAACACTTAGCCAATTTTGAAGAAATCTGCAGTACAATTAAGGTACAAACTGTTTCTCCTGAAGATCTTAAAGTTATGGCTTTCACTTTTTCTCTTGCAGATAAGGCTAAAGGTTGGATAAGGGGACAACGGCCCGAGAACATGAATACTTGGCCTAAGGTGGCGAATGATTTTCTTAACAAGTTCTTTCCGCCATCCAAAACAAACTCCTTGTGCCATCAAATCCACAATTTCCGACAGAAAGGAGATGAAACTATGAGCGAGGTGTGGAAGAGATTTCAAGAACTGCAGAGGTGCTGTCCACATCATGGTATCGAGGGGTGGAATTTATTGCAAATCTTCTACAACAGCCTCATGCTATAAGACAAAGGTATGTTAGACGCAACTGCTGGAGGTAGTCTCATGAATAAAGGGGCTGTGGACGGATACAAGTTGGTTGATGACATGGTTCTCAACCAAAGCCAATGGCACAACCCTAGGGAGACACCAATGATCTTGCAGCGGGGAATGAAAGAGGTGAATTCGAATCCAAACTTGGCTACAAAAATTGCTGCTTTGAATCGCAAAATTTATCAACTGAGCGTAAATGCGGTAAACAATTCCTTTCCTCTTCCTTGTTCAATTTGTGGAAGTACCGATCATCTAGCAATTAACTGTGGTATAAGTGATGGGGGTAGTATTGATGAGGTTAATGCAATTTCATTTTTTCGTTTGGATAACTATAATGTAATGATAGAACCTCTTATAATCAATAATATAAAGTTTTATATTATTGTCAACATGATATAAATCCTCTATATGGTCACACCAACTGAAGAGAAACAAAAAGTATTTTACATTTTATAATGATGTATAAGATAAAATACATGTGATGAAATCCTAAAATAAAATGTCATAATATGACATGCTTCCGATTTTTTTAAAAATACCCAAAAAAAAATTATTTTATTAAAAATAACCAGGTTCTGAGTGGAATTTTAAAAATACCCAGGCCGCACATTTTTTCCGCGCCCCGAAATAAATTTTTTCTTTTTTTATTTTTTATTCCGAGCGCGGATTTTTTTTTTTTTTTTTTTTAGAGATTGGAGAAAGAAAATATTATTTTTTTGATTTTTTTGGCCCAACTTTGCACCTCTGGTTAACTTAACAAAACACTTTCAAAAGTCATGAAAATTTACCGACATGCATTCTTGACTTCATAGAACAAGACTGTGTAGTTTCATACAAAATCTCAAAACAAATCGTGAGATATCGGTTCTCAAAAATTGCCCGAACTGCTGAAGAAGTGCTTATGAGTCCAAATTTGCACCTCTGATTAATATATCAAAACACCTTCAAAAGTCATGAAAATTTACCGACATGCATTCTTGACTTCATAGAACAAGACTGTGTAGTTTCATACAAAATCTCAAAACAAATCGTGAGATATCGGTTCTCAAAAATTGCTCGAACTGCTGAAGAAGTGCTTCTGAGCCCAAATTTGCACCTCTGATTAACATATCAAAATACCTTCAAAAATCATAAAAATTTATCGACATGCATTCTTGATTTTCATAGAATAAGACTGTGAAGTTTCATACAATCTCAAAACAGATCGTGAAATAATGAAACATAACAAAACTGAAAACTCAAACATAATAAAACATATACTAAGAAGATAATAAAACTGAACATAACAAATCAAAACTCAAACATAACAAAACTGAACTCTCTCTGAAAGAGTGCTTCTGAGCCCAAATTTGCACATCTGATTAACATATCAAAACACCTTCAAAAATCATGAAGCACTCCTTCAGTAGTTCTTCAGCAGTTCGGGCAATTTTTGATAGTCGATATCTCACGATCTGTTTTGAGATTTTATATAAAACTTCACAGTCTTGTTCTATGAAGTCAAGAATGCATGTCGGTAAATTTTCATGATTTTTGAAGGTGTTTTGATATGTTAATCAGAGGTGCAAATTTCGGCTCAGAAGCACTCCTTCAGCAGTTCGGGCAATTTTTAAGAGCCGATATCTCATGATCTGTTTTGAGATTTTGTATGAAACTTCACAGTCTTGTTCTATGAAATCAACAATGCATGTCGGTAAATTTTTCATGATTTTTGAACGTGTTTTGATATGTTAACCAAAAAATAAAATTAAAAATAAAACTAAAAAAATAATATTTTCTTTCTCCAAACTCAAAAAATAAAAATAAAAATAAATCCGGGCCGCGGAAAAAATCCGCGCTCGGAATAAAAAATAATAAAGAAAAAATTTCGGATCGCGAATTTTTTCCGCGACCTGGAATAAAAATTCCGGGGCGCGGAAAAAATGTGCGGCTTGGGTATTTTTAAAATTCCACTCAGAACCTGGTTATTTTTAATAAAATAATTTTTTTAGGGTATTTTTAAAAAAATCGGGTCATGCTTAGACCATAAATAAATTTATGAAGTTATGCAAATATTATTTGGTATAATGTTTAAATGCATTATTAGAATAATAGAAATATTGTATAATAGAATAATATGAATAATATTATTTTTTCATAAATTAATTTATGAAACCAATAGTAATATGAGACTATAAATAGCATAAAATGGCTAAACAAGGCTAGTGGCATTTGTATAATTAATTCAAACCTTTCACAAAGAGTTGCCCTAACCCTTGCCTATTTAAAGGGGTGTAATTAAGGAAAATTAAGCTAATTTTTCTACCATAAACCTTAGCCAAAAATCCTCTTTGAGCAGCCCCTTTCTTCTCCTTGGCCAAAATTTGTAAAAGCTTCTCCTTGGTCGAAAGTTGTGAGGCTTGCTCCTAGGTCAAATCTCTTCTTGCTAGGTGGTTGGATCTAAGCCTTGAACTTCACATCCATCTATCTAAGAGGTGTGTTAGTTCGTTGTTTAGGTTCAAGGTGAACCAAGATGTGCTTCCAAGAGAACGGCAGTTCCAAGAGATCTAGAAGTGAAATCGACTTCCCTCTAGCAAGAGATTTGACAATCTCTTTAGGTATGAATTCTTATCTCATCTTATGTGAGAAATAAATTTATTTGATTTTATTTGAAGCACATGAGATGCTAGAAGAATTCAATTAACGTAATATTGCTTGCAATTGTCATACAAATGAGATACGTTGTGTATTGAGTTAAAAATTTTAATTTTTACCCTCTTGACATACACATGAAATCCCTACATTAAGTACCATCTTGCACTCTCGAGACACTACTAGAGTGGTCCAAATACCTTCATTTGGAGTGTTGTATTGAGGTTATAAATGCCCTATTATCCTTCCTTTCTTGAGACACTACTATAGTGCTCCAAACACCTTTCATTGGAGTGTTGTATTAGGGTTGTAAATGCCATACTATCTTGCCATCTTGAGACACTACTAGAGTTCTTCAAACACCTTCAATTGAAATGTTGTGTTAGGGTTGTATATGCCCTATTATCTTGCTATCTTGGGACACTACTAGAATTCTCCAAACACCTTCAATTGGAGTGTTGTATTAGGGTTGTAAATGCCCAGTTATCTTGTCAAATCGAGACACTACTAGAGTGCTTCAAACACCATCAATTGGAGTGTTGTATTGGGGCTGTAAATGCTTTGTTATCTTGCCATCTAGAGACACTACTAGAGTGCTCCAAACAACTATAATCAGAGTATTGTATTAGGGTTGTAAATGCACTATTATCTTGCAATTTGGAGACACTACTAGAGTGCACCAAACACCTTCAATTGGAGTGTTGTATTAGGATTGTAAACGGCATATCATCTTGCAATATAGGGACACTACTAGTGTGTTCCAAACACCATCAATTGGAGTGTTGTATTAGGGTTATAAATACCCTATTATCTTGCCATCTAGAGACACTAATACAGTGCTCCAAACACTTTCAATTGGATTGTTATATTAGGGTTGTAAATGCCCTATTATCTTGCCATATAAACACGTTACTAGAGTGGTCCAAACACCAACAATTGGAGTGTTGTATTTGGGTGCCCTATTATCTTGCCATCGGGAGACACTACTAGAGTGCTCCAAACACTTTCAATTGAAGTGTTGTATTGGAGTTGTAAATGCCCTACTATCTTGCCATATTGAGGCGCTACTAGAGTGCACCAAACACCATCAATTAGAGTGTTGTATTAGGTTTGTAAATGCCCTATTATCTTGCCATCGGGAGACACTACTAGAGTGCTCCAAACACTTTCAATTGGAGTGTTGTGCTAGGGTTGTAAATGACCAATTATCTTGCCATATAGAGACACACTACAAGGGTGCTCCAAACACCTTCAAATGGAGTGTTATATTAGGGTTGTAAATGCCTTATTATCCTACAATCTCGAGACACTATTAGAGTACTCCAAAGACCATCAATTGGAGTGTCGTATTAGGGTTGTAAATGTAGTATTATCTTTTAATGTAGAGACATTAATTACTAAAGTGCTCAAAACACCTTCAATTGGAGTGTTGTGTTGGGGTTGCAAATACCCTATTATCTTGCCATATAGAGACACTACTAGAGTGCTCTAAACACCATCAAGTGGAGTGTTGTATTAGGATTGTAAATGACCTATTATCTTGTCATCTGAATACACCACTAGAGTGTTCCAAACACCTTCAATTTGACTATTTTATTAGGGTTACAACTACCCTCTTTTGTTGCCATCTGGAGACACTACTAGAGTGTTGTAAATACTTTCAATTGGAGTGTTGTATTAGGATTGCAACTACGTCTTCTCTTGTCATATAGAGACACTACTAGAGTGCTCGTAAAACCTTCAATTGGAGTGATTGTAAATACCCTATTACCAATAGACAATCCAAATAAAAAAAATGAAAATTACGGCTACATCTTCACTAACTGTGCTTAGTATGGCATTAAGCCGGCTCCAATGGCTAAAGTTATTAGTATTAAGACCAAAGACTCGGGTTCTTTAACAATTCTAGTTGGTGCCATGTTGGATATAAACAATTTAATTTGAATAACAATATGCTTTGATACTACTTTGTTGTTTCTAATGGCATCTGGGGGGGATGAATATGGAGTCTTTTAAATTTTATACCCAAATCGGTTGGATATTTAAGTTTAACTAAATCTCGTGTGCAAGTATGTAGTTCTTGACTGAATCAAGAACTTAAAATATAACTTGCAGTAAAGTAAATAAATTGAGTTAAGAGAGTTGACACAGGAGATAATAATAGAGTTCGACAAAGAAAGGCCTATGACGTCTCTGGGGCACCGTGACCGGCACTTGATACGCCAGTGAGAAAGGAATACAGGTTAGAACCGTTGAGACCGCACAACACGCAGATAGTCAACTCAGCCTAAAGAAAAGGAGCACAAAATCTCAAACAGAGAAGGAGACCAATAGCTCAAGTAGACGAGCACAACAGCTTTATGTTCAACAAACACACTCTAACTTTTACTCAAAATATTCAAAAACGGGTTTCTCTCAAAATTTGTACTAGATTAACTCGCAACTTGATCAACTGAACGTCTCAACCAGTTGAAATTTTGTTTGCATTGATTCAGTTTGTATATATATGTTTTTTGAGTTCAATTGCATTCTTATTATATAAAGTATGTTGTCATATTAATTAATAAATGCGTGTTTATGACTAGAAAACTAACAGAAAAGCTTGTTATAATATTTATTATAAAAATCTTATGAAACAAATGTGTCTATATATATATACACACACATTATTAAATAATACATAACAAACAAGCAATATAAACAAACAAAAGATATATAGATATATGAAAGTCAATATTATACATATGCATACATAAGTAATTCATATAAGATATTATCATACATAGGCAATTGTTCCTGCTTTCCTTTTCTTTAAAAAGTTGCAAATTATTAGTGCGAATGCTACAATATCTTCTATCGCTTTATGCTGTCGGATTCATTTCCATTGCACTAATTTATTCTTCATTTTAGAGCAAAACGAGGCGAATTTATACCTCTTCGACTATTTCTGTGATTTAATCTGTGAAACGAACAACTGTGATGAATTTTGACTTTATCATTACAACCCGCTACAATATTGTAGTCAATGGGTTGCAATAGTGTGAACTAATTAATGGAGGGACCTCAGTGGGAATATTCCACTATTTGGAATTGTTCATGCTTATCATGATAAGTTATATTAATATATTATTTCCAATTCCTTTTTAAAGTAATGTTCTATTTATAGTTTATTTCGTGATATCAAACTTCAAAATTTGAACTTCATGCCTTATGCTCTATTTTATCGTAACTGGTTATTGAAGGCAAAAATCGAAATAATAAATTAAAATGAGAACACAAAAATATATTATATTCTATGTATATACGAAATATTTAAAATTTCAACCTTAAAAATGAGTCTTGCTTTTTTATATATATACAAGGAGTCCGGCTAATGTCATAACGTTATAATTTCAGCCTAAGTTATCACGAGTCAGTTTTTGAAATTTCAAAGACTGAATAACTGATCCGAACTATTCATCTTGTTCTCCATATTAATATGTGCTTGGAGACCAAATTTTACATTTTTTGGAATTTTTTACTATTTATTAAGCCACTTTGAAAATCGCTGATCCAACGGTAATAGTAAAACCAAAAGGCACCGTTGGATTAGCAATTTTCAAAGTAACTTAATAAATAGTAAAAAAATTCCACAAAATGTAAAATTTGGTTTCCAAGCACATATTAATATGGAGAACAAGATGAATGGTTCGGATCAGTTGTTTGGACTTTGAAATCTCAAAAAATGACTCGTTATAACTTAGGCTGAAATTATAATGTTATGACATTAGCCGAACTCATATACAAGATACAAATTTAAAATGCAACACATATGTTGGGTGTAATAAATTCAAAAGAAGAAAGATCGTCAACTCAATTTTGATAATCCAAAAGACAAGACAGATAATCACAAATTGTCTAAATTTTTTATTTATTTTGAAAACCTTGATAATCTTGCATTATTTATAGAACACTCAATTTATAATCTTGCAATTTACATTGTATTTCTTGATGATATCAATCCATTTATAGATTATGTCAATAGGTTAATTTGATGCATTAATATTAGTTCATCGGGTCCAGATCGAAAAAAAAAGGATTTTATTCTCTAAATGATACTGCATATACAAATATTGATTTTAAAAGGTCATTTGTGCCTACGCATAACGCAATTATTGAAGAGAGGCAACAATGTATAAATGGTTGTGTTTAGTGAACGGTTATATCATACCTCAGCTCTTCTCTCTCCATCATCAGTAAATAAGAAAAATATTATAAATACGCTCATCAATTTTATTTATTATTATGTTATCCATCTTTGTACTCTAGATACACACACATCTATATTCTATATATGTATATGTTATTAATATAGTGTATAGTCTAAACTTATGTTCTACTTGCATTTATTCCCTCTATACTTTCTTGATGTCTTGATTCGATAACAAAAACTTTTCATACTTTGTCTAAATTATGAGGAATAGTTTTACCATTTTCACCATGAATATTAGGGTGTCCCATGGAATTCGTACAAACGATTTATTTTAAAATCATCTCTGCAAATCTTAATCTCTGGATCAAACAATTCTCATCAGACATCGGATCAAATTTGATCAAAACCCCATCAAATCCCCTCATTTCCCCCCTTCACCTAGACAACATGTGGAATTACTTTTGGATCTATATAACTCAAATATAAATCTTGAATTGATTGTGTAATATTTAAAATCAATATTTCAGGAACTTTCAAATTTGATTGAGCAATCATGCAAGAGGAGGCCAAAAATGAAAGCACTAAATCAAAGGGTGTTTTCTCAAACAACTATTTAAACCTTGGTGGTGGTGGTGGTGCATGTGATAGCCCTCCATATCCTTCAGCTGGCTATCCATCTCAGTACGGATCATCCTACTCACAGCAAGGGTTATCATATGCGCAACACGGTTCGCCCTATCCACATCATGGATATGCGCCGCCTCCGACAACATATCCTTCCAATGGATATCCCCAGTCATGCTATCCATCTCCACCCCCAGCTCCAGTTGAAACATGCAACCCTTACAAATATGGCCATGGTAAATTAATTGTCATATGCAAATTTCCTTTTATATTTATTTATTGAGAGTTGTAGTACCGTGCTATGGATCCATATCTCTATTTTCAAAGTTGAAACGGTTGATCCGAACCATCAAACATAACATTCATATGAAAATGTACAAATTATATATTTTTTGAAACTTTTGTACTATTATGTCAAATTGGTAGAAAGTCTTTCTTTCAGATGATCCAGAATTTTTAGATCAGGTAAAAAAAAATAAGATCTTGGGAACATAGAAAATTGGAATTAACTATGTCACATATTTTATTATAAAAAATAACAACAAAATATTTGAATAGTCATCAAGATATTAGGATTTCAGCATTATACCACCTTTGTACCTTTTCATTTAACGAAAGAAACGAAAATATTAACGAAAACAAATTAACTATATATTATTTGTTAAGAACCAGGTTTTAGTTCGTAATTAATGACACAAACTCTCCTAGAGTATGAGAGACTTAAAATCTTGTCATAAGATTTTTTTTGTAGATTTTTGAAGTTGAGGTATTTAATTTATCTTTATATTAAAAAAGTGAGGCTACGATGTAAAGTGCGAATTTGTTCATGCTGTGAATCCATATCACTGTTATTCCAATTTAAACAGTCGATTCAAATTATTCAACATGATCTCCATATAAAAGTGGAGACCAAAATCTTACACTTTTCTTCTCAAAAAAAATCTTACACTTTTTAGAAGTGTTTTGTTTTGTTTTTTTTTCTTCTTTTAAATAGGTAGAAAATTACTATTTTAAAATGGTTAAAAAAATTATATCGGGGGATATTATTCTAATTAATGAAAAATTTGGTCTTTAAGCACATTTTTATGTAGATATTATGTTGAACAGTTCGAATTGATTACTTAGAATTTGTAAACTGAGATATTGATCCATAGTATGAACTGCTTTGCTTTGCAAAGTACCGTAGCCTGACTCTTTAAAAATATTATACTGGTTGTTTTAATGCTTGAAGTAAAACTAAGGTGATCTTTAAGCTAACAAATTATTTGGTGAGTTAAACTCTAAAACCTATCCAAATTATTTTAAATGATGCATTCAAATTTATAAATTGATAAATTAATTTAGTATAAAGTCAATGAATAAAAAAAATGTTTACAAGTGAATGTCAATTTTTCATCGTATTTTGACTACTTGACTTTATACTAAATTAATTCACAAATTTATAAGATTGACATGTAAACATATCACTCGTGAATTCGATTAGTTTGAACAATTTAGATTTGTTGTTTAAGGTCAGTCCGATATGCTTTAGAGTTAAACTTGAGAACCCGTAGTTCTCCTCGGATTATTTTTCTACTAACTTGTGTTATGGTCACTGCTAGACTATGCAGCTCCGTATGGATCCGGTAAACACCAACAGCAACACGGCTATGCAGCTCCGAATGGATCGACCCGGTAAACACCAACAGCAACACGGTGACTACTATCATCGTCATGAGGAGTTCAACATGTATGAGGGATATGCAAAGAACAACCATGGATACGGACGCCGTCGTCGTTACGGGATGAGCCGTGAGGTACCGTCCGATGCAAAAGTTTAAGACCACACTGTCTGTCTCAAGTTGGTTTTCTGAAATATGAATCAAATAATGGCTGTCACTAGCAATTAAGATATATATTACAGTTTGTGTTGGAGTATGATCAACATGTTGCTGTTATGATGGCAAATGTATGAAAACAAAATTAATTACTTTGGTAATAATGTATCAATTGTATCAATTGTAAGCTCTATATGCATATTTATTATATATTATGACCAAAGAAGTTGGTAATAATTAAGAAATGTGACGTTTCCTTTAATTTTTGGAACTGTGACCATGGTGACAATAGGAATTTCAAATTCTGTGAGTAAACAGAAGGCTTGTTAAAAAAAATACATAAAATAGTAAATTACAAACAAAGTACACTCTACTAGGCTAATAGGCTACATTAACATCGGGACCTATCAATAACAATAATAACTATCATTATCTCTTTTTATTTTATAATAATCACACCATACTTACTAGAAAGAAAACAAAAGTGAAATATATTATGTTTGACTCGAGAAATGGTATTTAGCAGCTTTGCAGAATGACAAAAAATGAGATACTATATCCATTTTAACTTCTTAGATTCATAAATTATAAAGTCAATTCGTATATTTCCTACCAAAATTTTCGAAGTAAATTAAGAGGACATACTTTTTTATGATGTCTCCAATAACGATAAATTTTCGAAGTAAAGCTAGTTGGGCTCACCAATTATTAGTGTGTTTAGTCTAAAATATATTTGATTTGGTTCAAACAACGAATTCAAACCGTTAAAACCAATCTACTTTATGAATAACTTTACTAAATCATTAGGCAACGACCTCAAAACCCTACAAATTATCTGTTGTGTAATAACTAAAAAGAAACTAAAAGGAAAAATGTCAAAAACCCTCATTTTTCTCTAAATAAATAAATAAATAATTATCTCCAAGTGAACACTCTAATCATATCATTGTTTCAAATTGGAGGGTTGACAATACTGAGGATAATAGAAATATCCAGGGCCCATTCAATAAATTCTTGCTCTGTTTCATTTGAAGTGTTAGAGCAATATTAAATACAGAACATTCAAAGAAGAAAAAGAAAAAAAACAAAAAAAAACAAAAGAAAGAAGTAATTGTTAAACTATGTGCAAATTTCAATTTGAACTTGAAACAAATTTTAAATATAAAGAACAAATAACTGCTGATGAAAAGAAGCAACCACAAATTACATAGATATGCTTTTTATACAGAGCAACATCAAATACAGAGGACTGCAAAAAAAAGGACAAAGAAAACATGAATTGATGCACTATGAGATTTGATTGTACCATGTAAAACAGAAGGCACCATGTTCCTATTTTAAACATGGTGTTCCAAACAACAGCTAGAATTTAGAACTGTGTGAGAGAATGCTGAAGCATATCTAGTGGGTATTCTACCCTCTGCCTTGCCTTCCATGCTTTGGTTATCTAGCAAGTATACATACAATTACCCGAATTTTCATAAGTGTCTGAAGACCCACCTAAGCTTGTCTTTCATCATTCATTGGAGATGAAGTGCATGACCAAGATGCTCTGCATGATTAACCAATCATTTAGTAAAGAACGCTTATATCTGTATGATTGTCAGTTAGTCAACTTTTGAATGGAAGATTCATCTCTCCTTCTAAAATCCTTTTGAATTTGCGAGTTAATTATCAGTTAACGGTCACCGTCATGATCTAATATTTATCTGTGATGGATAAAGATATAAAGGAAATTAATAGCTACTTCAATTAACAGAGGGATGTAACGATTAGAACTTACTTTTGTGAAAATTGGGATAATGATAGAAGGACTTTTTAGCTCTAAGGGGCTTCTACAAACTGCACATTTATATATACACAATGGTTATTTAAGAATGGAATATTACTTTTGAAATAATAGAGTTTCATCTGTAGTTGACTATATACCCATGTATCAGTGACAATGTCCCCAAAGCAAACAGAACAATTTAACTATGACTGACTCATGCAACATAGCTAATGCTTACTTTTGAATAGCCGAAGTTTGACTTGCAGCTTTCCCTAGTTTGTCATTGTCCAGAAGATGCTTCTCCCAAATCCAATACTTGTAATCCTGTTCAGATTGAATAAATAAGAACGATGTCATTTCAATATTTTCCATTATAAATTTGCCGATGGGCAACGACATTCAATTTACAAGAAAAGAAATTCTACAGGCTGACCTGCTTAAGAGATTATTCTACTTGGAAGTCAGATTGTACTGATATCCAGCCTCCGGCACATACATTATTGCTCTCTTTCTTTGTCTCTCTACTCCCTTATTCACTTGAATGAAAAAAAAAAAAAAAACTAATTCTACAGGAGCATATAACTAGTTGAGCATACTAGAGAAAGGAAAGACTATGAATTTGCTCAATTAGCACCTCTGTCTTATGTTAACATTTTTTTACAATAAGGACCCCAAAATTTTATTTATTACTGTTAAGCTTGGTTTTGTTGGGAAACATCTGACATGATCACCAACTAATTTAAAGAAATCTCCATAGAGTACAAATGTTCAGAGTCCCACAGAAGAATGTCTTTAAGCAGAATCACCAGCTAAATTAAAATTTCTTCATAAAGTACAAGAAAAAACTCAGGTCAAAACAATAAATATGGCTACATATAATGCCTATTGATCTACATTTCAGATTGAAAATTTTTACCTCTAGCTGTGATTTCATAATAATTCCTGTGTAGATCATCTCAGAATAAACTGGACAAAATAGCTGCCAAAATGTTTCACTCAAGAAAATACTCCCACGATGCATCTACTGATAGATTGTGAAGCATTTGTCGAACCTGTAAGGGTGTATTAAATCAAGATGAGATAATGAAGACTTCCACCAAACAACATAACTTAATGTTTGTGCAATACTGATGATGAAGACTTCCACCTAAGAGCATAACTTAATCTTTGTGCAATACTGATGACTGTTCAAATTATATTTTGTTGGCATTAAACAAATAAGCAAATCTGCCAAAAAAAAAACCTATATATGTGAACAATTTATGTCTATTGCATTACTCATGTTCATTACATACAATTGAATGGAAAAAGAAGAACCATAGTGATGGATACCAATTGATCGAGCAATCAGTTGAACATTTTTTGTAATTAATCATTGATATGCTTGTATTACCTTGCAAGACTACTTTGTTCTACATTTATAATTTCTTATTCTTCAAGATTGCTCTTTATAAGTTTAGAAACACATTTGAATAAAAAATTAAAATGCTATAATGTGGATGTACTATATATACCTCAGATGGTAATTACGATGGGTTTAGGATCGTGGTGGAAAGCAAGTGATTTTGCATGAGGGCAATGACAGTGCGAGATTTTTTAATATGTCAGACCTCTTTTGTTCTCCAAATTTTGTAATTGGAATCTTAGAAATTAGGTGCCTGTAATTCCCAAACATTCGAAAATGTCTCTCCAAGTGGGGACAACCTTCGATCCTAAAATCATTGAGGTTCTTTAGGTGCTGTAACAGACCTTCGGGAAGAACCCTTATCTTTGGGCACTCTTTGATCCAAAGTAAATCAAGTGCTTCAAGCCCTTCCATTCCTTCTGGAAGATGTGTCAAGTTGGGGCAGCCATTAATGCATAGCGTTTCTAGATTGGTGAGGCCTCCTATGCTCCATGGTAACAAGTTCAAGCTTTCACATCCTAAAATGTACAATTTTTTGAGAGCAATCATGCTTCCCAACCATTCTGGTAGGATTTGAAGTTTTGGATTACTACCAATCCGCAGCATTTTGTTAATTGTTGAGCATTTGGGAACTTCGACCAGATTTGTACAGCCTATGATATCTATATCTTCAAGTTTTGGCAATAACACTTCTGTAATTGACCTCCCAACTGATGACTCCAGTTGTGATCCAAGAAACATTGGGCAGTTTAAAACACGAAGGTATCTTAGGCAGTTAAGACTTCTGAACACTTCCTCAGGCCAATAAATGATATTATCACATCCATCAATACGCAGATTTTCAAGAAATGTAAAACACTTCCAGAACCATAAGGACGTATTTAATGGAATATTTGATACTCCCAACAAACTCAAACTTTGACATTTTGTCTGAGTTATACTCACTTCCCCCTCTTTTGGTTCTACTAGTACAATATGGTCATATTTCCCCAATTTTAATTTATTGAGTGACTCCCAAGGTTGAAAAGAAAGAGATTCATTTCCACCATGGCCCACAAGCGACAGGTCCTGCAATGTAGTTAATACCGTTGCAAAGCGTGACAAGTCTTTGTTTCCTACTGCAGACATGCTCTTGAGTGACGGTACAATTGGCATTGCAGTCAGCTTAGGGCAATTAATGACTTCTAGTGCTTTTAACTCAGGAAAAATTAGTAATGACCTGTTGCCCTTTTCACCTTCACACCAGCTGCATAACTCTGGCATTTCAGACAATACCATCTTTTTTAATGATGGAAAAGCTACTCGGGCATCTTCACCACCTTCAGTGCAAAGATTCCTCAAATTATCCAAATGTTTTAGTTTGATATTTTGAAGGAAAGGTAGTTTTTCTACTGGTGGTATTCTTGTGCAGTCTCTACATTCAATTATATAAAGCTCAATCAGATTTTCTAGCATCTGGTACTCTATCATCCAGATGGGAAAATTTTTGCCTCTGTAATCTTTGATTTTAAGAACCTTTAAGTTGTTGCAAGGTTTAAGAGCATCCAACACTTCAAAAGGATCGCAATGCATTGCCTTCAGAGCATTTGATTCTGGTATGTTATCGTAATTCTTTGGCATTCCCCAGCATAATGCCAGATCATCCAGATTTTGTTTAGCTATCAAATTAGCTTGCCTTGCATCTACAGCATGCTTAATTTCCCTTAGGTTGTACAAATGCAATTGGCCATGGAGATTATTCAAGTTATTGAGCTCCCTAATACCATTACCGGCATCTGTGCCAACAATGTATATTGTCAATATTTGCAAACAATTTAGCTGTCCTAAACCTACAGGCATGCTTCTTAAATTTCGACACAGTTCATTAATATATAGATGCCGAAGGCTACTCATATATCGCATACCTTCTGGTAACTTTTCTAGAAATGGACAATGGGGGAGCCTTAGGGTCTGCAAGAGATAGAGAGTGCTTATTTCTTCAGGCAATGATGTACATCCACCGATCGAAAGCTCCAAATATCTCAAGTGTTTTATTTTTCCGGCTGTAAAGATAGTTTTCCCAATAGGAACTACACGTAATTCTAATGTACGCAGCGAGTTTGGTTTGAGAAATCCAATATTTTTCACATAGCTAGAACCTTTAGGACAGTACGAATAAATGAGGCTCCGAATAGAAGGGAAGCAATCAATGACTTTGTTAATATCCACCGGAGTAGTGCTTACTGAAACATGATGGACATTAATCATTGATTGGTTAACCTGTGCTGGAACTTCTGATGTGGAGAGACATTTGGCACCCATGATGGATTGAGCAAGGTCATGCAGCAGATCATGCATTTTGAACTTGGTTTGAAAGCGTTGTTCTTTCCATGGATACAAATATACATCTTTCCAACCAACTTGCCTAATTTCCTGAAAAAATGACCTCCAAACCAATTCATTAAAAATATCGTTCCCTTTCATTACCAGGCTACTTGACCCATCAGTTGGAATAAATCCATTTGCCATCCAAAATTGGATCAGCTTCTCCTTGTCCATCACATAATCCTTGGGGTATACTGCACAGAAAGCAAAACACATTTTCATGTACGAAGGCAAGTGGTTATAGCTTAGCCTCAATACCGGTAAAACCTCATCTTTAGCAGGCCTTTGTTCCCAGATCCTGCTTTCTTCGAGTACATCCAACCACTCTCGCACCTCAGACTTAAAACTCATTAAGCTAGCTAGTGTATTAATGGCTAGTGGCAATCCCCGACAATTATGAACCATCTTTCTACCAATCTGAACCAGTTCTTGGCATTCCTTTACCCCCTTGCTAAATGCCCTTTTGTGAAACAGGCTCCATGAATCCTCCTCATCTAAACATTCCAAATTATAACACTCTACCGTACCCATTATAGTAGCCACTTTCCCACTCCTTGTGGTAACTATTATGACACTCCCAGAATTACCACAGTTTAACATAGCTCTCAGCCTCTCCCACTCATGGGCATTCTCATTCCAAACATCATCTAGCACGAGAATGTATCGCTTTCCCCATAAAACTTGGCGTAAACGCCTTTGTAGCATCTCTATGTTGTCTACAGAAAGATTGCAACCCCCTTCAACTAATTCAATAATTAATTTAACAAGATGACCAATATTAAACTCTTCAGACACACAAACCCATAATGGTAAGTTGAAATATTCTTTCACTCTAGGATCATTGTACACTAGCTGAGCAAGAGTTGTCTTGCCGAGCCCACCCATACCAACTATCGGAACAACAATGAGATCATCATTTTCATGCCCTTCAAGCAATAATTGCACTACCTTCTCTTTATCTTCATCCCTTCCCACAATTTTTGATTCAACCACAAGCGAATCAGTTCTGGTTCGATTGGCCACAGGCACCCTCTGGCCATGAAGTAAACCAAACCTCCCCATCTGGACAACAAGACCATCAACCCTTCCCAAAACATTCTTCAACTTCCCACTCAGCCTATAACGAAGCAGAGCAGGATTTTCAATGGAAAAAAAGTCACTTACATTACCGACCTTATGGCCACGTCTCACGGCATCCCGACGCAGCTCCTCATAACAAAACTCATCGAGCAGATCATCAGCCTCATAAGCAGCTGATTGGAGCTTCTCAAGCCAGGATTTCACGGCTGCGTTAGAATTTGCTTTCTCCTCAGCATCGGGAAGTACAGCCTGGATTTCGAGAAGCATGTTGTGGAGCCTCTCACACTGGTCGTTGATGCCCCACATCTCCCCAGTCCGCTGAAACAGTGAGTCTGCTGCTTTCTTCAGCACACATGGAATCAAAGCTGACAGCAGTAGATCTGCCATTTGTGGTTAATATGGAAGGCACTTGAACAAATTTGAGAGTAGGATGGTTCTTTGAGAGAACGAGTAGGATGTTGAATGCAGATTCAGTGTGAGATTTACTATGGCAGAGAGAACATGTTAGGTTTCTCCTAGTCCTTATCAAATGTGAGATGCAAAAGAGAATATTTTAATTGCGTAGTAGTTGTAAAGTAGCAATCCATCTCATCATCCACCATTGGGAAGTTGGTGGCGTTCCAGTGCAATAATTGAAGGAGCCTTTGCTGAATGTGCATAGGCCCCGCAGTACAATAATCAATTAGCGTATTATACCAATAAATTATTTTCATTTTATTTCCATCTTTGTATAGATATTTGGCAGAATTTTTTGGATGAAGAATTTTTTTTTTTGAATTAAGATAATCCACTAAATAAATTTATTCGAAATTAGACCTAATCGTACACTTTGTTAAAATCTAATATAAACAACAATATATTTTTTATGATTTACTTTGTTGAATGTAAAACTTCTTGAGCACAAATTAAGTAATATTGTAATTAGATTATTGTGTCATATATTAAAATCGGTCATATACCACGACTTTTATTTAGTTCTTTGAAACCTAGGTTATAATATTGTAAAAATCATGGGTAGATGGGTCCGCATCCACTATTGTGTTTGTTCATTTTTCATTTTCGTCCACAGAACTGGGTCCACATCCCCTATCATGGTTATAATATTGTGAAAAAATTAAAAAAAAGGCCGCATTGGGTAGATGCGGTCTCTATAAAAGGAGAAAAGGTTTCTGTCCACTGGATTTTGTCCACCATTTGTCCACAACCTTATCCACTCTCATCTAACTGTCTTTTTACAGTATACAAGATTCAATTGAAAATTTACAGTATTATTTGAAAATTTTACAGTATACGAGATTCAATTTTACAGTATATATTTTACAGTATGCAAGATTCAATTGAAAATTCTACTGTATACAAGATTTAATTTTTACAGTATACAAGATTCAATTGAAAATTCTACTGTATACAAGATTCAATTTTACAGTTCTGCTGATTCAATTTTACAGTATACAAGATTCAATTGTAAATTTTACTGTGTAGAAGATTCAATTTTACAGTATACAAGATTCAATTTTACAATATACAAGATTCAATTGAAAATTTTACTGTATACAGGATTCAATTTTACAGTATACAAGATTCAACCCAGTGCGGACGCTAATAATTAACCCTAACTGTCAATAACCGCTAATAACTAACTCTAACTGCCAATAACTTCCTATGATTGTAATTTCCGAAAGTACAGTTTGAAAGTACATTTATTTTGTCTTGTTGTGCAAGTTGCAATGTTTTTCTAACTATCATGGGACCACTTCAAATAGTTGCTGGATATTTTGTGATTAACTAATATATTTTATGTGATATATTGTGTACACAGCATGTAGAAGTAATTTTACAGTATTCGCACAAGTTAAAGCTGTGGACAAATGGTGGACAAAAAGCTGTGGACAATTAGACGCTTCCTTATCATCTCTTGAGGAAAAAGCGACAGGTTATTTCTTCTTAAGAAAAGATCTGTTCTATTTGCAATATATCATATTTTTATGATATCCAGTATTTTTTTTTCCATAATTTGACCAAACAACAGATTTTCATCATTTCTATGGTTGACAACTTATAGCAAATAGAATCTCATAAATCATTTTTTCCCTAGGGATATAATAACCGGTACAATTAAGGTATTAAAAAGGTTAAAATATATTGACGACAAATTTTTTTTTTTTTGAAAAGAGTGGTATAAGACAACCAGTTTCATTAGAAACTAAAGTATTTCAATACAAGCAGTAAGCTAGTTCAGATAGTGCAACCAAAATATAAAATCAACCTAGTTGTGAAGCAACTAGGTGATATCTACCATTACATCAAAATATAGAAGCTAATAGTTTGCTAGAGGGGTATTATTACAAAACATCAAACAAACTGAAAGGTAAACGGGCTTTAGGGAACATCATTAGAACTGGCATGAGAGATACTGGTATTATGTCCTGAGGAGTTGAGGAAAGCTATATCAACTTCATCACAGTCCGCTCTATCTCTGAGATACTCAGAAAGGTCTGATCCTTCGAGACCAAGACATGGATCGTCCTCGGAATCCCAGGAGCTATTCTCTTCCATTGACGTATCGGTCTCCGAGAGGGTGATAGTGGCTGCCTGAGACAAATTATTCACATCCATGGGCAAGATTAAAGATAATTTAAAGAATGAGTCATCTAAATTAGATTTGCACCAATAAGTTGTTAAGGAAATTATTTGAGATCCTAAAGAAGCTACAGATGGAATTGATGTGTTATTAAAGCATATTTTATTTTGTGCTAACCATACTACCCATAGAGTAGCTGCTCGGATGAGTTCTATTAGAAATCTATCTTTCAAGGGTATCCATGCGTCAAATAACCATAGATCAGATAAATTAAGACAATTATAATTGAAATTATTATATGTGGCTATCCAATTCCAAAGAGAAGAAATTAGAGGGCATGTAACAAACAAGTGATCAATAGTTTCTAGGGAGTTACAAAAACTGCATGTTTGGTCTCCCGACCATCCTTTTTTTGCTAAATTGTCTTTAGTCAGAATCTTCCTTTCTTTAACTAGCCATATAAAAATTTTAATTTTAAGGGGTATTTTTGTCTTTCAAAGTGTAGTATATATATGTGGTATTCTTTATCCCTCCATATTCAAGCCATAGGTATCAAGAGTGTACAGTAAAAGACTGAGATGAATGCCATCTCCAATATATCTTGTCAGGTTGTGTAGACATAGTGAATATAGGAGGGGAGAAGCAGTGGGAGACTAATTGGTACCATTCGACTAATAAGGTGCTTGTTAGTTGTCTATTAAAGTGGATGGTACTGTAAGGGTCATTATGTAAAAAAGCCTCATCTACTTTTAATAGGGGATTAGTGGTTATTTGGAAAAGATTAGGGTATTGGGAATAAAGAGCACACTCTCCTAACCACAAGTCTAGCCAGAAGAAGGTTTCTTTTCCAGAACCAACTATCACTAGTGGAGAATGTATAATTAGTGTCAACTATTAGTGTCGGTCAAAATAAAGAGCTGACACTAATAATTGACAATTAGTGTGGGCTGTTTATAAATAGCCGACACTAATACTTTAGTGTGGGCTGTTTATAAAGAGCTGACACTAATAACAGACAATTAGTGTCGGCTCTTTATAAACAGCCCACACTAATCTTTAGTGTCGGCTGTTTATAAAGAGCCCATACTAATTGTCAGTTATTAGTGTCAGCTCTTTACAAGCAGCCGACACTAATAAGTCAAATTCTCCTTCCCTCCATTCCTACGCGAATAAATTACCTCTCCATCTCTCTCTCTCATTTCGCGCCGCTCACTTAGGGTTCCCTCTCCGTCTCTCTCTCTCGTGCCCACTCCGAGTGACTACACCAGGCATCGCACCTCAGCCCCTCTCTCTCGCGACACCAGGCGCATTGCACCTCTGCCCCTCTATCTGGCGACACCAAGCTCTGCCCCGAGAAGGCACAATGGGAGAGAAATAAGGTTTGTGTTCAAATTGTTATTATTAAGAGGTTTGATTGCTGTGTAATGATGCAATAGTCTATTTCTAGGTGGTACAAAATTTGCTAGTTGCTTTATCTGCAAACAAACAGGGCACCTGAGCAAGAACTGTCCCCAGAATGAACATGGCATATATCCAAAGGTATTTTATAATTGTTTTGTCAGCATGCTATTATACTATGAATAAATTGAGGGTTGTTTTATATGACAATATGACAGACATATAGTTTGCTGATTTGCTTAGTGTCAGGCTGTTTTGGTAAAGTTTAGGGGCTGATTTGTGTAGTGTCAGGTATATTTGGTTTGTAAAAACTATACTGGTACAGTTCGAGAGATTTGTTAAGATAATTTAAGAATTTTTGATAGTTTGTTTATTAGCTTATTTATAATATGATTAAATATGCAAAGAAATCAGAGATAGAAAGCCTAGTGGAGATGCTGGCAAAATATTAAAAAAAAAAAAATTTTAAAAAAAACATTTAGTGTGGGCTTTTTATTAAATAGCCAACACTAAAAGTAAGGAATTAGTGTCGGCTGTTTATAAATAACCGACACTAATACTTATTAGTGTCGGTTTTTTATTAAATAGCCGACACTAATGCCTTACTTTTAGTGTCGGTCATTTACAAAGTATTAGTATCAGCTCTATTAGTGTCGCCCAATGTCTGACACTAATACCCATAAACAGCCGACACTAATTCGAAGTTCTCCACTAGTGTATTCTAGTAATTCCTAGTTCTACTATGTGTTTAATGGATATAATGCCTTTCCAAAAATGAGAGCAGTTGGCATTATTGAGTCCAGAGTGAGTGTATTTGTTTGAAAGAATATCTTTCCATTTACCAGATGTAGTGGGGTCTTTGAATCTAAAGTACCATTTAGCTAGCAAAGAGATATTCATTCTTTCTAAGTTGATAATGCCTAGACCTCCTTGGTTTTTGCTAAGACAAACTTGATCCCATGCCACTAAATGATACTTTTTCCTAGATGAGGAATGGGAGCCTGACCATAAGAATTTTTTCCTAATTCTATCTATTTTAGCTCTTATGTTAACAGGTAGTCTATATATTGATAGCCAGTAAATGAGTATTGCAGAGAGAACTGAATTAAGTAATGTCACTCTGCCTCCTAAGGATAAAAGTGATCCTTTCCAGGATTGGAGTCTATTTTCTATCTTAGTAATTAAAGGTTGCCACTCAGATGTACTAAGTTTTTTCCAATGTAGTGGTACTCCTAAATATGTAATAGGTAGAGAGGACACGTGGCATCCTAGCTGCAAGGCCATGTCATTTGCCATTTAAGGGGAAATATTTAAGGGAACTAATGCACTTTTATCGAAGTTAATTTTTAGTCCTGACATTGATTCAAATCCTAAGAGAAGAAATTTAAGATTTTCAATCATGGCATAATTGACCTCTAAGAACAAGATGGTATCATTTGCAGAATGAAGGTTTAGCACATTGGAAGAGTTATTGTAATTTCCCAAACCTGAAATTAATCTAGCAGCTTTGGCTCTGGAAAGTATTTTGTTAAGTGCATCTGCAACTAGGTCAAAGAGAAGTGGAGACAATGGGTCTCCTTGTCTTAAACCCTTTTTACAAGGAAAGAAGGGGCCTTGTTTACCATTGAATGATACAGATGATCTTCCACCTTCTAGGATGTCCTTAATCCAATTGATAATCTCGATAGTCGTCAATACACTTGAATTGTGATTTATACTTTATCTGCTTTTATACACTTGAAAATAATAAAATTTGATGTACGTACGTAAGTTTCACTATCTGAAACACTCTATAATATATAAGCCATATTTAAAGGTATCTGAATAGAATATCAAATAACATTGAATTTGTAAAAGATTGAAATAAAACTAATTTATAAGGCTAATAATTTTTAGATTATTATTTCTTAAAATTTTAAGAAAAATTGTTAAAATGATAAAGTTAAGCTATAATTTATAAATGAACAATGAATCAATATTAGAAAAAATAATTATGAGCAGTGGATTTTATTGCTCAATTAGCAATTTCTGTTTTTTATATTCACATTTCATGCAGCACGTGAAATGGTTTCGTACAAGTACGATTTAATTCTTATTGGCTCTTTGCTTTTAAAAATTGTTTGCCTTGATAAATTAAAGAATCTCATCCCGTGGGAGACAAGATGCGCAGTTCACTCCCCGATATCATTATTTAGCTTCTAATTAGCGTCTTCTTGGTCACTGTGCGGTTTTATACTGATTTAAATTATATTTCTCGATGACTTAATTAACCATCTACAAGCTACAACACCTACTTAAATCGACATATCTATTTTTGAATGTGCAACATTCAAAAATAAAACTCCCAAATCATTTTTTTTTTCTTCTCTTTCATTTCCACCTGTTCCTCTCTCCTGCCTCCAGCATGAACCTTAACACTTCATGCAACACATCAAATTTATCATAACAGCAAAAAAAACAATCGCAATATAGAAAAAACAAACAATCCCACAGAAATTAATTATAAATAATAAATCGGGTTTAGATAGCTAATCGGATACTAAATAAAAAAATAATGCTCAAACTTAAAATTTTCAATGTTTTTAGTTCTAATTTTCCATAAAAATTAAAGAATTTATTCTAATTTTAATCACAAATTTAACCCTAATTATGAATAAAAATTTCTATAGAAATTAAGAAGCAAAATAAGTTTCAGTAGAGTTGGGGAGACAAAGTTGGTCCAAATTAGTAAATCTCCGTAAATATTGAAAATCAAAAGGAGGGGCAATTAATACTAAAGAATATCATCCCTCTGAGGGGAAATTCGCAATAGTAACAACATATAGTAAACAATATACATTAGTGTGACTAGTCATTAATTATAAACAGTGTAAGGGTTTAAACAATTCTTTTCAGTTTCGTATGTAAAACCAAAATTTGCATCTTCTGAGATATCTCAAACTTTGATATATCTGTGCAAAAGCTACACCATTCAAACCCTTTCTGCACGAATCGCAAAGCACATTAATACTAAAAGTTTGAGAATAACGTGAACCTGTTATTTCAATTCCAACCGTTCAAACTTTTTCATGTTCAAATCTCAACAAAGTATATATTTTTTTTTGTACACAAATTTCAAGGATGATTAACAGTTGAGATCGATCGAGATAAATCGTCATGTTATTCCAAATCGGAAAGTTTGAAATATCTCAGAGTATCGATACAGACACAAAACTAAAGTTGGAAAATGCGGGGCCCGCATGACCAGTGCCAGGCATGGTTGCCCCAGCACTGCATCAGCCAATTAGATGGCACATGTCCAGTGTAATTTTCTGTGTCGTTTTTGTGTAGAAGCACATGTCCAGTTATTTTGTGCCCGCTACAATGAATATTATAAAAAAAAAATATTCACTTTAACATGAGTACCTTTTAGACTTTTTCTCTACCTTTTTATCTAAGGATCTGTTCGGTTGTCATGAAATTATGCGGAATGGAATTTGACCAGATCGGGAACCCACTTTATAATTTGCAGGATCTCATATTCATTGGTGTACACGGGACTAGATATAGAAATGTGTTGAATGAGTGTTCGGTTGTACCATGGATTTAGTTGTAGGAAATATTGAGATAGAATCTACTTGTATATGACATTTTTTTTAAAATATGATTTTTATTGCTACAATATAAAAAATAGCATTTAAATTCGGACTCATCAGAACTCAATTTATATCAACTTCTTACCCAAGTAACTATTGTACCTACTTTTTATCCATTCAATTTAATGTAATGTAGTTGTTGATAACTTTCTATATATAAAGATCAAGCACAGATAAAATGCCTCAATCAATTTTAATCATCCTCACACGCTAGAAAAAAAAAAATGAATCTTTTCCATTTATGGAGATTAGACAATGATCATGATGAATATACAAGTGTGGTTTTTCCTTACATAGAGAGAAACTTGTTCAATACTTACAATAACAAAATTGAGAGATTCTGCGAAGGACTGAAGATTTCAAAGTGGCGCATTGACAAAATGTAAAACCATGGTATTTTGTTAAGTTCCAACAAATACATAAATCTGATAAAAGATGCAAAGTCCAAATTAAACTTTTAATTCAAATTTACAAAAAGAGAGGTCTCTTCTAAACAAAAATATGCTATGAGTGTAAATTAAATATATGTAAATTAATATATTTATACTTTTTTCACAGAGACATATTGAAAGATAATTCTAAGCATAATCTTGAATATATATAGTTCACTGATAGTTGCGACTATAGCAATGTACGTAGCTTCAAATTAATTACTTTCAGTAATAAAAATTTAAATTTAAATGTGCATCACTGTATAAGCACAAGAACAAAGAGGTATATAACTTCTCTCTGCACGCATAACAACATTCACCCAGTTGTACGTTCTCTGGTATGCATTCTTTTTACAAGGAAGTTATTAAATGAAATAAAAACCAATGATAAATATTATCCAAAAAATATTCGCAAGAATACCTCAAAATTTCTTCAGACACATTTTGTCAAACACCTTATGTGCACACCTTGTAATGCCTAGCTAAGATTAAAAATAGTAAGACCAACTTGTACCTTCTCCAGCCATGGCCAAAGTGAGATGCCAAGAGCTATTTGGATCTGTAAAGTAAATTATGTGTTCTTTCTCTCCTTCTCCTCCTTTGCAAAACAAGCTAGTTGAGTCTATGACAGCTTATTTATATAGAGGGCTTGTATTTTTTGCTCAAATTTTCCGCGCAATCAATTTTCGTTGGAGTTTCCCGCCGAATCTGTTGAGAAAGAAAGAGAGGCGATTGGAGCAACTCAGCTCTTTCCTCGTGGGAAAAAAAAACAAGTCGGACTTCATTTTCTTGTTCCCAAAAAATTACATTAGATGGGATTAAAAATGGGAAAACAAACACGATCCCATCTCAAGCGAATTTATCATCCGAACGGGTTATTGGAAATGCGGCCCCGTCAGCCCAAATTCCCTTTCGTTCCCGTAGGAAATTAGTCATCCGAACAGGCCCTAAGACCCTGCAATCCTTCTTTCTTTTTTTAAGAAAGACCCTACAATACTAAAAGTTATATGCAAAGTACTAACAATGTATAGTTCAAATTGAGTTGATTTTAGTTTCATCGTATTTCTCTTACAATGAATGACAACAAATAATCTCCATATTTAAATGTTTGACAAATTTATTTTTATTATTTGGATGCATGGAAAAAAATTCCCTATTGACATTACATTCCCAATTTTAGACATTACTCTCAAATTCATAAGTACTATACAAGCACAGTACAGAGATTGATTTTTATCTCAAATTGGGAGTAAGATGGTCCTTGAGAGAAGAGATAATTTGTTTAGAAGAAATAGCTTGCTGATTGCATGTAATGTGAGATGCAAAGGATCTTTTAGGAACCTCAGGACATATAAATGCAGCATTCAATCTCGCTCGCTATTGGGTGGTTGTTGTAGTTGTAAAGTAGTAAGCAATTATTGAACAAATATGTAAAATAATTTTATATTGTATACTGTCAATTTTATATTCAATTAAAAGTGATCATATGCATTATATAATTTATTGAGCATGAATGTGTCATGTAGAATGTAAATCTTTAATGTGTAGAACTTAAGATGTAATATTCAATTTATTTGTGAGCTGAATTGAATATGACAACATTCATGATTCATTAGAGTTGAGCTATTTTGTCTGGCTTATTATGAGATGAAACATAAGTTGAGCTGTATATATATAATTTGATCTTCAGAATTCAAGACTATATGATTCATTTCGCTTATCCTATTAGAGAAACCTGTGAGAGACATTAGAGTGGAGTAAGATGGTCCTTGAGAGAAGAGATAATTTGTTTAGAAGAAATAGCTTGCTGATTGCATGTAATGTGAGATGCGAAGGCTCTTTTAGGAACCTCAGGACATATAAATGCAGCATTCAATCTCGCTAGCTATTGGGTGGTTGTTGTAGTTGTAAAGTAGTAAGCAATTATTGAACAAATATGTAAAATAATTTTATATTGTATACTGTCAATTTTATATTCAATTAAAAGTGATCATATGCATTATATAATTTATTGAGCATGAATGTGTCATGTAGAATGTAAATCTTTAATGTGTAGAACTTAAGATGTAATATTCAATTTATTTGTGAGCTGAATTGAATATGACAACATTCATGATTCATTAGAGTTGAGCTATTTTGTCCGGTTTATTCTGAGATGAAACATAAGTTGAGCTGTATATATATAATTTGATCTTCAGAATTCAAGACTATATGATTCATTTCGCTTATCCTATTAGAGAAACCTGTGAGAGACATTAGAGTGGAGTAAGATGGTCCTTGAGAGAAGAGATAATTTGTTTAGAAGAAATAGCTTGCTGATTGCATGTAATGTGAGATGCGAAGGCTCTTTTAGGAACCTCAGGACATATAAATGCAGCATTCAATCTCGCTCGCTATTGCGTGGTTGTTGTAGTTGTAAAGTAGTAATCAATTATTGAACTAATATGTAAAATAATTTTATATTATATACTGTCAATTTTATATTCAATTAAAAGTGATCATATGCATTATATAATTTATTGAGCATGAATGTGTTATGTAGAGTGTAAATCTTTAATGTGTAGAACTTAAAATGTAATATTCAATTTATTTGTGAGCTGAATTGAATATTACAACATAAGATAAACATAAGTTGAGCTGTATATATGTAATTTGATCTTCAGAATTCAAGACTATATGATTCATTTTGCTTATCCTATTAGAGAAACCTGTGAGAGACATTAGAGAGTGGAGTTGCTCTCACAATCAAAGGAACTCATGAATTCAGATATGTTTCGGCTATTATACTCAACATATATGGTCCTATAGGCTATGATAATTTTCGTTGACCTCAACATCAGAATCATCACCCATCATTATAAGTTAGACAAACTGAAGAAGCAATCAATTGCAATTTGCTCTCCTCTGCTAATTTTTAAATAAATTATTTATAGTTGTCTTGTGACTCTTGTCGTAGGGTTGGACAAAACAAAAAATAACAGAGAAAAAAAGAAAGAAGAGGTAAAAAGACAAAGGGGTAGTTGAGATTTGAGACGGAGAAGGCAATGAGGTGCGGAAATTAAATTGGGCCTCAAATGGATATATTGCTCATATACCTGTGGCCCAAATTGAGTTTCATCTCCCAACTTTTTTGGGTCTTTGATAAGGTATAGTAAAAGTTTGAACCCGATGTTGCACGGAGACTTCATAATGGGTCTCATATTCATATCGGTGCGTATCGGATACCGATACGGGTACAATATGTACCTGATATGTATCGATACGTCAATTGGCATGTCAGATGAGGTGGGAAATTTTTTAATTTCTAATACGGTCACCGATACGGGTTGAAATTGCAAGATACGACACTATCTAGACCGGATACACACCCGATACGTCTAATGCATCTGTGCACCGCGCATGCACCAGTGCCAAATCTCAAATTAGTGCACCACGCATGGACCAAAGGCTAAAATTCATTTTTTTTTGTCCTCAGCATGAATCAAATTGACTAACAATGATATTTAATATATAATTTTGATATTTAATGTATATTTAATCATATTTATTGTTATAATCACATGTTTTTATGTATTTAATTTATATAATACAAGTTTTGAATTAATAATATAATTAAAATAATATATATTTAATAGGTGTATCGTATTTATGATTTTTGAAAATTGTTGTATCGCCGTATCCGTATCGTCATATCCGATACGATACCTGTACCTGTATCCATGCAACATAGCTTGAACCCCATATTTAACAAATAAAACATCGCTCCAAATATCAACTTTTGAACAAACAATTGATTTTTTCCATTTTAACTTGTCAGATTCATAAATTATAAAATCCGTTCGTATATATATTACCAAAATTTCGAAGTAAATTGAGAGGACATATTTTTGCTGATGTCTGAAATAACGACATAAAAAAAAAGTGAATGGGAACTTTTATAAAAATTTGAAATTTGTTCGAATTGGTATCCACATTATTCGCATTATTCAATTTTTTTTTTGACAAAAAGGCCAGAGGCCCATTTCAATATGTTGGAACTTTAAAAGTCATACCGTATTATTCAAATTGGGAAGCACTATTTTTACCTGCTTGTTTAAATCCTCTAATTGTTTGTTCCTTACCCTTCTTGGATACGGAAACAGATAAGATAGCTGGAAGAAGATATTAGATATATAGTTTTGCATATTAAATGCGAGGAAAGCTAGAGTATTGCTAACTTTTTTTTATTTTATTAAGTATTATATTCAATCAATACAAATTAATGATGAAAAAAAATACATTAAACATATAAACTTTTATTTTTTTTACTGCTTGATTTTATACTTAAATTCGTAAATTTCATATGTACTAAATGAAATTAAAATTGGAAATAAATAATTAAAAAGAAACTAAAAGAAAAATTGTCAACAACCCTCATTTTTCTCTAAATAAATAAATAATTATTTACAAGTGAACACTAATCATATCATTGTTTCAAATTGGAGTGTTGACAATACTCAAGATAATAGAAATATCCAAGGCCCATTCAATAAATTCTTGCTCTGTTTCATTTGAAGCATCAGAGCAACATTAAGTACAGAGGATACAAAGAAGAGAAAAAAAAAAAAAAAAAAGAAAGAAAGAAGGAATTGTTAAACTATGTGGAATTTTCAATTTGAACTTTAAACAAATTTTAAATATGAAGAACAAATAACTGCTGACGAAAATAAGCAACCACAAATTACATAGATATGCTTTTTATACAGAGCAACATCAAATACAGAGGACTGAAAAAAAAAAGGACAAAGAAAACAAGAATTGGTGCACTATGAGATTCCATTGTACCATGTAAAACAGAAGGCACCATGTTCCTATTTTAAACTTGAAGGTGTTCCAAACAACAGCTAGAATTTAGAACTGTGTGACAGAATGCTGAAGCATATCTAGTGGGTATTCTACCCTCTGTCTTGCCTTCGATGCTTTGGTCATCTAGCGGGTATTCATACGATTGCCCGAATTTTCATAAGTGTCTGAAGGCCCACATAAGCTTTTCTTTCATCATTCATTGGAGATGAAGTGCATGACCAAGATCCTCTGCTGCATGATTAACCAATCATTTAGTAAAGAATGCTTATATCTGCATGATTGTTGATTAGTCAACTTTTGAATGGAAGATTCATCTCTCCCTCTAAAATCCTTTTGAATTTGCGAGTTAATTATCAGTTAACGGTCACCGTCATGATCTAATATTTATTTGTGATGGATAAAGATATAAAGGAAATTAATAGCTACTTCAATTAACAGAGGGATGTAACGATTAGAACTTACTTTTGTGAAAATTGGGATAATGATAGAGGGTCCTTTTAGCTCTAAGGGGCTTCTACAAACTGCATATTTAAATATACACAATAATTATTTAAGAATGGAATATTACTTTTGAAATAATAGAGTTTTATCTGTAGCTGACTATATACCCATGTATCAGTGACAATGTCCCCAAAGCAAACAGAACAATTTAAATATGACTGACTCATGCAACATACCTCATGCTTACTTTTGAATAGCCGAAGTTTGACTTGCAGCTTTCCCTGGTTTGTCATTGTCCAGAAGATGCTTCTCCCAAATCCAATACTTGTAATCCTGTTCAGATTGAATAAATAAGAACGATGTCATTTCAATATTTTCCATTATAAATTTGCCGATGGGCAACGGCATTCAATTTACAAGAAAAGAAATTCTACAGGCTGACTTGCTTAAGAGATTATTCTACTTGGAAGTCAGATTGTACTGATATCCAGCCTCCGGCATATACATTGCTCGCTTTCTTTGTCTCTCTACTCCCTTATTCACTTGAATGAAAAAAAATAAAAAAATAATTCTACAGGAGCATATAACTAGTTGAGCATACTAGAGAAAGGAAAGACAATATGAATTTGCTCAATTAGCACCTCTGTCTTATGTTAACATTTTTTTACAATAAGGACCCCAAAATTTTATTTATTACTGTTAAGCTTGGTTTTGTTGGGAAACATCTGACATGATCACCAACTAATTTAAAGAAATCTCCATAGAGTACAAATGCCCAGAGTCCCACAGAAGAATGTCTTTGAGCAGAATCACCAGCTAAATTAAAATTTCTTCATAAAGTACAAGAAAAAACTCAGGTCAAAACAATAAATATGGCTACATATAATGCCTATTGATCTACATTTCAGATGGAAAATTTTTACCTCTAGCTGTGATTTCATAATAATTCCTGTGTAGATCATCTCAGAATAAGCTGGACAAAATAGCTGCCAAAATGTTTCACTCAAGAAAATACTCCCACGATGCATCTACTGATAGATTGTGAAGCATTTGTCGAACCTGTAAGGGTGTATTAAATCAAGATGAGATAATGAAGACTTCCACCAAACAACATAACTTAATGTTTGTGCAATACTAATGATGAAGACTTCCACCTAAGAGCATAACTTAATCTTTGTGCAATACTGATGACTGTTCAAATTATATTTTGTTGGCATTAAACAAATAAGCAAATCTGCCAAAAAAAAACCTATATATGTGAACAATTTATGTCTATTGCATTACTCATGTTCATTACATACAATTGAATGGAAAAAGAAGAACCATAGTGATGGATACCAATTGATCGAGCAATCAGTTGAACATTTTTTGTAATTAATCATTGATATGCTTGTATTACCTTGTAAGACTACTTTGTTCTACATTTATAATTTCTTATTCTTCAAGATTGCTCTTTATAAGTTTAGAAACACATTTGAATAAAAAATTAAAATGCTATAATGTGGATGTACTATATATACCTCAGATGGTAATTACGATGGGTTTAGGATCGTGGTGGAAAGCAAGTGATTTTGCATGAGGGCAATGACAGTGCGAGATTTTTTAATATGTCAGACCTTTTTTGTTCTCCAAATTTTGTAATTGGAATTTCAGAAATTAGGTGGCTATACTTCCCAAACATTCGAAAATGCCTCTCCAAGTGGGGACAACCTCCGATCCTAAAATCATTGAGGTTCTTTAGGTGTTGTAACAGACCTTCTGGAAGAACCCTTATCTTTGGGCACTCTTCGATCCAAAGTAAATCAAGTGCTTCAAGCCCTTCCATTCCTTCTGGAAGATGTGTCAAGTTGGGGCAGCCATTAATGCATAGCGTTTCTAGACTGGTGAGGCCTCCTATGTTCCGTGGTAACAAGTTCAAGCTTTCACATCCTAAAATGTACAATTTTTTGAGAGCAATCATGCTTCCCAACCATTCTGGTAGGATTTGAAGTTTCGGATTACTACCAATCCGCAGCATATTGTTAATTGTTGAGCATTTGGGAACTTCGACCAGATTTGGACAGCCTACGATATCTAAATCTTCAAGTTTTGGCAAAAACACTTCTGTGATTTGTTAGGGATCTCCTTGTAATCTAGAGAATAAGAGAGAGAGAGAGAGAGAATATTCTGGCAAAGGAAACCTTATTCTTATTTCTCTTAATTTAATACAATACAGACAGCCCTATATTTAAATAGGAGAAGTGAACCTAAAAATAGAAGTTACATACCACGTTCTCTATTCCTAGCAAGAATGTGCAACTTACAGAAATAGAAAAACTCCCCATAATCCTATTACATGTTCTACCCAAAATAGAAATCCAAAAATAGAAACAACCAAACAGATGTGTAGTTAATTCATCTCCTGGCCACGTGATTGATCATGATGGAGTCGCATCACAAATCTCCACCTCGACTTCATTCATGAATCCTGACTCCATGTTTCCCTTGCCCTTAATTTTATTGACCTTTCTCCTTGCTACACCAAGCTAACCAAATCCAAACAATGTTTGAATTTAGTTAAAGTAAGGACTTTTGTCAACATGTCTGCTGCATTGTCAGATGTACTGACTTTCTCCACAATTATGTCACCTTCTGCCAAAACTTCGCGTAGCTTGTGATATCTCACATCTATGTGCTTAGTACGCTCATGAAACATACTATCTTTAGTGAGGTATATTGCGCTTTGGCTGTCGCACATAATCTTTAACTTCTGAATGCCTTGAGTTAATTCGCCATGAATATTTCGAAGCCAAATCGCCTCCTTAATTGCATCAGAGAGAGCCATGTATTCTGCTTCAGCAGTAGATAATGCTACACACTCTTGAAGCCTTGATCTCCAACTTACTGCACATCCTCCAAAAGTAAACACATATGCTGATGTTGATCGTCGAGTATCCATACATCCTGCATAATCTGCATCTACATAGCCTATCAGGTTTGTAGTATCTCTTGAAAATTCGAGGTGGCTTGAATGTGTGCCCTTGAGATATCTGAATATCCATTTCACTGCTTGCCAATGTTCCTTCGCCGGATTTGCCATAAACCGACTTACAACACTCACGGCATGTGCTAGATCTGGACGGGTGCACACCATTGCATACATTAATGATCCCACCGCGCTTGCATATGGTGTTTTTGCCATTTCTTCTACCTCCTGTTGAGAAACAGGTGCTTGTTGTTTTGACAGTTTGAAATGTGCTGGCATGGGTGTGTTTACTGCTTTTGCTTTATCCATCCCAAACCTCTCCAAAATTTTAAGAACATAGTTCTCTTGAGATAGGTACAATTTTGAATTCCTTCTATCTCTCGAAATTTCCATGCCTAAAATCTTTCTTGCTGCTCCAAGATCCTTCATATGAAATTTAGACTCCAATTGCAACTTAATTTCCTTGATCTCTTCCAAACTTTTGGCGGCTAAGAGCATGTCATCAACATACAGTAACAAATATGCAAAAGAGGTCTGACTTCTCTTACAGTAAACACAAGCATCATAATCACTCCTCTTGAAACCAATTTGCAAAACAAAATTATCAAATTTTTTATACCATTGGCGTGGTGATTGCTTAAGGCCATAAAGAGACTTTTGCAATTTGCATACTAAATGATCTTTTCCTTTAACATGGTTACCTTCCGGTTGCTCCATATAAATCTCCTCGTCTAACTCCCCATGTAGAAAAGCTGTTTTAACGTCTAGCTGTTCCAATTCCAAATCATCTCGAGCAACCAACCCGAGGAACAATCTAATTGAAGTATGCTTGACTACTGGGGAGAAAATATCATTAAAGTCAACACCTGGAATTTGACTGTACCCTTTTGCAACCAATCGAGCCTTGTAACGCATGTCTTCAACCCCCGGTATTCCTTCTTTTTTCTTGAAAATCCACTTGCATTTAATTGCCCTTTTGCCGGGGGGTAATTTTGTCAAACACCATGTTAAATTTTGTTGAAGTGACTGCATCTCCTCCTGCATCGCCTCCACCCATTTGTCAGAATCTGGGCTGCTCAATGCTTCATAGTATGATGTAGGTTCATCCGACTCCAATTCGGTTGCCACTGCACATGCAAAGCCAACAAAATTTGTTTCTTCAATCAGCCTCTTTGGAGCCTTAATTTCTCTTCTTGAACGAGCAGCAGCAATTGTTTGTGTTTGAACACCTTCTAGAGCCACAGTGGACTGTTTCTGGCTTCTTCCTTGCACTCCACCTGAACCAGGTCTAGGTCTGACATGGTTTTCTGGCGCGTTAGGCTGCTGCTGGTTAGTGGTGCCAGTTGAGGTTGCATGCTGTGTCACCTCACCAGGGGGTATCATGCTAAACTAAATGGTGGTACCAGGTGATGCATCAAAGAGGTGGGTCTGCTGTGTTTTCTCCATCTGGTCACCATCAAATGATAGAGAATTGCTTGATTCTGTAATGTCTTGCTTATTTTTCAAAACAGAATTTTCATCAAAAACTACATCTCTAGATACAAGTATTTTGGATGTTTGAGGGTTCCAAAGTCTATAACCTTTTACACCAGGTGAGAACCCAAGAAAAATGCACTTCACAGAACGTGGATCAAGTTTTCCCTCTCTTACGTGTGCATATGCATGACATCCAAAAATCTTCAAGTCGCCATAATCTGCTGGTTTACCTGACCACAATTCTTCAGGTGTTTTCATGTCAAGTGAAGCATGTGGGGAATAGTTCACAATATGGGAGGCCGTATTTACTGCTTCTGCCCAGAATCTCTTTGCCAAGCCGCAATTTGAAAGCATACACCTTGCTTTCTCAAGAAGTGTACGGTTCAATCTTTCCGCAACTCCGTTTTGTTGAGGGGTATATGGAACTGTCATATGTCTTACAATTCCATTCTCTTGACAAAACTGATTAAATTCCCCCGAACAAAATTCCATCCCATTATCAGTTCTTAATTTCTTTACTACACGACCCGTTTGTTTTTCTATCATAGCCTTCCAGACTTTAAAATTACTAAAAGCATCTGATTTATTTTTCATAAAATAAACCCATACCTTCCTTGAAAAATCGTCGATGAAGGTGACAAAGTACCGGGCCCCATTAAGCGATGCTTGACGCGAAGGCCCCCAAACATCGGCATGTATGTAGTCCAGAATGCCTTTTGTCACATGTCTAGCAGTTCGGTTGAATGACACCCTCTTTTGTTTTCCAAACAGGCAATGCTCACATAAACCGACTTTGAAAATATTGCATTTGCCAAGTAAACCACGCTTACATAATTCATTTAAACCACGATCACCCATGTGGCCTAGGCGCAAGTGCCATAATTTTGTGTCATCTTTGGCCTCTACAGAATAAGCACTACTCTCCATTGTTTCACCCTCCAGTATGTAGAGGTTGCCTTTCCTTATGCCTTTCATCACCACTAATTGACCTCTTGAAATTTTCAAAATACCATCCCTTGCTGAAAAATGAAAGCCTTTATCTTCTAAAGCACTTAAGGAAATCAGATTTCTTTTCATTTCAGGGACGTATCTCACATCATTTAGGGTGTGAACTGGGCCTTCTTTGGTGTGAATTTGAACTGAACCTATTCCTTTAATTTCACAAGGTGCTTCATTTCCCATATATACTACCCCATTTTCTACAGCGGTATATTCTTTAAACCAACTTCTATTTGGTGTTATATGGAAGGTACATGCTGAATCAAGAGTCCACTCCTGTCTTCTCTTATCCCTTAAATTTTCGACCAAAAATGCATTTGAACTCTCACCATCAATATTCCCTTCTACCATTAATGCGAGATCATCAGAAACATAATCCGCACTATCATGATTTGATGAATTTCCTTCCTCTGCCTTGGCCTTATTCTTATTTTGCAACTTAAAACAATTCTTCTTAATGTGACCTTTCTTCTTACAATAGTTGCAAATAAGATTTTTATGTTGAGATTTCGACCTATACCGTGTTTTTCCGGAATTCTCCCTCTCATTGGATCTACCCCTTGTATATAATCCTTCTCCACTATTCTCAAATTTAGATGAGTCCATCCTATCCTTTGATAGGAGGCTGGTCATGACCTCATCTAAAGTTATGGTCTGCTTACCATACAAAATGGTATCCCTGAAATGAGTATAGGATGCTGGTAGATGGTACAATAACAATATGGCTAAATCCTCATCATCCGTTTTCACACCGAGGTTTTCTAGGTCATTTACTATCTCACGAAATTCCTCTAAATAAATTTTCAAGGCTTTACCTTCCATCCTGTGAGAGAAGAGGCGGGCCTTTGCATACAGCCGCGTTGCGGGTGTCTTTGTCATGAGCAGAGACTCCAACTTCTCCCATAGACTCTTGGTGGTTGTCTCCTTGTGAACTTGTTGTAGAATTTCGTTGGAGAGATTTAACATGATCTGTGCAAGGGCTTTGCAGTCTTTCCTCTTTTTCTCTTCATTTGTGCCTGTCATTTTGTCAACACCAAGAAGAGCTTCTTCGAGATCTAGAGAAGTTAGGAGAGATTTCATCTTAACTTGCCACAGATGAAACTTGGTGGTGGAGGTCAGCGGTGCCATGTCGATTCGAGAAGATGCGGATGCCATTGAGGAAGCCAAACTGAAACCCTAGCGGCAGCGGACTGATCTGAGAACCCTGGAACCGCCGAACAGGCTGTCGGCAGTGAACCTGGCTCTGATACCAGTTTTGTTAGGGATCTCCTTGTAATCTAGAGAATAAGAGAGAGAGAGAGAGAGAATATTCTGGCAAAGGAAACCTTATTCTTATTTCTCTTAATTTAATACAATACAGACAGCCCTATATTTAAATAGGAGAAGTGAACCTAAAAATAGAAGTTACATACCACGTTCTCTATTCCTAGCAAGAATGTGCAACTTACAGAAATAGAAAAACTCCCCATAATCCTATTACATGTTCTACCCAAAATAGAAATCCAAAAATAGAAACAACCAAACAGATGTGTAGTTAATTCATCTCCTGGCCACGTGATTGATCATGATGGAGTCGCATCACATGATTGACCTCCCAACAGGTGATTCCAGTTGTGATCCAAGAAAGTTTGGGCAGTTAGAAATACGAAGATATCTTAGGCAGTTAAGACTTCTGAACACTTCCTCAGGCCAATAAATGAGACTATCACATCCATCAATCTGCAGATTTTCAAGAAATGCAAAACACTTCCAGAACCATAAGGCCGTATTTAATGGAATATTTGACACTGCCAAGAAACTCAAACTTCGACATTTTGTCTGAGTTATACTCACCTCCCCCTCTTTTGCACCTACTAGTACAATATTGTCGTATTTCCCCAAATTTAATTTATTGAGTGACTCCCAAGGTTGAAAAGAAAGAGATTCATTTCCACCATGGCCCACAAGTGACAGGTCATGCAATGTAGTTAATGCTGTTGCAAAGCATGACAAGTCTTTGTTTCCTATTGCAGACATGCTCTTGAGTGACGGTACAATTGGCATTGCAGTCAGCTTGGGGCAATTAATGACTTCTAGTGCTTTTAACTCAGGAAAAATTAGTAATGACCTGTTGCCCTTTTCACCGTCACACCAGCTGCATAACTCTGGCATTTCAGACAATACCATCTTTTTTAATGATGGAAAAGCTACTCGGGCATCTTCACCACCTTCGGTGCAAAGAATCCTCAAATTATCCAAATGTTTTAGTTTGATATTTTGAAGGAAAGGTAGTTTTTCTACTGGTGGTATTCTTGTGCACTCTCTACATCCAATTATATACAGCTCAATCAGATTTTCTAGCATCTGGTACTCTATCATCCAGACGGGAAATTTTTTGCCTCTGTAATCTTTGATTTTAAGAACCTTTAAGTTGTTGCAAGGTTTAAGAGCATCCAACACTTCAAAAGGATCGCAATGCATTGCCTTGGAAGCATTTGATTCTGGTATGTTATCGGAATTCTTTGGCATTCCCCAGCATAATGCCAGATCATCCAGATTTTGTTTAGCTATCAAATTAGCTTGCCTTGCATCTACAGCATTCTTAATTTCCCTTAGGTTGTACAAATGCAATTGGCCATGGAGATTATTCAAGTTATTGAGCTCCATAATACCATTACCGGCATCGGAGCCAACAATGTATGTTGTCAATATTTGCAAACAATTTAGCTGTCCTAAACCTTCGGGCATGCTTCTTAATTTAGGACATGGTTCAGTAATACATAGATGCCGAAGGCTACTCATATATCGCATACCTTCTGGTAACTTTTCTAGATGCCAACAATGGGGGAGCCTTAGGGTCTGCAAGAGATAGAGAGTGCTTATTGCGTCAGGCAATGATGTACATTCACTGATCGAAAGCTCCAAATATCTCAAGTGTTTTATTTTTCCGGCTGTAAAGATAGTTTTCCCAATAGGAACTACACGTAATTCTAATGTACGCAGCGAGTTTGGTTTGAGAAATCCAATGTTTTTCACATAGCTAGAACCTTTAGGACAGTACGAATAAATGAGGCTCCGAATAGAAGGGAAGCAATCAATGACTTTGTTAATATCTACCGGAGTAGTGCTTACTGAAACATGATGGACATTAATCATTGATTTGTTAACCTGTGCTGGAACTTCTGATGTGGAGAGGCATTTGACACCCATGATGGATTGAGCAAGGTCATGCATCAGATCATGCATTTTGAACTTGGTTTGAAAGCAATGTTCTTCCCATGGATACGCAAATTTATCTGTCCAACAATGTATGCGGACCGGACCAACTTGCTTAATTTCCTCAAAAAATGACCTCCAAACCAATTCATTAAAAATATTGTTGCCTTTCATTTCCGGGCTACTAGACCCATCAGATGGAATAAATCCATTTGCCATCCAAAATTGGATCAGCTTATCCTTGTCCATCACATAATCCTTGGGGTATACTGCACAGAAAGCAAAACACATTTTCATGTACGAAGGTAAGTGGTCGTAGCTTAGCCTCAATACCAACAAAACCTCCTCTTTAACAAAACTTTGTTCCCATGTCCTGCTTTCTTGGAGTACATCCAACCACTCTCTCACCTCATACTTAAAACTCATTAAGCTACCTAGTGCATTAATGGCTAGTGGCAATCCCCGACAATTATGAACCATCTTTCTACCAATCTGAACCAGTTCTTGGCATTCCTTGACCCCCTTGCTAAATGCCCTTTTATTAAACAGGCACCACGAATCCTCCTCATCTAAACATCCCAAATTATATGTCTCAACCGTACCCATTATAGTAGCCACTTTCCCACTCCTTGTGGTAACTATTACGACACTCCCAGAATTACCACAGTTTAACATAGCCCTCAGCCGCTCCCACTCATGGGCATTCTCATTCCAAACATCATCTAGCACGAGAACGTATCGCTTTCCACATAAAACTTGACCTAAACGCCTTTGTAGCATCTCCATGTTGTCTACAGAAAGATTGCAACCCCCTTCAACTAATTCAACAATTAATTTAACAAGATGACCAATATTAAACTCTTCAGACACACAAACCCATAATGTTAAGTCGAAATATTCTTTCACTCTAGGATCATTGTACACTAGCTGAGCAAGAGTTGTCTTGCCGAGCCCACCCATACCAACTATCGGAACAACAATGAGATCATTATTTTCACGCCCTTCAAGCAATAATTGCACTACCTTCTCTTTATCTTCATCCCTTCCCACAACTTTTGATTCAACCACAAGTGAATCAGTTCTGATACGATTGACCACATGCACCCTCTGCCGCTGAACAAAACCAAACCTCTCCATCTGGACAATTAGACCGTCAACCCTTCCCAAAACTTTCTTCAACTTCCCACTCAGCCTATAACGAAGCAGAGCTGGATTTTCAAGGGAAAAAAAGTCACTTACATTACCGACCTTATGGCCACGTCTCATGGCATCCCGACGCAGCTCCTCATAACAAAAATCGTCAACCAGACCATCAGCCTCATAAGCAGCTGATTGGAGCTTCTCAAGCCACGATTTCACGGCTGCGTTAGAATTTGCTTTCTCCTCAGCATCGGGAAGTACAGCCTGGATTTCTTGAAGCATGTTGTGCAGCCTCTCGCGCTGGTTATTGATGCCCCACATCTCCCCGATCCGCTGAAATGGTGAATCTGCCGCTTTGTTTACCACTGCTGGAATCAAAGCTGATAGCAGTAGATCTGCCATTGGTGGTTAATTTGGAAGTTACAGAGAGGGTGAGTTTTATCTCAATTTCTAGAAACTAGAATAGGATGGTCTTTGAGAGAAAAGAGAATTTGTTTACTGATTGTTGATGTAATTTGAAGACTTTTCTGACTTTTCCTTATTTTGGAGCAATTTCGTGGTTGCAGTAGTTGTAAAGCAGCAATCAGTCTCATCACCCATCTTTGGAATAAGGATATGAATCTGCTGCTTTTCCGAATCTAACCATTCAAAATTTTATATTCACGTATCTCTATAAAGTAACTTTTTTATGCACAGATCTCAACAAATTTGAACGGTTAGATTTGGAAAAGCAGCAGAGTTCATTCCTTGGAATAAAGGACCATTTGTTGATTGTGAATGGGCCCCGCAAAACAATAATTAATTGGAACATTGGACCAATTCACGAAGCAACCAATCCAAATCCCTCTCCTCTGCTCCTTAATTAAATTAATTAGGATTCTAGTATTTGTCTTGTCGTATGGTGGGGTGTGACAATAAAAAAAAAAAAAATAGAAAAGAAAGTAGACAGTGTAAAAAAGATGTGGTGGTAGTTGAGAGTTGAGAGATATGGCGGAGATTGCGGAAATTAAATTGGGCCTGCAAGGATATTATAATGTTTTTGGGCCGATTTTTCACTACTAAAACATTGCTCTAAAAAATTAAAGGCCTTTATTGTAACAGTAACAAACTAACACTTGAGGGTGATGAAGATTGGTTCCACAAACACTATTTTTTTATTGGAGCTTCTCAGATTAAAAAATTATAACATTCGTTTGTGTATATTTCCTATCAAATGACTTCCAAGTAAATTAATTTAGAGGACAAATTACAGAGTGAGGCTATGAGAAAATTTCGAAAGAATACATCAATTTTTATGTAATTAAAAGATAGAGTAATCAATTAATTAACGAAACTATTTAAATACATTTCTTTAAAAGAAAATTGATTTTTTTTGTTTTATACAAGTAATCAATTAATTATTTCATTGTTTTATACAAGTAATCAATTAATTATTTCATTGTTTTATACAAGTAAAATAAGTCCAATATTAGTACATTTATTCCTTCTTTTATTATTATTTTTTGTACCTTTTCGTTTTGGAACCTATAATGATGATGATTTTGTATATATAACTGAAAAATATTTCTCTGTGTTCTGTTATTTAAAATACCCACGTGTAAGAGAAAAAATGTACTCTTTTGCAAGGAAAAAAAGATAAAGATAGAAAGGAAAAATGTCAATAACATTATGAGCAAGTGAACACACTATCATATCATTGTTTCAAATGTCCAAGTACAGAGGATCCAAAGAAAAAGAAAAAAGAACGGAAGAAATAAGGATTGTTATACTATGATGAATTTTCTATTTGAACTTTTAAACAAAAATTAAATATAAAGAACACATTACTTCTGATGAAAAAAAGCAACCACAAATCACTTAGATATGATTGTGCATACAGAGCAACGTTAAGTACAGAGGACTAAAAAACAAAGAAGAAAGAATTGGTGCACTGTGTCTGTGAGATCCCATGTAAAACAGAAGGTACCATGTTCATATTTTGAACTTCAAGATGTTCCAAACAACAGTTAGAATTAGAATTGTGTGAGAGAATGCCAAAGCATATCCTCTGCTTTCCATGCTTTGGCCATCTAGCGTGTATATCTACAATTAGAAACATGTCTTTCAGCATTGCAGGGACATGATGTGCATGGCTGAGATGCTCTGCATGATTAACCAATCACTTGGTAACAAATATTTGCTTAATCTCTGCTCCTTGAATTCTTTTGAATTTGTGAGTTATTTATCGGTCATAATCTAATATTCATTTGTAATGGATAGAGATATAAAGAAAATAACTACTTCAATTAACAAACACTAACTTTTGACAAAATTGGGATAATTAACGAACACTAAATTAAAAAAATCTTCGTAAAGTACAAGTGCCTGGAGTCCCACAGAAGATGCCCTGCATGATTAACCAATCACTTAGTAAAGAACACTTATATATGCATGCTTTTTTTTAATGGTGCTTAAATTTGGCCGTAGTTAACTGTATATTAATCAATTCAATAGAAACCAACAACAACAAAACTAAGGCCCGAAGTAACTTGAAATCTTAGAGTGAAACAATTATGTACGTAGTACCATTTGGGATAATTTTTTTAAATGAGTACGTAGGTTTTAATTCATACAAAACTCAAATTGTATACAACACACTACAGCAGAAGGCACTACAGCAGAAGGCACTACAGCAGATACGGTCGCAGATAGTCATCGTCGCAGTTGTTTTTTGTTTTTTTTTTCGGGGGGAAAAACAACTATTTGCGACCGTCGGAAGCGCCAGTCGCTGATTACGGTCGCAGAAAAAGATTTCTGCTGTAGTGACAGTATTTTAACTCTATTGTATGTACATCGCATAAATTGCTCTGTCAAAAAAAATTTTCAATTTTTTTTTTTAAAACTTGGTAGTGACTACCAAGACTATATTGATAAGGTTTGTTTAATTTACTACTAATATTACATCAACTCAAACTAATTTAGTACATCAGTACCAGCACCCATTAGAGCCCCAACATTTTTGTTCCCTTTTCTAAAAAAATTCAGCCATAACTTTGCTTCCTCAGCATCTCGGTTGGCTACTAACCACGGTGGTAGCTTCTTATCTCGAAGGATTAAGACCACAACACCGACATGAAATAAGTGACCCAAACATGCCTATTGCACTCCCTGTTACTGCTGCAATAGAAGTTACGTGAAGCCTCCCAAGTATCCTCACTCAATTTGCAGAAAGGTACGTAACGAGCCGAGCCCACACCTCCTCCACATTTTGGCATGTAAAGAATAAGTGTTTTGCAGTTTCAACTGAGCAATCCTCACACATCACACAATGACGCATATATTTCTAAGAAAATCAGGGAATAAATCTGTTTTCTTAATTTGCAGTTGCATATATTTCTATGCATTGTTAACAACGCTTCCATAATTTGTCCTGACGCATTAATTTGTATTCTCCTTTTCTTTTCTTTTTTGTCTCTTCTTTCATTTTTCCCTGATTTTCTACAGATTTTCCTCCCAGTTTTATTTCATATATTCAAGAACGGGAACTTTGTACACGTTAGTATGGCAAGTCAATATAAAACAGTGTAGTGGGTCATCATAAAAAAAATCATGCAAAATTACTAAGAACAAATATATATATTTTAATTTTGAATGTGTGTATTTTTTTTCTACAAACTTAAGATTGGGTTAATTGTAGTTTAAAAATAATCCCAAGAATAACTCCAATATTAAATTTATTTTATTGCGTCCTCTTTAGTTTTTTTTTCTTTTGTACTTTTCCATATTGGAACCTATTATTTATGCTGATTCTGTTTTCACTTTTATCTTGGCGTAGCTTCTAACATTTTTCTCTGCCTTTTTCGTAAGAACCTATAAATTATTATGATTTTGTATATTAATGAAAATTATACAAAACATTCTTTTTATCTGATATTTATTTCATAATTTGAAAAAAAAATGAGTTATTTACTTATGTTGAATATATATAATTCCTTTTTACAATTTTACTTTTTGATTTCCATAAATTGAGACGTCATGCAAGAGTGAGGCTATGGTACTATGCATAACGCAAATTGGTCTGTAGTATGGAAAAATATATTTGTTTTAAAAAGTTAATCCAAACTGTTGAACATGATTTCTATGTGAACTGTCAATCCAAACTGTTTTAAAATTATATTTGAAGTGTCCGAACAACATTAAGTACAGAGGATTCAAAGAAAAAAAAACAAAACAGAGGAGGAATTGTTAATAGTACACAGAACAAATCACTACTACTGATGAAAAGAAGCATCAACAAATCGCAGAGATGTGCTTGAAAAAAAAAACAAAAAAAAAGGTGCACTGTGAGTCTCAATGTCCAATGCAACACAGAAGGTTCCATGTTCCTATTTTAACCTTAAAGATGATCTCAAGAGCTTACTGGTAACATAAATTGCTCAAGCTTAGTGCATGGTACCGTAATCGGCTGGTAAGTGAAAACATTTTCATACAAGCGGGTAATCATACAATTAGAGAAAATTGTGCAGGATCTACAAGTGCCTGGAGGCCCACAGAAGCATGTCTTTCATCATTTTTTGGAGATGCTCTGCATGATTGACCAATCATTTAGTAAATAACACTTATATATGCTTAGTTGCCAGTTAGCCAACCTTTGACTAGAAGATTAATTATCAGGTCACCGTCATAATCTAATATTTAATTATAAGAGATCGAGATATGAATGAAATAGCTACTTCAATTAACAGAGGATGTAGCGATTAGAACAAACTTTTGAGAAAATTGAGATAATGCATGATAGAAGGACTTGTTAGCTCCAAGGGGCTTCTTCAACCTGCGCATTCAGATATACATAATGGTTATTATATTGAAAAGGCTTAAAAAATGGCCCGACATATTGTAAATTCTCATTATCGCTTATTAAACAAGGGAATATTACTGCAAAATTCATAGAAGTTTTGTCTGAAAAATGACCAATGTTTCAGTAAAAATGTGACCAAAACAAACAACAATTTAATAATGATTGAATCAGTCAACAATTGCTAATAATGGTTACATTTGAACGGTCGAAGTTTGACTTGCAGTTTTTCCTGGTTTGTCATCGTCCAGAAGATGCTTCTCTCAAATTCTGACAGCATAATTAAGAATGTCACCATTTCATATTTCAATAATAAAAGAACTTGTATATAAGTTTGCAGATGGGCATCGACATTCAATTTACATGAAAAGAAAATCTACAGACTCACCTGCTTAAGAGATTATACTGGTCTTCACATACATTGCTCTCTTTTTCTATCTGTCTCTACACCCTTTTGCGCTCGAATGAACAGAACAAAACTAATTCTACAGGAGCATATAACTTGTTGAGCACACTAGAGAAAGGAAAGACAATAAGAAGTAGCTCAATTAGCGTCTCTGTTTGAGGCGTATATATGTGATTGAACAATTGATGTGTTATGTTAACATACTTTTACCAAAAGGACCCCAATTTTTTATTTATTACTCTTAAGCATGGTTGTGTTGGGCAACATCTAACATGATCACCCACTTAATTAAACAAATCTGCATATAGTACAAGTGCCAGGAGTCCCACAGAATTAAGCATCTCTTTCAGCATTCCTGTGAGATGCTCTACGTGATTAACCAATCACTTGGTAAAGAACATGGAAAATTTATCTCTGCTACTAGAATTCATTTAATTTGCGAGTTACTATCAATTACGGACACCATCTTAATTTATTATTTATTTGTAATGGAAAATGATATAAGAGGAAATAGCACCTCCAATGAACAGACGGATTTTGTGAACAGAACTTACTTTTGATAAAAATTAAATTAATTAAGGACTTGTCAGCTCCAAGGGGCTTCTACAAACTGCACATTCAAATATACACAATGGTTATTACATTGATAAGGCTTTAATAATGACCCAGAATAGTGCGAATTCATAGTATCGCTTATTTAACAACGGAATATCATTGTAGAGATAATAGTATTATCAGTATCTGACCGCCGACCCATGTATCAGTAAAAAAGATCACCAAAACATACCCAATAATTTAACTCTTACTTTTGAACAGTCAAAGTTTAACTTGCAGTTTGCCCTGGTTTTTCTTTGCCCCAAAGATGCTTCACCTGAATCGACATGGACATAATATATCACAAATATAAATTGTTATCTTTAACCAAACATAAATATGAACATGGGTATTCCAATATCCATAATAAAAAGGACTTACAAGTTTGCATATTGACCTTCTTAAGAGATTGTTCTTCAACTGCAGAATGTCTGATATCTTCTTTCATATGTGTGGGCTGCATTTAAAAATTATAATTTATCACATAATCAGAAACTGAAGCTTAGTGGTACCATAATCAGCTGGTAGGTAAATTATGAAAACATGTTCATAGAAGATCAACATGTTAGTTCTTTCTGGTAGGTCCCATAATACTGGAAAATATTACTGACTCAGGCATTTCATGGAATAGCTGGCATGCAATTGCAAATAGACCTGTACCAGCACCAATACCATTCTACAAAACAATATCAATTAATGCAACAAAATGAGGTTGAAAGTGCATGATTAAAAAAATACTACAAGAATCTAACATAAGAATAAACCCTTTCAATTTTGTTCTATAGTAAAAGTAGCAAGAGATTAAACCTATGTGAAAATGAATAAATGAGGCAAATAGAAGAGAAAGGCTGCAGTGAGGTGCACGGTCAAAAGTCAAATTGGATAGCTGGCAACACAATTATCATGTCTTCCTTTTTTTGACAGCCTCCGGCACATACATTGCTCTCCTTTTATTTCTCTCTCTACTTCCTTTCGCACAATCACTAACTAAATTAAAATTTCTGCATAAAGTACAAGGAAAAACTCAGGTCAAAACAATAAATGTGGCTACATATAATGCCTATTGATCTATATTAATTTCAGATGAAAATTTTCACCTCGATCATCTCAGAATAAGCTGGAGAAAATAGCTGGCAAAATGTTTCCCTCAAGAAAATACTCGTCTCCCACGATGCATCTACTGATAGATTGTGAAGCATTTGTTGAACCTGTAAGGGTGCATTTCAATATATCCCAAATCAGATGGAATAAATAAGAACGTGGCCATTTCAATATTCCCATAACAAAAAGAACTTATATATTAAGTTTGCAGATGGGCATCGACATTCAATTTACAAGAAAAGAAAATCTACAGACTGACCTGCTTAATAGATTATTCTACTTGAAGTTAGATTGTACTGGTCTCCAGCCTTCGGCACATACATTGCTCTCTTTTTCTTTCTCTTTCTACTCCCTTCTGCACTTGAATGAACAGAACAAATCCAATTCGACAGGAGACTATAGCTAGCTTGTTGAGCATGCTAGAGAAAGGAAAAAACATTTAGAAGCAAAATCAGCCCCTCTATTTATATCTTTTGCAATTAAACAATCAACGTATTATGGTATTTTACAAAATGGACCCTGAAAATTTTATATATTATTGTTAGGCAACATCTACCACGATCTCCAGCTAAATTAAAAGTTCGGCATAAAGTCAGGTCAAAACCAGTGTAGCTACAGATTGCCAACTGATCTCCATTTCATAATGGAATTTTTTTACCTGTAATTGTGACTTCTTAATAACTCCTCTGTAGATCATCTCTGATTAAGCTGGCCAAATAGCTGGCAACATGTTTCACTCAAGAAAATACTCCCTTCATGATGCATCTACTGCTAGATTGTGAAGCATTTATTAAACCTGTAAGGGTGTATTAAGTCAAAATCAGATATCAGATAATGATGATTTCCACCTAAGAGCATAACTTAATCTTTGTGCAATACTGATGATTGTTCAAATTATATTTTGTTGGCATTAAACAATTATGCAAATCAGCCAAAATATGTGTGTGTGTGTGTGTGTGTGTGTGTGTGTGTGTGTGTGAATAATGAGGAGGGATCGGATGACACCCTTTTTTGGTGACATCGGATGACATCGTGCATTTTCAAAGTTTTCAAAGTCCAAACAGTCGATCCAAACCGTTCAACATAATGGATATGTTAAAATGTGTTTACAAATCAAATTTACATTTTTTGGAATTTTTTTACTATTTATTAAGTATTTAACAAAATCGTTATATTCAGACCGTTGAATTTTTGTACCCATCTTAATAAATAGTAAAAAAATTCATAAAAATGTAAAATTTGATCTACAAGCACATTTTAACATATTCATCAAATTGAACGGTTTGAATCAACTGTTTAGACTTGAAAAATGCACAGTATCATCCGATGTCATCAAAAAAAGGTGTCATCCGATCCCTCGTGAATAATTTATGTCTATTTCATTGCTCGTGTTCATTGCTGACAATTGAATGAAAAAAATATGAACCATACTTTCTACTTTTATAATTTCTTGGATTACTTACATTGATATGCATGTATTACCTTGTAAGCCTACTTTCTACGTAATTTCTTGGGAAAATTGGTTATTTGCCACTTCAAAACCTTTAAATTTGAAAAATGTTATTCCAAACTTTGAAATTGTAATAATGCCACTCTAAATTTCATTAATTTTTAATTTTGTCACTTCAAATAATTAATGACTAAAATACCCTCCCTTTTTCTCTTATTCTTCTTCACTTGCCTACTCTTCTTTTTTATATTCTTCTCCCATGATCATGGTCATGTCGAAAATAAAAATGTACTGATGTAATTATTGATGCAAATTCTTATTTATTTGGGTCAAATTGATGCAATATACTGATGTAATAATTATCTTACAGGTATGACGCAATATTTGATGTGACCTATCTATTTTGATGATTTCACATGATATGTAGCGGGTTAAAACTTAAAACTCAACCGCGTGGGCCCATCCGTTCATGAGCCAATGAGGAGGCGCCACTAATTTCTTATTATTTGGTTTTACGTTAAGGGATTTCATATGAAACTTTTTGTGCAGCTTCTCTGTAGAAACACATGTTTAGTTATTTTATTGTCACGCTACACTATAGATCATGAATTTATTTTCACTTTATGTGGCGTACCTCTTAACTTTTTCCTCTTATTACCTTCTCATGTCAGACGTAGCTTTACGATAATTTTTTATTTATAGAAACTAGTATTAAATAATAAATGAAAACAAAAAAAAAGTACTTTCATTTCCATATTATATATGGATCCAAAAAAAAATTAGGATCTAAATTAAGTATGAAACCAAACTTTTTTCTCGGATCCAAAGTATTTTGTTCTGTTTTAGAAAATATTTCAGCACTCATTCTTTTTAAGAAAAAATTTAATCTTCTTTTCCTATTTCACAAAAATCCAACTGCTATTTCGGACAAAGTCTCAACTTGTTGATCACACTAGAGAAAAGGAAAACCATTAAGAAGTAGCTCAATTAGCACCTCTGTTTAAGGCTTGTGCGATTAGACAATTGATGTGTTATGTTTTTTTACAAAAAGGACCCCAAAAAATTTATATATTACTGTTAAGCTTTGATGTGTTCGACAACATCTACCATGCACGATCGCAAACTAAATTAATAAAATATGCTTATAGTACGAAAATCAAAACAATACGTGTAGCTATAGAATGCCTACAGATGTAACAGATCTACATTTCATATTGAAAATTTTCACCTGTAGTTGTGACTTTTGAATTCCTGTGTAATCATATCAGATTAACCAGGCAAAAACATCTAGCAGCCTGTTTCGCCAAAGAAAATAGTCCTCGGGGATGCATCTACTGCCAAATTGTGAAGTATTTGGTAAACCTGGAAGGGCGTATTAAGTCAACATCAGATATCAGATATTGAAGACTCTCCTAAATGCATACATAAATCTTTTGTTGGCATAAAAAAAGATGCAAATCAGCAACAAAAGAGAGAAACACGTGAAAAATTTATAGTCTTTCGCATTGCTCGTTCCAATATTTGCTACAGTCAATATGCATGTACTACCTTGAAAGGCTACATTGTTCTGATCAATCAATGTAGCGGCTCTTACTGTGGCAGAATCACCTGCTGCATTAAAAAGATTGATGTTTATAAGTTAAATAAGGAAAAACATTTAAAAACAAATTTAAAATGCTATGGTATGTATGTATTATACCTCTTATGTATTAGAAGATATAGGATTAGGATCATGCTGGAAAGCATGTGATTTTGCATGATGGAAACGACAGTGCAAAATCCTTTAATATGCTGGATCTTTTTCCACTTTTAAACATTGTAAATGGAATATCAGAAATCAGGTGCCGATACTTCCCACACTTTTTGAAATGTCTCTCCAGGTGTGGACAATTTCGGATCCATAGTTCATTGAGGTTCTTTACCTGTTGCAATAAACCTTCAGGAAAGGCCCTTATCTTTGGGCACTCTCCAATATAAAGCAACTCAAGTGCTTTAAGCCCTTCCATTCCTTCTGGAAGATATGCCAAGTTGGGGCATGCTTTAATGTAAAGCAGTTCCAGATTGGCAAGGCATCCTATGCTCTGTGGAATGGAGCTCAAGCTTTCACATGTAATCATTCTCAACTTTCTTAGAGAACTGATGCTTACCAACCATTCTGGTAGGCATTGAAGTTTTGCACAATTACCAATATTCAGTTCTCGAAGAGATGAGCATTTGGGAATTTCAACCAGATTTGGACATCCATCAATTCTCAGTTCTTGAAGTATTGGTAATAACACTTCTGTAATTGACCTCCCAACTGTTGACTCCAGTTTTGATCCAAGAAAGTTTGGACAGTCAAGCACACTAATATATCTTAGGAAGTTCAAACCTCTGAACACTTCCTCTGGCCAATAAATGAGTCCACATTCCACTATGTGCAGAGTTTCGAGATATGTAAAACTCTTCCAGAACCAAAAGGACATATCTGATGGAATATTTGACACTTTTGAGAATTTCAATCTCTGACATTTTGTTGGATTTATATTTGCCTCCCCCTCCTTTGCACCTACTGGTACAATACTGTTGTAATTTCCCAAAAATAACTCATTGAGAGATTCCCATGGTTGAAAAGAAAGAGCTTCATTTCCACCATGGCTCTCAAGAGAAAGGTCATGCAATGTGGTTAATCCTGTTGCAAAGCATGATAAGTTTTTGTTTCCCTTAACAGTCATGCTCGTGAGCAAAGGTACAATGGGAATTGCAGTCAGCTTAGGGCAGTTTGTGACTTCTAGTGTTGTGAGCTTGGGAAAAATCAGTGATGACTTGTTGCCAACTTCACCTTCATACCAGCTGCATAACTCTGGCAATTCAGACAGTGTCATAACTTTTAATGATGGGAAAGCTACTCGGACATCTTCACCACATTCGGCACTAGTGGATGCACTATTACAAAGATGCATCAGGTTATCCAAATGTTTTAATTCGAGAATTTTAAGAAAAGGTAGCTTTTCTATTGGTGGTATTTTCGTGCACTCTATAAATTTAATGATATACAACTCAATTAGATTTTCTAATATTTGGTACTCTGTCAACCATAATGGAAGCTTATCTCCTCGATATTCTTCGATTCTCAGAACCTTCAATTTGTTGCAAGGTCTAAGAGCATCTAACACTTCACAAGGATTGCAGGGCAATACCTCTGGAGCATTTGATTTTGGAAGTAAGTTTCCATATTTCTTTTGCATTCCCCAGCATAATGCCAAATCATCTAGATTTTTCTTAGCCATCAAATTTGCTTCCCTTGCATCTACAACATGCTTAATTGTCTTTAGATTGTACAGATGCAATTGGCCATGGAGATTATTCAAGTTATTCAACTCCTCAATACCATTACCGGCATCAGTGCCTACAATGTATGTTGTAAGTATTTGCAAGCATTTTAGCTGTCCTAAACCTTCTGGCATGCTTCTTAATTGATGACACTCACTAATATAGAGATGTCGAAGGTTAATCAAATATCGCATGCCTTTTGGTAACTTTTCAAGTTCCCAACACTCAGAGAGCCTTAGGGTCTGCAAGAGATAGAGAGTACTAATCTCTTCAGGCAATGATGTAATAGTACTGATTGAAATCTCCAGATATCTCAAGTGTTTCATCTTTCCGGGGGTAATGATATCTTTCTCAAGAGGCCTTACACCCAATTCTAATATACGCAGAGAGTTTGATTTTACAAATCCAATATTTTTCACAAAGCTCAAATGATAAGGGCTGGACGAAATGAGGCTCCGGATAGAAGGAAAGCAATCAATGGCTTTGTTAAAATCTACGGGAGGTGTCCTTACTGAGATATGGCGGACAGTAATTATTGGCTGGTTCAGTTGGACTGGTACTTGTGATCTAGACTGACACTTGTCACCCATGATGGATTGAGCAAGGTCGTGCATCATATCATGCATTTTGCACGTGGTTTTAGACCATTGCCCTCTTGTTCTTGATTGTCTAACTTCCTGAAAAAAAGACCTCCAAGCCAACTCAATAAAAATATCGTTGCCTTTCATTTCAAGGCTACTGGACCCATCAGATGCAATAAATCCGTTTGCCATCCAAAATTGGATCAGCTTGTTCTTGTCCATCACATAATCCTTGGGGTATACTGCACAAAAAGCGAAACACGGTTTCATGTATGATGGCAAGTGGTCATAGCTAAGCCTCAATACTGGCAAAACCTCTTCTTTAACGGCCCTTTGTTCCCATATCTTGCTTTCTTCGAGTACAGCCAACCACTCTATCACCTCAGACTTATAACTCATTAAGCTACCTAGTGTACTAATGGCCAGTGGCAATCCCCGACAATTCTGAACCATCTTTTTACCAATCTCAACCAGCTCTTGGCATTCCTTTACCCCCTTACTAAATGCCCTTTTTTGGAATAGACCCCAGGATTCCTCCACACCTAAGCATCCCAAATTATAACTCTCTACGGTACCCATTATAGTACCTACTCTGCCACTCCTTGTTGTAACTATAACGACACTCCCAGAATCACCCCCGTTTAACCAAGCTCTCAGCCGCTCCCACTCATTGGCATTCTCATTCCAAACATCATCTAGCACAAGAATGTATCGCTTTCCGCATAAAACTTGGTGTAAATGCCTTTGTAGCATCTCCATGTTGTCAATTGAAAGATTGCAACCCCCTTCAACTAATTCAATAATTGATTTAACAAGATGACCAATATTAAACTCTTCAGACACACAAACCCATAATTGTAAGTTGAAGTATTCTTTCACTCTTGGATCGTTGTACACCAGTTGAGCAAGAGTGGTTTTGCCAAGCCCGCCCATACCAACTACTGGAACAACCTTGAGATTATCACTTTCACACCCTTCAAGCAATAAGCGCAGTATCTTCTCTTTATCTTCATCCCTACCGACAACTGTTGAGTCAACCATAAGAGAATCAGTTCTGATCCTATTGGTCACGTGCACCCTCTGGCCATGAGCAAAGCCAAACCTCCCAATCTGGACAACAAGTCCATCAAGCCTCCCCAAAATTTTCTTCAATTTCCCACTCATCTTACATCGAAGCAGAGCAGGATTTTCAAGGGAAAAGAAGGCACTTACATTGTCGACCTTATGACCACGTCTCACAGCATCCCGGTGTAGCTCCTCATAACAAAACTCATCGAGCATATCATCAGCCTCATAAGCAGCTGTTTCGAGCTTCTCAAGCCAGGATTTCACGGCTATGTTGGAATTTGCTTTCTCCTCAGCATCAGGAAGTACAGCCTGGATTTCTAGAAGCATGTTGTGGAGCCTCTCGCGCTGGTCATCGATGCCCCACATCTCCCCAATCCGCTGTAACAGTGACTCTGTCGTTTTCTTCAGCAGTACTGAAATCAAAGGTGACAAAAGTAGATCTGCCATTGGTGGTTTGGAAGGTACTAGAGAATTTGTTAACAGGAAATGGCTTTCTGACTGCAGATGCAATGTGAGATTTACTTTCCCCAGATAGAATTTGCTAGGTTTCTCATGGTCCATATACAATGTGAGGTGCAAAAGAGCTTTTATAGGAAGCTAAGCAGATATGATATGATTGGTGGGTCTCTTTAGGTTGACTTTTCCACTGCTAGATATTTTTCTTTCTTTTCAAGAAATTGCAAGGTTTTAGACTTTTAGTTGCTGTAAATGCAGCAATCTCACTCTGTCACTCACCGTTGGAAAGTTAATGCCGCTAGAGTGCAATAGGCCCAGCAGAGCAATCAATTAGCGCATTAACTCACTGTTGCCTCTTGAGTGCAATGGGCTTCAAACGACGAATTCAAACCGTTGAATATTTAGAATTAATTTAGTACAAAGTCAAGAGGCAAAAAAAGTGAAGTTTTATAAGTAATTTTAATGTATTTATTTTTCATCATTTTTTTACTGCTTGACTTTGTACCGAATGAATTCGACAATTTCAAAAAATTTCATGTACATGTATCACTCGTGAAGTAGTTGGGTTTCAACGGTATGGGTTTGTCATTTGAAGAACATCTAATAGGGTTTTGGAGTTGTCCTCACCAAAGTCTCTTGGTGAGCACAACACACGGTAGCTTTGCTCTATAAATAGTGGAGTGAACTTATTTCATTTGAAGTGTTCAAACAACATTAAGTACAGACGATTCAAAGAAAAAAAAAATTCTTATACTACGAGAAAATTTTTGTTTAAACTTGAAACAAATTTAAATATATAGAACAAATCACTGCTGATGAAAAGAACCAACCACGAATCACATAGATATGTTTTTTTTTTTATACAGAGCAACATTAAGTACAGAGGATTTACAAAAAGAAAGAAAGAATCAGCACACTATGAGATCCCAATGTCCCATAAAGCAGGAATTCACATCCTCTCCAATACCTGATAAGGGAATCTTTTACAATTACTAGATCTGAACTGTTCTTTTTAACTTGGCATGAATCTCAAAGCCCAAAAATACTGCCCCCTATTACGGCCCGAATACCAAACCGGTTGAAATTTAATCTCAAATCGTAAAGTGATGGTGATCCTCTACAATACCGGAGAGGATACAGATTCATAAAGCAGAAGGTACTGTGTTCCTATATATTTTAAAATTGAAGATGTTTCAAACAACAACTATAATTTACAATTGCGCGAGAGACTGCTGAAGCTTATCTAGTGGGTCTAGCGGGTATTCATACCATCTGCCTTGTCTTGCTTTCTAGGCTTTGGTCATCTAGCGAGTATTTATAAAATTAGAGAAAACCATGCAGGATTTCTACAGAGTGCTTTGAGGAGCACAAAAGCATGTCTTTCATCATTTCTCGGAGATGAAGTTCATGGAGGAGATGCTCTGCATGACTAACCAATAAATTAGTAAATAATGCCTAAATATTTGTATAATTTTTTATTACTCTGTTTTTGACTGGAAGACTCATCTCTGCTCCTAAAATATTTTAAATGTGTGAGTTAATTATCAATTAACAGTCACCGTTGTCCTTTTTTATATACATTTGTAATGGAAAAATATAAAAGAATATTGGTACTTCAAAATTAACAGAGGAATATAGCTACCAGAACTAACTTTTGAGAAAATATGTAAATGATAGGACTTCCTAACTCCAAGGGGCTTCTACAAACTGCCTGTTCAAATATACACAGGAATGGCTTATTTAACAATGATCTGAAATATTGCTAATTCTGGGGATCACTTATTTAACAATGAAATATTACTGCAGAAATAATACTCTGATAATATCTCACTACAGACTCATGTATCAGTAAAAAACTCGCCGAAGCAAACACAATAATTTAACTCCAATTGATCTTAGTCAACAATTGCTACCCCTTACTTTTGAAATGTCAAAGCTTGACTTAGAGTTCGCCATGTTTATTCATTCTCCAGAAGATGCTTCACCTCAATCCAATAGTTGTAATTCTAATGAAAGTTGTAATCTTTAACTAAACATAAGAACTTGTATTTAAGTTTCCAGATGACCATGCCATCTAATAAATATAACTTGCTTAATTGATTATCACACTCTGAAGTCGTGGCAATGCCTTTAATATTTTCTGTCATATGTGTGAGCCTACATTTTTAAAAATAAATTATCAGGTAATCTCTAAATCATAGTGTAACATAATCAGGTCAAGCTTAGTGGTACCGTAATCAGCTGGTACATTATTAAAACATTTCATATAAGCGGGTAATCATACAATTAGAGAAAATTGTGCAGTATATCTTTACAGCAAGTGCCCAAAAACCCACAGAAGCATATCTTTCAGAATTTTTTTTTTTTTTTGACAAGAAAAAATGGAAGTCTAGCTTCCAATTTTCATTAATCATGACACAAGTTGTGTCGGTTTTACATCTTTCAGAATTAATTGCTGGGAAATGTTCAAGATGATTAACCAAGTCACTTAGTAAAGAAAGCTTATATATGCATAATTGTCGGTTAGTATACTTTTCATTGGAATAATTCATCTCTGCTCCTATAATTCTACAAATCTGTCCAGGGCCGGGCTTTACTTCATACCATTGAATTTGAACAGGGTCTGGTTATATTGTTCAAATATCTGAATAGTTGGACAGGACCCTGTTAAACATTCTTTAAAGTTCAAAGGTTGGCCCATTAGCACCCCTAAGTCTGAGTGGTGGAGTTCAGCTAGTATGACATTGGTGTTGTATGATATTAATTTCAAAATTGATTGATTAGAGTTCAAACGATTAATTCAAACTGTTTAAACCAATTTACTTTATGAGTGATGCGTTTACATATAATTTTTTTTATATTTTTGAGTTATTTTAGTATCAAATAAAGCGGTAAAAATATTGAAAAATTAATGTATTAAAATTAACTTAAAAACTCACTCATTTGACTGCTTGACTTGATACTAAATAAATTCAAAAAATTATAAATTTGCATGTAAACGTACAACTAATAAAGTAGATCGGTTTAAACTGTTTGGATTTACCATTTGAAGTCAATTCGATATATTTTAGAGTTGGTGTTATATAGTCTTAAATGACACTGGTGTTATACTAGCTATACTTCTGCGTAGTGTTTGTGTAATATATAATGGTTGAATTATCAGCTGTAAATTGATTATTTTTTCTCCTCAACCCTTCTCATCTATGTGTTCTTTTTGACTTAGCCTTTCATAATATATTTAAAATTTTAGATTTATAATTATAATTTTGTGCTAGATTAAAATAAACGGTGCATATCTCATTCTACTATGTCAGATACCTGACTGACTGAATCTAAATTCATGCAAAAATAACTTTGATTTTCTTTTGTGGTTTACGGATGGATTAAGCAAGAGCAAGTTACATGGATTTAAGAAGGATTAGATGAAAAAAATTCAATGGGAACCAAATCAAATGATTTGATATTTTAGGGATATTTTTTAGAAACTGAATTATTAAATCAGTTTGTATATATATGCAGATTATGCAAGTTTTTCTAGTAAAAAGAAAAAAAAATCTCCTTCGTGTCAAAATATTCAAAAATATTTCAACAAAATAAAATATTCAAGGGCTTCAAATTTAATGCCCGGTTGCAAAAGCTCCGTTAAACTCAGCTGACGGAAGGTGAAAATTGAATAAAAATTAAGAATTCAAGGGCTTTAATTGAACCAAAATACAGTTCAGGGACTATGCTGAATTAAAATCAATAATTTTAGGGTCGCTTTCAGACTTTTCTCTGATAGATAAAGCTCCCAATGTGTAGATGTCAGCTCTAGACCTGTTCTATTGCTAGCAAACGAAAAACTAATTACTAGCCCTACTTCTCAGTATTACATTTTTGTAAACCATGTTCAGATATAGTTAAATTATCTCAACAAATTTAAAAATAATCCCATCTGTTGACCTGTTCTATTGCTACGAGGCAGACCGTGAATTACACGTTACCAAAACTAACTAGGCCCACATGTCGGCATAACATTTTCGTACACCATGTTCACGTATACTTAAATTATCAAAATTTCCTCTGAAAATTGTAAAGATAACCCCCAAATATCTAGAACCTGTTCTATTGCTACGAAACAGACCGTGACTTCCATGAGACGAGAAAACAATCACGAACCCCACTTGTCGGAGTAACATTTTGGTACACCATGTTCAGATACTATAAAATTATATAAATTTCATCTGAAAAATTGTAAAGATAAACCCCCAATCTCTAGATATCATCTGTAGACCTGTTCTATTTCTACGAGACCAAAAACTAACCGAGATACCCACATGTCCGAGTAACATTTTCGTACACCATGTTCATCTATGATAAAATTATGAAAATTTCATCTGACAAATTGAAAAGATAAAAACCCCCAAATCCAAAAGAACAAAACCTACGCTCTCCATTTTCCCTCTCAATTCGCGTCGAACCCTAGTCTTCTTCACTCAAACAATCAAGCAAAACCCCAATTCATCTCTCCCATTTCCAATTCCAACTGTTTCCAGTGCGAAATTTAGTACGCCATGGAAGGAGCGTACAACTCTCGAACTCCTGAGGAGGTGTTTAGGGATTTCAGAGCCAGACGAGCTGGCATTGTCAAGGCTCTCACCACTGGTAAAATTTACCCTTGCCGCTAATTTTTTTCTGTAAAATTTTGCTTGGAAACTTGTAATTAGTAGTATGGCTGTATGGGGTCTGAGTTCTAGAAATGGGGTTTTAGAAATGTAATTAGTGGTATGGGCCTATGGGGTCTTTGCGACCTCTATGGGGTCTTCGCGACCTCTCTACTTCAGTTTTTTTTTTTGCAAATTTGAGCTTTAGTTCAATTAATAGATGGTTGACAGAAGTAGTGACGAATAAATCTCATATTTTTTATGCGATTTTCATATAAAGAATGTACAACATCTATTTTGTGAAATGTAAATGTAGTTTAAGATTGTATTGTAGCAGTCTGGTTTGCTGGTAAAATGAGCTGCTGTGTGATTTTTAGTCTATATTTTGTGGAAATGAATTATGTTTGGATTTAAATTCAACCTGGAAAAATGAGCTGCGGTGTGGTTTTTGGTCTGAATTTTGTGAAAAGGATTTGTGTTTGGTATATCCCTTTGAATATAAATCTAAGGTTACAACGCAAGTACCTTGTTAGAACTTGGTACTTCACTTTCTTGAGTCTTTATTCTCTAATTTCCAAATCATAAATATGAAGCCATGTTGTATTTAATTCTCTTTATATGAGTGAATTATCTAACTGCATATTTTTGCAGTACTGTTGCCATAAATCATTTTCTTTTTGTAGCGCATTAATCATTGTCGTTTAAATTTATTGTGTTTCTGTGCTCTTTTATTTCCATGTCAATTTAATTAGTTTTGTTACTTGCTTTTGCAGAAGTTGAAAAGTTCTACGGGCTTTGTGATCCTGGTAAGTGTTCTATTATTTTTTTTAATTTATTAGTTGATGACACATGCAAAGAATTACATGGCTCGTACATAAAAAAATGTGTAGTAATTATTTATTTCTTTGAAATGAAGTACTGTTGTGTAAAAAAAGTTGTTTCAATCAATGCATAATAGATAAATCTTGAAATTATGTCGTTTTTTCCTCTGACTTCAGATTAGTTTCTTCTTTCTTATGTATCAATGATTGTGTATAGTGCTTTAAAGGTTCTTATAGAAACCAGATTGCAGAGGTGGTCTTGCTTTAATATTGCAATAGCTTTGCTTTGTGAAACTATTCATAGAGGAAAATATGCAATAGGATTGGAAATTTCTCAAACTAATTGGATTTTTTCTTAGGTATAACTGTGTAAGACGAAAGAAAATCCACTCAACCATTGGTTCTCCTTTGTAAGCACTTGTTGAAACATAAATTTCAATTGGAAAGTAGTCATGAGAAATAAAATGTTGAAGTTCAACAAGTTAATATGTTTCACATATAGGATCTTTTATTTAGCGATCACTGACGACTCTCGTGCATATAATTCATGTATTTGTTTAGCTTAGTTTTACATTTGATTCTCTATTGTTGTTTATTTATTTGAGGATTATGTTTTTTACTGTACTATGTAATAGTTTTCCCCTTAAATATTCACAACTATGGAAACTTTTCTCTTGCATAGTAGTTTTTCTCTCTTATTGCTTTGATATTTTTTCAGAGAAGGAGAATTTATGTCTATATGGTCTCCCAAATGAGACATGGGAGGTGAACTTACCTGCCGAGGAGGTCCCACCAGAGTTGCCTGAGCCAGTTTTAGGCATTAATTTTGCACGAGATGGTATGGATGAAAAAGACTGGCTTGCCCTTGTTGCTGTGCATAGTGATGCTTGGCTACTGGCTGTTGCTTTCTACTTTGGAGCCCGCTTCGGCTTTGATAAAGAGTCAAGGTGCTAATTAAAACTTTCCTATATGCCCAATTTTAAATCAGTTATCAAAATGCCCAAAGTACCCCTCCCCCCTCTCTCTGAGACTCCGAGTACTTGTGTGGTTTTTAGGTTTATGGAGATATTTTCCTGAGAGATCGGAAGTTTAGGAACTCTGAAATTTAAAATTTATTAAAAAATCACAAATTTCCTCATGTTGGTTTAGTGCCAATCTTAACTGAAGGGTTAATACTAATAAACATTCCTGTACAACTGTTTAGCACAAAAAAATTGTTCATGGAATGAAACTCTGCAATTTACATTATTGAGTCCCCAGTTTTTTGCATGGTTCTTATTTTGAACCAATATTGAACTCTGTTAATAAAATATGGGGATGCATTGATGTGTCTTTTACATGAACCACCTCTTGATTTTTGAACTGATCTTTTCTTCTTACATAGTGTTCATGTACTTAAAAAGGAAATTACACTATTTTAGATGGATTGTCTACTAGCTTACTTGTATGTATATACAGGAGGAGGCTATTTAACATGATAAATAATTTACCAACTATTTATGAAGTTGTGACCGGGACTGCAAAGAGGCCAACTAAAGAGAAGACCCCTAATAGTAGTAGCAAGAGCAACAAGTCTGCCTCTAAGCCGGTATATATATAAATATTTACTTCTATTTTATGGAAAAATTTCACATGTCTGTACAAATCATGCAATTGTGCATATTTCCAAAAGATGAGAAATATGTTATGAATATTATAGAATATATTAAGTAACAGTGAGAGAGCAGTGAGAACAGGATTGTATATTAGTCACAGTTTCAAACCAATGAGAGAGCAATGCAGCAATTATCTTTTAGTAGTTCTTTACTGGTTTATATTTAATTTTCTCTGGTTGTGCAGATGAAGTTCACTCTTTTGTACTTACATGAATCTTTTATTTATGCTATTTATATTCATCTGTTTTGAATATTTGATTTAGGCTATTCTATTTATTCTATTTTCTATGAGAGAGACTATGCTACTATGCATAGCGCACATTGGCCCGTACTATGGATGCATATCTTCATTATCAAAGTTCAAACAGTCGATCTGTTCCACACAACATGATCTTCATATAAAAATGTGCTTGGAAGCCAAAATTTTACATTTTTTAGAATTTTTTTTCTACTATTTTTTTTAAATAGGTACAAAATCACTTGCTGAACAGTTCAAAAATAGTGATTTTCTACCTATCTAAACAAACAGTAAAAAATTTCTAAAATATATAAAATTTGGTCTCCAAATACATTTTCATAATCGTGATGAACGGTTCAAATAGACTATTTAGACTTTAAAAACGGACATATGGATCCATAGTACGGTCCAGTCTGCGCTATCGATAGTACCATAGCCTAACTCTTTGATTTATTATATATATTATTTTTCCTTTGCTGGTGCAACAGCCATTGCGCCATGGAGAGCCTCACATCAAACCACCCCCAAAGCCAAAGGAAGAGGATGAAAGTGGAGATGAAGAGAATGGAGATGTTGGGGAGGAAGAGCAGGGAAGCGCTCTGTGTGGCTCTTGCGGTACCAATTACGGTCCTGATGAGTTCTGGATTTGCTGTGACGTGTGTGAGCGGTGGTTCCATGGCAAGTGTGTTAAGATCACACCAGCCCGAGCTGAGCATATCAAGCAGTACAAGTGCCCCGATTGTGGCTCCAAGAGGGCACGTGGGGCCTAGAAGGTTAGGTGACATAACAAGGTGACTAATTGACATGAGGTCAGTTTGGTCTTTTTAATTAGTGTTTTTTATGTTGTGTATGGATTGTTAATTTGTACTTTGTTTGAGCTCTCTGGCCATGTGTTAGATTAAAGGTCAGCGAATGAAGATTGGATTTGTTCTAACTTGCAGTAACCTGTTCGGTTTGATTATGATTTTGTTATGTGAAAAAATTGCCATCCAGGTTATTGTTAGAAAGTTAACCATAGTTGCTATTAGTGGGGTATTTTTAAAAGAGGGCTCAAATGCTCCATTGCTTTCATGCCCCAATCATACTCCACATCCATATCTTTATTTTCAAATTCCAAATAGGTGATCCGAATTGTTCAACATAACCTTCATATTAAAATGTGCGGAGATCAAAGTTTATAATTTTTGAATTTTTTTTTTACTATTTTCTTAGATAGGTATAAAAACCGCTGTTTTCAGCAAATTTTGGACCCTCCAAAAACAGTAGTACCTATCTAAAAAAATTCCAAAAATTATAAAATTTTGAATTCAAGCACATTTTAATATGGATATCATGGGATATTATGTTGAACGGTTTGTATTGTCTATTTGAACTTTGAAATAAGACATGAGGACGTGGGGTATTGCACCCCTTTCAAAAAGAGTGATAATTGCACTCCTTTGTGTGCACCTCTAATCTGTATTTGAGATATATTGATTTTTCTTTCGTGAAGTGCCTATACTTATGGTGGTGTTTATATCTTATATTACTAGCTAATAATAAATAAATATTCTGAAAATTATATATTTTTACTTATTTAATGAAGTCTATAATTTGAACTTTCTCATGATCATTCAGAAAAGAAAAGGTGATTAATGTTCTGTACTGTATTTACTGATATAGCTCATTCTACTGTCAAATTCTGAAATCAGCAGGACATTATAATTGAAATCAATAGGGTAATTGCTTAACGGACCTAACAATAAAGTTGATCTGAATTTTATTTCAATTTACCAGTATCGAGAACAAAACCAATATCTGTGGCAGATGGCCCCATATTCTACACAAGCGAATTTTATTTCAATTTACTAGTATTGAGAACACTAATATTAGTGGGCACTTGGCTCCATATTTTCAACTTACCAGTATTAATCGGTACAGTTTTGTACATGGGTAGAGATGAGAACCTAATTAACAGCATAATCAAAATTTCAAGATTAAAAGCATGCATATCTCTTTTTCATGGAAACTCAGTAGAACTAAGAACATAAGCAATTTTCTAATAAGACCCCTGTTCTTCAAATTCTAAAACTAAACAAAATCATATGCAGATTTCCTAAGAAGTTGCATTAAAAATCTGTGGCACTCTGGCCATGCTGTTAACATAGTTGAACGCTTGATCTTCGCGCGATAATTCTTTTATAGTAATCACACCCTTCACTTCAACTCGTCCTGTCTCTAGATCCCAGCTGAACAACTTCTCAGTTTTATCTCCATATTTGAGCCGCACAACAATGTAAATAAACTGCCCGTCGAATCCTACTGGGCGTATGATATGTCCCACGCAATTCATATCATACAGGTTTTGGTAAAATCGCAAATCCGAGCAAGGACAGAAGCCAAGCACATCCGCCATGCTCTCCCAATTCTTCGCATGTATCAACTCCCAGGGGGAACCCCGCCCCCTGCCATTTAGTGTCCAAACCTCCATCTCGAAACTTGAAGCACGACAAAATGTAATTTCACCGGCACAAACTCCTACATGAATGACTCCTCCTATCTCCGGCAATGATAGGGAACCTGCTATATCCCTCTGTGTATCATACCACAAAAGGTACTCTTCACAACACCAATATATCACACCCTTCGCTGCGCACGATGGTTTAACCGCTGCTGAAATTGTGTCTAGAGATATGCTCTGGTTTGATTGGGTCCATTTGCCGGTATCTGAACAAAAGACGTTAAACTGGTAGTGGGCACCATGGAACCATCTCTTCGGTCATACATGAGAGGCTGAACAATGGTGAACCGATCTGGTGATTCACAAGGATCATATGCAAGACCCATTTCAGGGTTGTCAAATTTCTTGCTGACAACATTTACAACATTCGGTACGATCACCATCTCTTTGGTAGCAGGATTACACACGTAGTGGGATTTCATGCCATTAAATTCACCATAAAGGAGGAGGAGGCCATTTGTGGAGGAGACTAGCTTGATCTCGCAAATCGATGTTGGGTTGAGGAAATTGAGGGACGGGTCGGGGACACCTATAAGTGTCGGATCGGGGAAGAATGATAACCCCCTATGCGTCATGTATACAAATCCGCTTGATAAAGTGTTCGCTGAGCGAGACTGATCAGCAGCAAATTTGGCATCTGTGCTGATGAGAGAATATATTTCCTTAGAAACACATTTGTATCTGCAGAGCCATTTGAAAGGGAGACGGGGGTAAAATCCTTTGGTAAATTAGGTGGACAGGGAGGTCTTTGAGGCTTTTTGTACAAGGGGGAGATGCCATGATGTAGCGAAATGACTGTCAAAGAGAGAGAGAAGAGATCACAAGATAGAGAGGAGAGAGAGAGAGAGGAGCCTAGGGTTATATAAATATAGAAGCATGAAATTAGTAAATAGAGAGAAGCATTTAATTAAAGAAGTTATAAACGCTATTTTTTATTTCTTTTTCAAAATTTACTATTACTTCTTTCTAAGCTAGGTATATTTTGATATTTTAATCTTGTTTCCTTATTTAATTTACCGATTTATTAATATCCACTATTAAAAAAATTATAAATATCCATGATTTTTTTATATATATTTTTAAAAATGCTCAAACTGTCAGATTTTCTGGTGTTTCATTTATTTTCAGAACTCTCAGGAATTCTGGCAGTCCTGAGATTTTTTTTTTTGTTGTGTGTGTTATTTTTCCAAACATATGAGTTATTATATATAAACATTTGAATTAAAGAATAAAGTTTGATTGGTATAGTATAGGTTATCATCTTTGCCTCACCCCCAATGGTTCCAGGTTCAAAATGGGTCTTAGAATTTCTTATTTATTTTCAAAAGTCACTTGCATTGAATTTTGAAGAGTAGAATTCGAACTACGTGTTTTTAAGTTCACTAACTCTTTCTATGAATTCAAATTCTAAAGCTTATCGAATTGACTTAAAATGATAAATTCAAACTATTGAAACTCGTCTACATTACAAGTGATGCATCTATATGTAAATTTTTTTAAACTTCTAATAATATTTTTTATAAAATCAAGTGGTAAAAAAATGTTCAAAAAGTGAATGCATTAAAATTAATTTATAAACCTTCTAATTTTAACGGTTTGACTTTATACTAGATTAATTTGAAAATGAGGAGGGATCCAATTACACCATTTTTTGGTGACACCGGATTGCACCCTACATTTTTAAAGTTCAAACAGTCGATCCAAACCGTTCAACATTATGGATATATTAAAATGTGCTTGCAGATCAAATTTTACATTTTTTTTGAATTTTTTTGCTATTTATTAAGATGGGTACAAAAATTCAATGGTCTGAATATAGCGATTTTGTTAAATACTTAATAAATAATAAAAAATTCTAGAAAATATAAAATTTTATCAGCAAGCACATTTTAATATATCCATCATGTTGAATGGTTTGGTGTTACATTCCGAAATTCTAAATCATGATTAAATTGCTAAATCGATCATTTGGCTTAAATAAAAATTTTAATTAACTTAACGATCGTTCAGAAATTTTCTGACCAACTAAAACGAAACTAAAATTTCGAAATATAAATGAATCATGAAATTATGTACATTAAAATCTAGAGGGTTAAAACATAAAATAAATAGTTATATTGAGTTCTAATTAGGAGAATAATTATACAAAATTTTTGTACGAGATAAATTATATAAAAGTTACCAATTTTGTTTATTTGAGAATTATAAGGATTTGATTTGATATTTATATATATAGACTTATATACTATCCGATATCGATTTATTCGAATTCTAAAATCGAATTATAAACACTTGAAAATAATTTGTACGACATTATGTAAATCTTATGAGCCTTCGATCCGAAATTAGGAATTTGTAACTCAAAGAAAACAACTAAAGGAGTTCTTAACTAAATGCTGAATTGTTGGGACCATCAGATTAAATCTAACATGGATCTTAAATGCTGTAATTTAAATTTTGGAATTATATCATACACTCATCTCATTCAGCACGAATCTTAAAGCAGCCCAATTTAATAACACCCCCTCTCTTTCTCTCCTCTCCCTCCCTGTCCGTGAGACCCCCCCCCCCAGCCCGTCCCTCTTTTCTACGCCAAAAAAATAGGGGCTCCGCCCCCCTCCCCTTCCGCCGCTGCAACGGCCAGCCCGCCGCCGCCGCCCCACTCTCTCCTCTCTTTCCTTCTCGGTCCGACCCACCAGACCCGCCAGAACCCCCACCCCCTCTTTCTTTTTTTCTGCCTCCCTTCCCCTCCCATGAAACCCTAGAAATTAGGGTTGTGGTGCTGGTGTTGGCTTGGTGCTGTCCCGGTGCTTGCTTGGTGTCGTGCTGGTGTCGGCTTGGTGCTGTCTGGTGCTTAGTTGGAGCCAGCCGTTCTTTTCCCAATCCATCTCGTGCTAGCTCAATTCGGGTAAAATTCTGGTTTGCTCGTTTAAATTGATCGATGTGACTTTGACGTGTTTCGACTTGATAAATGGCCTTTGCTCGGGTTGTTGATTTTCCTGGTAAAGGCACTAATTTTTGCTGTTGCTTTGTGTTGTGTGTCTTGTGTTGTTCGGGTTGTGCCTGGCTGTACCGATACTGGTACGCTCCCTGTGGCTGTTCTGGTTTGTTCTATTGCTGGTTTGCTTGACCTGTGGCTGTTCTGGTCTGTTCTGTTTTGCTGGTTCTGTTGTTGCTTGTCCTGGTTTGTTCTGTTTTGCTGGTTTGTGTTGAGAATGTGATACTGGTCGTGCTTGTTGTTGTGTATGTGATGCTGGTACCAGTCGGTGCTGGCCCACTGATACCACTAGTACTGTGCTGATTTTGTGTGTATACCAGCCTTTGAACTGGCAGGGACCATATTGCAAATTAATTATATCTAGGGGTCTGAATTGTAAAATATAAGGCCTTATGTAGAGTAGTATAAATTAAGAGCCTAGATGTGAAAATGTGAGGTTTCGAATTAATGGCCGCCCTATGCATTAGAAATGTTATAAATGGACTTGGAGTAAATTGTGAATTGTTAATTAGAGGCTTAAACCTTTGCTAAATTATGGGCCTTTAATTAAATTGAGTTGGAATAAAATAATTGATACGTCAAATGGGCCGAAAGGTATAAAAGAATTGACGGATTAAAAGACGGCTTTTGAAATTTAAGTTTTGATAATGTAACCGAATTAAACCCGGCATACTTGTAAAATAGGTGTAGATTCGGTCGAGCAAGACTTTGCTGGACATTTCGAGACGTCTGAACCATAATTTAAGCGGTACGCTCGTCGTAATCAGGTGCGGAATTCTTGGACTTGTTTGATACTTTATTTTCAGGAATTAAACTGTGTATTCGTTTGTCATGTTGAATCTCATTGATTGCATCATTGAATTGTGTAAAGCATTTGCATAGCCCAATCAAATTAAACTCGAATTGATATGACTTGAGTGATTTGCATGCTGGTATGGTTGTAGGTTGTGTCGATCTATTATGATCTGATTTGATTGAAAGTCACCACGATTTGATATGTATGTGAATGGATTTACAAAGTTAAGCACTTGGATCCAATGAATTTGCAAAGTCGGGCTGTATGCTGGCTTTGATTCCCAGGATCCTAATGGCCTTAGGTGAACGGCCCTCAATGTTTCCCAGTACCGGTCGGGATGAGGGAGGGTGATTATGTTATGATGTGTGAATTGGAATCGTGGGTGACTAGTGTGTAACGTCTGTGGCTCGGTGGCATTCTCCTACGTGTTAATGCATTTGGAAGGTCAAATGGAATATTGCGAATATTGGAAACGATTCTAAGATAATTTTCTTTATGTGACTTGAACCAGACCTTAATAAACGGTTAAGGCAAGCGATTACAGATGGGTGTCAGATAAAGGGTCCAGCTTGGTGGGCCATCTGTAGGTGTCAGTAACCCTACAGATGTGGGTTTGACAAAGGGTCCAGCTCGAAAGAACATCTGTAATTGCTACAAGCCCTAATAAATCGAGTTAAGCCAAAATATGTGTTGTGTTTGAAATTCATCTTGGAAATTCCGTAAACTGTGATTCAGTTTGATTAATTGTTGTCGAGCATTGGCATTCTGTTATTTATGAATATATATCTGTTTGAACTGTTATGGTTTGGGTTTCATTTTTGAATATAGAGTTTGATTGCAAGTCCAATAATCTAAACTGTGGCAAATTTCGCACTGAGAATTTATTCTCACCCCCACCCTTTGGGTTATTTTCAGGTTTATTACAGGGATACAGCAGATGAGGATATTGGTAATGCATATAAAAAATCCACTGCCTTGCGTATATATATGCCTTAATAAATATACGCGGCAGGCTGTCAGACCCGGGATTTGGGGTGTGACATTTGGATCGACTATTTGAACTTTCAAAACTTTATAAATAGAGAGTGTAATTTGATGTCACAACAAAAGGTGTAATTGGATCCCTCGTAAGATAGACATATTTCAATAATTCAGATTCATCATTTAAAGTTAATCCAATATTTTTTTTAGATTTTGAGTTCACGAAAAAAAGTTGGTAAACTTAAGGAACACATTAGTTCTACCCAATTGAGTAATTTGATTTCTTTTTGGACTGATGCTCATTTTGAGCAAAACTAGGGTGTAATGTGTTTACCAAGAGGGGTTGGTAAGCACACTTTTAAAGGACTATCGGATTGACTTTCAACTACTTATTCAAACTGTTGAAATCCAAGTACTTCGTGAGTGATACATATACATGCAAAAATTTTAAAGTTTTGAATTCATTTAGTACATTGTGAAACAATAAAAAAAATGATGATAAATTAATACATAAAACAATTAAAAAAATAACATATAAAATGTTCATTGTTTTGACTGCTTGACCATGTACTAAATGAACTCGAAACTTTAAAATTTTTACATGTATATGCATCACTCACGAAGTATTTGGATTTCAGCTGTTTTGCTCAAATATAAGAGAAAAATTAGGGTGTGATGTGCTCACCAAGAGAGGTTAGTGAGCACATCTCAAAAGACTATCGAATTGACTTCGAACTACGAATCCAAACCATTGAAATTCAAATACTTCGTGAGTGATACATATATATGCAAAATTTTAATGTTTCGAATTCATTTAGTACATTGTCAAGCGGTCAAAAAAATGATGATAAATTAATACATAAAATAATTAAAAAAATAACATAAAATCTCCTCCTAATTAAACTTTTCAAGCATCGTATTGGTCCAGGTAATGCTCTAGCAAAAAAAGACTTGTTGTTTGAGAAGGTTTTATTTCTTTATGTGTTCTAAACTTGAGTTAATTTTACATGAGTTTTATTTTGATAGTTTAGCTCCTCCTCACATTTACCTATTCATTCTTATTTATTAGATTCAATATATCTAGACTTGTAAATTAGGCTTGCATCTTACTTATAACAATATTATGTTATGATAGTTAGTGCAACACTATTGCTCACTTGTAATCAGAGGTCAAAGTCTATATATAGACTAATACTGTAACTGTTTTGAGGTTAATGAAAATCACAGCATTTCATTCAATCATTTCTCTATTCTAAATTCATATATGGTATCAGATAGCCTCTTCTTCTCCCTTTCTTTCTCTCTCTTGCTTTCTTGATTCGACCATGGCAGATCTCACCTTAATTTGCATCTTCTCCCTCCGATCCTCCTTCTCAGGGCTCCAATCCACCTGATTCGATTGTGCACATCTCTATCCCCGTGTCAATAACCAAACTCGATCGTGATAATTTCCTCACATGGAAATCTCAGGTTGAACCTATTATCCTTGAATACGGCCTTTCCAATCACATTGATGACTCATTCACTCCACCAACGAAGAATCTGGTTGTTAATGGTGTATCAAGGGACAATCCGAGCTTCTCCTCTTGGAACAGGCAAGATATGCTCTTGCTCGGGTGGCTCAGATCCACCATGTCTTCATCCATGTTGTCTCAATACATCAACAGCAAGACCGTTCTTCATCTCTGGATGGCTCTCCATCGGGTCTATGCTGCTGTCTCCTTTGCTCGAGTGATGGAATTGTGGCGTTCGCTTCAATCAAGAACTCATGGAAACCGGTCTTGCTCAGACTACTACACTCAGATGCTCAACATAGTAGATCAGCTTGCCTCTACGGGTCATTCGATTCCCGATTCTGATCTGGTGAGTTACATTCTTACCGGCTTAGGTTCTGAGTTTAATTCTTTTGTCGTCTCCCTGACAACCCGAGCAGATTCAGTGTCTCTAGCTGAACTACACGATTTTCTTCTTGCTCATGAGAAGCTCCTCTCATCTCAGTCCCAATCTCACTCCTCTTTCTCCACTGATCCCATCGCTCTTTACACTGCTCAAAATCAAAAAGGGAAAGGGAAATATTGCTAGGGCAAGAACTCTAATTCCGGATCTTTTTCTGGTTCGGGTCGTGGTTCTGGCTCTTACCCTAGTTCAGGTAACGGATTGAGTAGTAGCTTCTCTACAAATTCTGACCCGTTACTCCCTACTCCTACTTATTCTTTGGGTCGTGGAGGCCCAGTTCGCCCCAGTCAGCCTTCCTATTACACTTCTTCTAATAGCAGCACCCCTTCTTACACCTCCTCTGGCCGTGGCTTCTCTCAAGGTGCTGATCGCCCCATATGTCAGATCTGTTTCAAGCGTGGCCATGTTGCTCTTGAGTGCTATCACTGCTTCAATCAATCCTATACAATGCCCGCTCCTCACAATTTCAAGCTTTGGTTAACACAACAACCACCTCTCCTCATGAGAGTTGGTTCCTTGACTCCGGCGCCACCAATCACGTGACGGCCGACATCAACAACTTGAACACCTTCACACCATAAACATGGAGCGATCAACTGCAAGTCGGTAATGGTTCCATCTTACCAATTCGGCTCCTTGGCCATTGTACTTTACCTTTTATTGTGGTAATTTAAGCCTAAACAATTAATGTTTTACATGTGCCCTCTATCACCAAAAATTTAATTAGTATATCTCAATTTACATTGGATAATGATGTGCTAATTTAATTTGATCCATTCTTTTGCATTGTGAAGGATCGTCGTACTAAGACCCCTCTACTTCAAGCCAAGCTTCATAATGGTCTTTACAATTTGAATGGTTTCCCTCAAGCTTTTATAGGAGAGCATGTCTCGGCCCAAACTTGGCATTCACGGTTGGGACACCCCTCTTCTAGCACTACCCGCTTTATAATAAATTCAAATAAGCTTCCCACTTTGTCAAATAAATTGCGACTATGTAGTGATTGTTGCATGGCTAAGGCTTGTAATTTTCCGTTTAAATATTCTACTTCTAGTGCTTCTTTTCCTTTAGAGTTTATCCATTCGGATTTATGGGGTCCATCCCCTATTGTATCTTGTAATGGTTTTCGCTACTATATTCATTTCATTGACAAATTTTTGAGATTTTCTTGGATTTATTTTCTTAGATCTAAGGATGAGGTAGTTCATGTTTTTGCACTATTCAAAGCGCAAGTCGAAAATTTGTTTGGCATCACTATCAAAATACTCCAATCGGATGGTGGAACGGAGTATAAATTGATTTTGAAATGGTTCCCTTACATTGTGCATCAAATTTCGTGCCCATACACACCACAAACAAAACGGACTCGCGGAACGCAAACATTGCCATTTCATCGAGCTTAGCCTTGCGATTATGTCTGATGCCTCCATTCTGTCACATTTTTGGGATCAAATTTTTCAAAGCATGGTGTTCTTGATCAACCGACTACCTCCAACTACCACCCCTCACACTCCTCCTTTTACCCCACTATTCAAGAAGGATCCCGACTACACATTTCTTAGAGTGCTCGGATGTCTTTGCTTTCCTCTCTTACGACCCTACAACACTCATAAACTTCAATACCGATCCTTGCCTTGCGTTTTCTTGGGATATTGCCAAAATAAAAAAGGCTACAAGTGCCTTCATATTCCAACTAACAAAATCTATGTGAGTCGCAACGTTCGGTTTGATGAATCCATTTTTCCATTTTCTAATTCTTTCTCCCCTGCACAAATTACTTCTCTGGAAAAATTCAATTTGAGTCCAATTTCTGTCACTATTTAGCACAATTTGGACCCTCAACAGCTCATTGCCTTCCCTCTTCCTTTACTTCAGTCAAAGCCCTCTACTGCTCGGCCCAATGTTGCTTCTCAGCAGGCCGCCTCTCAACTACTCTCTTCTACTTCTCCTCAATGGGCCTCTTCTCAACAGACCGAAGTAATTCCTTCTTCCTCTCAATAGGCTGAAGTACTTCCCTCTCCCTCTCAGCCTGCTACAGGTCCAGGCCTTATTCCACCTCACCAAGTCTCTACAACCCATGATTTCACTCCTTTGGGTACACCCGAGCAGCTCCCAGTTGAAGCTCCAGTCTCTAAGCACCACATGATTACTAGGCAGCAGTCCCGCACTCGACGTCCAAAACTTTTTCCTGATCATGTCACGCATCTTACTACTCGCCATCCCCTTTCTATCCTGGCCGATGATGAGCCTACATCTTTCACTAGTGCAAATAAATCTCCTCAATGGCGTGAGGCTATGGCAAATGAACTCAATGCGCTCGCTCACAATAACACATGGGTTCTTGTTCCTCCTAGCCTGACTTCTCACGTTATTGGATGCAAATGGATTTTCAAGATCAAGTGCAAAGCGGATGGCTCGATTGAACATCACAAAGCGTGACTTGTGGCAAAGGGGTTTAGTCAAGAGAAAGGCATAGACTACAACAAAACTTTTAGCCCGGTGGTCAAACCGACAACAATTCGAGTGGTGCTCTCCCTTGCCATCTCTCACAAATGGCCAATCCGACAATTGGATGTCAATAATGCGTTCCTCCATGGAGACCTTTAAGAACAAGTCTTTATGTCTCAAACTCCCAGGTTCATTGATCCGCTTCGACTTCACATGTGTGTCTTTTAAAGAAAGCGCTCTATGGCCTTAAACAAGCTCCATGTGCTTGGTTTAACAAACTTGCTTCTGCTATATCCGAACTTGATTTCAAGGCCTCTCAATCCGACCCTTCTTTGTTCATTCGGGCCTCTACCAATTTCCTTACTATTCTTCTTGTCTATGTAGATGACATTATAGTTATGGGTTCTCACCCCGACCAAGTCACTTCTCTTATAGGTGATCTTGCATTGCGCTTTTCTTTAAAAGATCTTGGTTCCTTACACTATTTTTTAGAGATCCAAGTAACTCCCACTTCACATGGCATCCACCTCTCTCAACCAATGTACATCCGTGATCTCCTTGTTCAATCCAAGATGGATGGATCAAAGCCTTGCTCCACTCCTTGTGCCTCCAGTCATGCACTCTCCAAGCTTGATGGCTCACCTATGGCCGAACCCCACCAATACCGTAGCGCGGTTGGTGCTCTTCAATACGCCACCATCACTAGACTGGACATCTCATTTGTCGTGAACAAAGCATTGCAATTCATGCATGCTCCAACGGATGCGCATTGGAATGCCGTGAAAAGCATTCTTTGTTAGCTCAAAGGCACTCCTCATCATGATCTTCATCTACACGCTTCTTCATCCTTTGATCTCCACTCTTATTCCGATGCCGACTGGGTGGGATGCCCGGACAATAGGCGCTCTACCACGGGATTTCGTGTTTTCCTTGGCTCAAATCTCCTCTCATGGCGATCGAAAAAGCAAACTTCGGTCTCTCGTTCTAGCACCGAGGCTGAATATCGAAGCATGGTGATTGCATGTGCTGAGCTCATTTGGATCCAACAACTTTTGCGTGAACGTCATGTCCCTCTTCTTACCAAACCAAGCCTTTGGTGTGACAATTTCGGTGCCACTTTTCTATACTTGTAAATTAGGCTTGCATCTTACTTATAACAATATTCTGTTATGACAGTTAGTGCAGCACTATTGTAGAACATATATAACGCTTCGGATTTCAATATTAATTATGATTTAAATGTTATGATCATGATTAGTGGAATCCAAAGAGTGTAAATTAATATCGAAATCCGAACCATTATATATGTTCTAAATTAATATCGAAATCCGAACCGCCATAATTAATCCGAACAGTATTCTTTTCAAGAATATAATTTTGTAAATTACTGCTCACCTAATAAGCGCCATTTGATAATATCTAAAGAGTGAGGCTATGTTACTACACATAGTGCAAATTGGTCCGTACTATAGATCAATATTTTTCTTTTCAAAGTTTAAATAGTCGATATAAATTGTTCAATATGATCTTCATATGCAAATGCACTTGCCGACTAAATTTGACATTCTTTAGAATTTTTTTTTCATTTTTTGGGTAGGTTAAAAATTACTACATTTGAATGGTCTAGAATATTTAGATCAAGTGATTTTCTACCGGTCTAAAATAATAGTAAAGAAAATTATACAAAAAATGAAAAATTTAAAATATAAGTACATTTTTATATGGAGATCATGATGAACGGTTCAGATCAATTGTTTAGACTTTGAAAATAAAGTTATTGATTCATAGTATGGAGCAATATATGCTATCACTACAAGAAAATATACATTTACCGGCGCTAACTCAGCCGGCGCTAGAAAAAACGCCAGCCGATGGCGTGGCTGAAAATTTGATCGTGCAAGAAACGCCGGCTTAAGTTTTGGTTAAAAAAAAAAAAATCCGCGCCGGATCACTAAAATTGCCCGCGACTTAAAAGTTCCGTCTTCCGACTCAAACCTAGACCACCGCCTCCCATGCCTCCTTTCCGCCACTCCCCTCTCCCACCCCCTCCCCCCGATTCTGATTCTTCTGTAATGGCAGCCGAGCAAGCGTCAGACCCAAAATCCTCTCCGCCTCAAGCCCAGCCATGTGCCACCCCCCCTCCCCCCTAGCTACGCCTTTCAGGGTTCTGCTTCCTCTTTCTCCATTTGTCAATCTCTGTCTCTCTCTTTGCTCCTAAAGAAAGAGAAAACAGATTATGCAAAGATAATCAGGCCAAAATGAAATTCCTCTTCTCTCTTCTCTCTTCTCTCTTCTCTCAAAGGTCAGTGTTTAATTTGCATATACTGTAGGTCACAGTTTGGTGTTGGAATTTGACCAATTTCTGCCCAATTTGATCAATTGCTTATGAATTTTTGCCCAATTTGCTCTATTAGTCAATTAGCCTGTCGAGTGATTTGTGTTTCCAGTGCAAAAGTTTGAAGTCAGTTAATATAATATGCCACAAGTCTGATGAAAATATATAGAATCTTACAGAGGTTCTGATGAGAAATGGAATTGCTTGAAAATGCTTTATGATGCCTATTATTGAGTACAAGGTCATATGTTTAATGAAGAATTCCTTTGAGACTGCCTTGATTACCATCTTTTTTTCTAATTTTCTTTTTCCTATTTTTTTTGTATGTGGATTGGGGAGGGGATGTTAGTTCAAAACCTGCTTGATATTAGGATATGTGATTCTTGATCAAATTCAGTGTTGGAATTATTTTGCTAAATTGATGTCATCATCTTGCACTTGTATGCATCTAGCACTGGAAACATAAACAGGTTGGTAGTCCCTCAATTATTATCACCAGTATTTAATTTTTAATTCATTATTTAACTCTGCACCAGCAATTTCATTATTACCGAAAATGAACCTTTTCTGGTAAGCAGTAGAATTAAGCCTTTTTTTTTAATCCTTACAGACGTTAGAATTATTGCTCTTTTTTTTAAGGCTTAAAATAGAAGTAAAAGAGCACTAGAATTAAACCTTATAGCCATTAGAATTAAGCCTTAAAATAGAAGTAAAAGGAGTTATTGCCTTTTCTGGTAAGCACTAGAATTAACATTAACCTAACAACTATGCTAAGTGTACCCTTGAAATAGGATCTCCCATGTAGAGAATTGCTAGTATTTCCAACAGTTTTTGTTTGTTTTCAAAATTGATGGATATTTTAATGTTCTGATAAATCGATTTTGATGCGCATCCTAGACCAATCTGAAGATGTGTAGTGTCAACAATGAGAGATAGCTTTATTGTACCCCTGAAGATGGTTTTTTAATGTTCTGATAAAATTGATGGGATTTCAACAGTGAGAGGTAGGTTTAGGTTTGAAATCTGCTCTTTACAGGTTTGTGAATGTGGAGAAGATGATGAAGACCATGAAGAAGATGAAGATCAAGAGGTACTTGTTTTTCAACCTTTGATAACTGGCATCAGTTACAGTCATGGTTTAATTAATTCAATTTTGTTTTACACTATTGCTGCATTAGGAAGTTAACATTTGTGAAAAACCAAGAAGTGTCTCATGGCATTTTTACATTTATGTCCTTTCTGATTTTATTATAAAGTAAGCATTTTTGTAACACTGTGCACAGTGATCCAGGTTTAATAATCAAAGAGGTAATTTTATGTACTAAAGGAATATAGCTGGAAAAAAAAATGATAGATATAATTTGTCATATGTTAGGTTTTATGTATTGATTTAATACAATTGCAGTCTTAAGAGGTTTTTCTGAGAAAATCGTTACCAATTCTGGTAGAGGGGTAATTTCAAGGGCCTCCTTTTCTTTTAAAATTTCAAGGCCCTCATTTGTGCTTTGTTTTCGTTTTTCAAGGTCAGATTTAGCTTATTCTCTTATAAGTATTTTATGATTTTTATTTCAATCTTTTTTTTTATAACAAAGAGAAAGACAAAGGACTTATATGTTATTTTGTTAAAATCTGAAAAAACAGCACCATAAGCTTCTATATATAGCAAGTACCTCATAATTTGAAGTTAGGTCTCTCTCCGCCAGTCAAGGCAAGTGTCCCTCTCTCTATCTCTTTCTCTGATGGTACGTACACTTGAATTTTATTTTGCAAATTATGGAACAAAGATCTAGTTTAATGACCTGCAGTAATTCTTTTTGTGGTTCCAGTGCAGCTCAGAAGAGGAGCTTTCTCAGATACGAGGTAAATTAAATTCTATTGCATCTGACTTTAGTTGCATCTTTGGTTGGTACTTCTAATTCGTCTCTATGTGTGAGACTTGGTTTCTCTCTGGTAACCTTATTGTTTTTCCCATATATATTCCTAAATCTTTTTGTTAAAGAGGTTGGGTACTTCATATTAGTTCTTTTAACTTGTGATGTTACCATTGGCTTACCTGCAGCAGCATATGCAAACCCCACTTGGCAACAAAATCCTGGTAATCACTCTGCTCTTCTAACTTGTGAAAAAATAACCAATGATCTAAGGGAATATCGCATGTTAAATTGATCTGGCTGGTACTCTGTACGGAAGCAAGTCGAGCAAAGTTAAGCATGTCTACTGTGGATAATAATCACACTGCTATCAGTAGGGATGCACCTGCTACCATAGCACCAGAACCTCAGGATGTGGTGGCTGCTGATAGAAAGGTATGTTTTCTTTCACTAGCTATGTGATGACTATAACCCAAGAGTGCTACAGTATGTATGCTACATGACAAAGGAAAACTTTTTACATAATACATGTAATTACTTGCTGGTTGGAACATGTATAAGGATATTAAGCCTTGCTAAAGCAATTTAGCAATAATTTTAGTTTCCGAACTAAAAAATTAAACTACTGTACTGAAAGCTTTGGACCTGTCCTGTAAGAATCTGGTATGGACATGATATTGGTGATCACATTCGAGTACCAGAGCAAACTTTATTAGTACGGAAATACTGGATTTTCATCCTGGCAATCAAAATCCTATATAAAAACTATAATGTCTGTGACTTGACTTGCATTATCTTACCATTATCTTTAAGTGAGAATATTTCCTACTATCCATGACCTTTAACAGTCACAGTAAGGGTTCCATTTGTGCTTGTCATGTTAAACATTCTTAATGAAAAGTATCAACACTTTTGGTGCAATTCAGGCTACAGAAAAGCTGATCCTTGACTCAAAAGAGAAGATAGAATATTACCGTACCATAATGCAAGAGCTTGTAAGCACTCTTTTCACTTGCCTTTGTATATTATTTTTAAAATATATTTGCATATTTGATCTTAAATTGGAATTTTTTTGTTGTTTTCTTGCTTATGAATAATTCTGGTTCTTTCATTTTTGCTAAAGGTTCTTTACAAAAGTCACTGCGATACAATGAGAGATTCTAATCCTCGTGACGTTTGTAAACTATTTTATGTTGTTAGTATACCATTATTTGACTTATTTAGTGTAAAATTTGTAAGTTGGGGTAAAGTCACATGCCATCATACCTGTACCAATGATCTTAAGTCTCAATATCTTGATCCATGCATGACCAGACCATGTAGGCTCCATGGATAACTCATAGGCCATCATAGCAACATATGGGCATACTTGTACCAGTGTTCAACACAAACAAAACCAAAAGAAATCTATACTGGTACAGCATATGCCTAAAACAGCCCTGAATAACAAATCAGATAGAAATACTAGTTACAGGCTAAATTAATCCAAGCCATTGCATAGCCATATAGAAAACACTTCCATGAACATCCCAAAACAAGAATTTCCATTTTTGGAATTTTCTATGATTTATAGCGAATTTTTGAAATTTTCATTTTTTTTTTATTATCCAGGACTTTTGGTGGCGTTTTGGAAGCGCCGGGAAAAGATATAATTTTTTTTAAAATGGCAAAGCCTTTGGCGGCGTTTCGAAAGCGCCGGGAAAGCCAAACTTCGGGCGGCACTTGTCCAAGCGCCGGAAAAAAGGGTTGTAAACGCCGGGAAAGGCTTTTGCTGACGCTGGTATTGCCGACACTTGTCCAAGCGCCGGGAAATATATTTAGTGGCGTTTCTTAGTGTATTTAGTGGCGTTTTTAAGTGCCGGGAAATGTATATTTTCTTGTAGTGTATGTAGAGTAACCATAGCCTCACTCGTATCTAAAAGATGGTAAATTCTTTTATAATTATTATATTGAAAAATTGACAATGAATTTTTATATTACATTTAATTAAATATTATTTGATGATGCGCCAAACACAGTTAATTAATCGTAGAAATTTATATGCACTTGATGTACTATATTTAAAGTATATTTAAAATCTCAACATATAAATATATTTATATGATGAGGAGGGATCTACATACAATATTTTATAGCAACAATATCTTACAACATTATTTTTCAAAGTCTAAACAATCGATCTTGAAACCATTAATTCAACATGATCACAATTATAAAATGTGTTTGAAGATCAAATTTTATATTTTTTTTTGAATTTTTTTACTATTTATTATGTTACAAAATTATTGTTTTCATATATATCATTAAATTTTGTACCCATCTTAATAAAACTAAAAAAAATATAAAAAATGTAAAATTTGCATGATCTCCGAGCACATATTATAAGATCATATTAAACGGTTTGGATCGATTATTTGGACTTTAAAAAAATCATATTGTAAGATGTTATAACTATAAAATGTTGTAAGTAGATCGCTTCTCATGATATGTGAATTTTAAAATGAAAAATATGATAATTGATGGATGTGATATGAACTGGTAAAAAATATACACTAACGGATAACAAAGGGTGCTAATATAATATAGCTTTTAGGATTCATTTTTTTTACTTTTCATAATTTAAATTTCCCATACTAATTTATACGAGATGAAGAATCTGATCATCATTAAAAAAAAAAAGCACAAATGCATTGTTCGTCAAGTAGATTGACATAAATTTTTTTTGATCTCGCGGATAGTGAACTATTTTTGTAGTGACTTATGTCAATTCATAATTAAATATTTTGAAAAAATTAATAATTCAATGTTTTTTATGTTGACAAACAATCAATAATTATTTTTGTATCTTTACTCATGATCAATGAAAATTAAACAGATAACATTCGTTCGATCTCCTTTTCGTTCTCTACATAAATGTAAATATAAAAATTACATATGACACCGAATTATATCTTCTTTCTCTTTCTAAAATGGCTTATGCAAATTTTTGTTAATGTCTCTTTTAGATTAACAAAATTAAACCTAACCCAGTTCACATAATACATGAAAATAAACATTTGTCAGACAATAAAATAATGATAAAGCACTAATTAATACCAATAGAAGCCAATATTGTAACGATATGATATTATAAATTATTTATTTTGTTAGAAATAATCAATTAAAATTCAATAGAACACCTTTAGCATAACATAATTTTATGAATCTGGTGTGATAGTTCTTGATTCTATGTGCATCCATCCATCCATATATAGGTTCATGCATTCAAAATTGATGTTGAAATCCACTAATTTGTTCAACAACAAAATTAGCCATTGTATATATCACTATTTGATATAAATGGAGAGAATTCATATAATTCACGCCAATAAAGAAAAAAATAGTAAGAACACTTATTTCCCCTTCTCTCTTTCTTTGCTCAATAGGAAGTGATGGGAATCATTTTCATTTTAATCAATTTAATTGATCTGTCATAGTGGAACAGAACTAATCCAATTCCAAATCTGGTGAAATATTTTTAGTAGGACAAAGCGAAAAATGGTAACCATTTTCATTTTATTCAACTTGCATATAATATATATAGTGGAATTAATCCAATTCCAAATCTTGTAATATTTTTAGTAGGACAGCGAAAAATGGAAGTATCATTTTCATTTTATTCAACTTGATATTATATAGTGGAATTAATCCAATTACAAATCCGGTGAAATTGTTTCAAAAAAATGTAAAATTTGGTCTCCAAACACATTAATATGGAGAACAAGATGAACGATTTGGATCGGTCATTTGGATTTTGAATTCGGTGATTTATAATCCAATGCACAAAAATGCCTATACATTACAATGTATGGTAGCCTTACTCTCTCTCTATATATATAAAAGCTGTTTTAGAAATGAGCACTGAAAATAACAGTAACGATTTGTTTATATCAAACTAATTTCATATCCATACGAAAATAAAATACGGTTTCCTTTCTTATCCTAAATAAAAAGAGAATCTCTCATTTATGCCTCTCTCTTCATCTTTATCTTGAAATAGAGAAGAGTAAAGCTAAAACATATATACGACTCTTGCTTCTATATATATATATTGAACATTAGGTTTATTTATGTTTTTTTTCGAGGAAAGTTGGAAGTTGAGTCTTCATCTTGAAATAGATATTCGTGCATCGTCATCTAACTATTGTTTAAGATAAAGATGAAAATTTTCTTATCTTTAAATAGTGTGAACCACTTAGCTTTTTACAATGTAAACCATTGCTGTTTAGGGATTATGATCTTCATAACGATTTTTTATTTTTTATTTTTTTTTAAAACTTGGTAGTGACTACTAAGACTTCATAACAAACTTAATTGCTAGGAATTAAATTCTATAAATTTTATATTTTCTCCCTTTATCAAAGAAAAAGTAAATGAAATGGAACATATATTTAGTATCGATGTTTTCTTTCTATTGTAAAAATGTTGTGATTTAAAAAACAATGTAAATTTGAGGTTTCAAAGTTTAAACAGTCGATCGGGTACTACTCAACTTGATGACTGTAATAAAATGTGCTTCCAGAACAAATTTTATTTTTTTTGGAAATATATTACTGTCTTTTAAATAGGTACAAAATCAGAAGATCCTGAGACAATAATTTTTTTCTAAAAATATTAAATTTATCTTGAAGCACCTTTAATATGAAAATCACATATTCACATTGAGAGGTTTTAATCGATTTTTTGAACTTTAAAAACAGAGATAAGAATCTAAGCTATGATTGGAATACAATACAATGTGCCATTTTAACTTTTAACCCTGCTCTTCTTCATCATTATACCTATTATTAAAAATTTGGCTCAAACTTTATAGCAAATCAGACTCAGAGTAAAGCATTAATAATGATTTAACAATTTTATGATAAACATGAGGTTATCTAGAAAAGTACCGACAATTACTATCCCAATTAACACACCCCCTGTTTTGCTGTGGTGCTCTGTTATCTCTGTTCACATGCAAATGCATACAATCCCCATAGTCCCCTGCTCAATCTCTCTCTATATATACTTCCTCCTCCATTCCCTCTTTGTCACGTGCATGCAATCTTCATCTTCCCTCTCAATCCTTCACTTATACCTCCAACCCTCTTACTTCTCTATAAACAAACCATGGTTCTATCGGCAAATCCAGGACTAGACCAAATATCTATTATCGAATCCCCTGACATGGGAGACTACCTTTCCTCAATCCCAATCATTGATCTTTCGAGCTCAAGTTCGCCAGAAACCATTGTGCGGGCATGCAAAGAGTTTGGTTTCTTCAAGGTTATAAATCATGGAGTATCCATGGATTTGGTCGAGAGGCTAGAGGCTGAGGCGGTGAAATTCTTCGCCATGCCACAGTCAAAGAAGGACAAATCAGGGCCGTCGAATCCATTCGGTTATGGAAGTAAGAAAATTGGTAGAAAAGGTGATCTTGGTTGGTTGGAATATCTCCTTATTGCTACAAATGCTGAACCATTTTCCAAATCTTCGATTGCGTTTCTAAGAGATTCTTCTTCCTCATCGTTTAGGTATGCATTGGGCTTTTCTCTTATATTTTTTGTTTTCATTCTTTTTGGTACACGATTGTGTTGCTCTTTTAGGTAACAATTTTACTATGTACATGAATTTGTTAAATAATTAATTACTCTAGTAATGAACAGTTATAATGTGCAAAAGTTGAAGTTGGTAAACAAGATGTAGTTTTGAATCTGACACCATTTACTCTGTAAAATATAACAACAAGTACATTAAATATTTTTTTAATCTATCTAAAATAAAAAGAAATTATGTTTCCATTTTGTTTTAAAGAAAAACTCAGTTTCCATTTCCATCCAAACATAAGCAATTGTTCCCTCTATAACTAACATCAATCATGGGACCTTAAATTATAACAAATTATTATTTACTCTTATATATGTAGCTCTGCTCTTTACGATTACATATCATCGATGCGCAAACTCAACTGTCAAGTGCTCGAACTAATGGCGGATGGATTGCAACTTGAACAAAGAGATATGATGAGTAAATTAGTACAAGGCAGTGAATGTGATGAGATATTCAGGCTGAACCACTATCCACTGTTCCCATTACCTCATGAGGGGTTCAATGGTGGCCTTACTGGGTTTGGTGAACACACCGACCTGCACTTAATCTCTCTCTTGAGATCGAATAGTACTTCGGGACTTCAGATTGCACTGAGTGATGGCCGGTGGGTCTTGGTGCCGCCAGATCCAGAAGCATTTTTTATAAACGTTGGAGATTCACTTCAGGTATAAGATAATTCTTTTTAATCTAGTGACTTTTGCAATTTTCCATTCATTCTTTTCAACTTATATAAGATATTTTTGTATCTTTTCACATACAAAGAATTTTCTCTACTTATTAGTAAATAATCTGCTTAACTTTTTAAGCAAAGTATTCATTTTCAATAGGCCCAGTAGATTGGAAACGCTATAAATTCCCATTTCTGTGGGCAACACTATAAAATATTTGTAACAACTAAAAGAAAATAATTTCCTTCTTGTACTTTGATAAGAGCAAATATATATATATATATATATATATATATATATATATATATTTATATATATATATATATATATATATATATATATATATATATATATATATATTTAATTTTGCTTCAACTTCACTTACCTCATGATTGCATTAATCTGTTTATTTAATAACATCACAGACACTAATATTTTAAAGTTCATGATAATATTTCAATATTTATATATGCAAGGTCAGCTCCTTTTAGAATGACATGAACAATGTCTAGATTGGGATTTACCCGGTGTGCTAATATTATAATTTTTATTAGCTTACTAAATAAACCATACTTGTTAATTTTATTGCAATATAATTGATGTCACCATTTCTTTTATTAGCTTACTAAATAAACATATAAATAGAAAATATTTGGCGTGTATGGCTTTTAACTATAAAGGTCAAGTTTATTGCTTTTAAAATCAAAAGATGTCATCCTCTCTTCTGTTAGAATAATGCCTAGCAAAGGTCTATTATTTAATTTGGACTAATTTAAATTTGGTATGAACTTAACTAAGTTCATCCTCCATAATATATTTTTTCTTTTCTGAGCCTAATTTTCATTGAAATTGTAATTCATTTTGTTGCGACTAGCTAATCCAATTAGCTTGCATATGGTTGACATCAAAGGTGAGACACCTTATATGATATAAATTCTATGTCTGTACCAGTGGATATAAATATATATACCAGCCCCAGAGAATTCTTGATTCCTTTTTGCATTACAATGCTAAATGTTGTATACATATTTTAACACATAGGTTCTGACAAATGGGAGGTTCAGGAGTGTAAAGCACAGGGTGGTGGCAAACAATTTGGAATTGAGGGTTTCTATGATATATTTTGGAGGTCCCCCATTGGCACAGCGAATTGCTCCTTTGCCAGAACTCATGGAGGAAGGAGAACAGAGCTTGTACAAGAGTTTCACATGGGGAGAGTACAAGGGAGCTGCCTACAAAACAAGGCTGGCTGACTATAGACTTGAACCATTTCAGCTCTAGACTCCAAACCTCTGTGGCACTCTACACCTGTGAACATACATATACATATACATATACATATGCATATACATATGCATATACATATGCATATGCATATACATACATATCTATATATATATACACAGGATTCCTTCCTTCCTTCTTCCTACAAGTTTGCGGCCGTAAGAAATAAACAGCTAATTATTATTAGATATGGATGGATATATGTGAATGTTTAATATATAGACTCTTCTTTCTCTACCAATAAAATGGGTGCTTTGCTTGCCAAGTTAATCCCGCTTGCCTAATAAATGAACTACTTGCCATGCATCAAAGTTTTCCTACTTGCTTCGATCATCATTGCCTCATTTCTGTTAGTAAAATTATAGTTTTTTCTTTTGATACAATTTTGGTTGTACATTAACACTATACTGCTGTTTTAATCATATATATAGCCGTGATATGTTGGTTGATTGACTATACATTCGAAACATTGAAAGAAACAAGCTCTCCAAAACTTAAAAGAAACAAAAAAAAAGATAAAATAAAAGGAAAAGGAAAAGGAAAAGGAAAAGAAAAAGAAAAAAACTTAGAACAATTCTCACAATCAAGAGCATTATGCATAACCCTTTTCATTGAAGCTTAGCAGAGATCACAACCAACTTGCTTTTGAAATTGCAAAATTACCCACTCTGTACATAGTTCTAGAATCCTAAAATAAAACAAAAAAAATTAAGAAAACAACTCTGTCAAGCCAGACCAAGATGCATAAGTGCATAACCCTTTTTGTTAGAACTCGGTACAGAAAACCCTATGCCAATTTCCTAAGAAGCCCCATTAAAAATTTGTGGCACTCTAGCCATGCTGTTAGCATATTTGTGGCACTCTAACCATATCCCTTTTCCTAAATTGATCATATCTTTCAATTCAACTTGTCCTGTCTTTGTATCCCAGCGAAACAACCTCGATGTGTTATCACGATCCATCAGCCGCACAACGAAATAAACAAACTGCCCATCAAAGCCTACTGGAAATATGAAGTCTCTCCGGAAGAAAATTTCAGTCTGGCTATTGCAAAGCGACTGCAGGCCATGACAAAAGTTAAACGCATCCAACTTTCCGTCCCAACTCAACGCATGTAGCCTATCCCAGCACAACCCTCCAGTTAGTCTCCACACCTCGATCCCACCAACCCAACTATGACAAAACGTGATTTCACCAGCGTAGACTCCTACATGAATCCTATCTTCTATCGTCGGCAACACTACAGACCCTGCTAAATCCCTCTTTGTATCATACCATAGAAGGTACTCTGAACAACACCAATATATCACCCCTTTCGCACATACTGAATTAGCTGTAGCCCAATATACACTTAAATTTACACTCTGGCTTGAACGGGTCCATTTGCCAATGTCTGAATGAAAGACAGTAAACTGGTACAGGCAAACATCTTTATGGTAGCATAGCAGAGGTTGTACAAGTGTGAACCGATCCGGCAACTCGCAAGGTTCATAAGCAAGACCCACTTCATAGTAAGAAATTATCTCCCAGCCAACACTTTCTGGTATAAACACCATCTCTTTGGTAGCAGGATTACACACGCAGAGGGATGTCTTGCAATTGAATTCACCTTGAAGAAGAAGGAGCCCATTTGTGGAGGAGATGAGCTTGACGTTACCTGGGTTGAGGAAATTGAGGGACGGATCGGGGACACCTATCAATGCTGGGTCCGGAAAGAATGATAAGACGCCATCATTCATATACACAAAGCCACTTGATGAAGTGTCTGCTAAGCGAGACTGATCGGTGGCAAATTTCGCATTGGTGCTTATTAATGAATGCAATTCTTTGGAAAGGCATTTCAATCTGTTGAGGTATTTAAAAGGGAGACGAGGTAGGATATTTTTTTGAAGCAGGTGGTTAGGAAGATCTTTGTGTCTTTTGGAAGAAGAGAGAGAGACGCCATTCATGTATAAAAATAGTGTTGAGAGAACGAGAGAGAGAGAGAGAGAGAGAGAGAGAGCAGATTATGGGTTATTTATAAAGAATCATGAATTGATATATATGAAAAAGTTTATTTTGGATAATATTCAGAAAATTAGCAAAGAGGAATGCTGAATATAGCGATCAATATTTGTTAATGTTCTTATGTCTTCCTAAAAGATATCAAAATATCCTATTTAATTTGTTTTTAAAACCTGGAAGAAACTGCTATTTACTTATTTTTAAACTAGACCTTCTATTAATAATTAAATTGGCCTTTTTATTGTTCATCTAATTCCAGACAACCTAACCAGAGAGATTAAATTAAGAAAATTCCTAAATATGAAACATATGATACATGTTCAAAGACTAAATTGTTACAACACATGCAATATTGCATGTATTAATACAAGCGTTTTAAGGTAGCCAATGTTCATTTTGACATTATTTTTCTAATGAACTTGCATAATTCTTAAGTCATAGGTTATCTAGTGGGACACACATGGCTATGAATACATTAGATCATATGGTTGTGATTAACTAAGAACAATATCCTCTCTAGTTTGCATCACGTATTAAATGGATATGAATACATTAAGTACTTACAATTGTGTAAAGAGTATGGGTTCAAATGCCTCATGTATTTCTTATCTCAATCATACCTCATATTTTTATTTTCTTTTTCAATGTCTAAATAGTTGATTCGAACAACTCAACTTGATCTCTATATTAAAATGTGGTTCGAGACAAAAATTTATATATTTTTTAAATTTACTTTTTTTTTAGATGGTACAAAATTACTATTTTTGGATGGTTCGGAATCTATTGAAAAACTCTGATTTTATAACTATCTACAAAAATAGTACAAAAATTGTAAAAAATAGCCTCCATGCACATTTTAATATAGAGATCATGTTAAGTGGTTCACATGGACTATTTGGACATCAAAAGAAAAATAGAAATGTGAGGCACCATTGAGGCATGAAAGAGATAACATGTTTGAACACTACTCTTTTGTAAATATTTGAAATTATATGTACTTTTGTATATATGAAGAATGACAAAACCCTTGAGGCTTGTCTAATCATTAATGTTAAGTAAACAATTAGAAGTTTTTCTTAAACTAATTTAATCGTCGTAATTCAATTGCATAGGCTTGTTATTGGGTCTTTCAATGACCCAAAATAATATTATTCTATGGAAAAAAAATGTACATGTTATATGTAAAAACATGAACAGATGCATGCATGAAATGAATTATATAAGATTCCAATATTGGTGGCACGATGTATGCATGTCAAATATCAGAAATTTTGTCACCGACAAATGACTGATGATATATATCACTAAGATAAACACAGAAATTAAGCTAAAAAAAAGACCAAATTAAGTATTTAATTTTGCGTGGTGTGCGTTGCTGCGGACTTGTGCTTTGATTCTAATTAAATAACCCTTAGCAAAAGTTGTTTTAAGTTAGATTTGCTATCAAATTCAGTTTCATCCTTCAAGTGGGCTGTAATCTATCAAAAAAGAGGTAAAATTCTGAAGTATATTAGATGGAGATCGTCATGATCAGTCTACTAATTGTATGTATACTATGTGAAATATATTCGATATGAACTGCTCAACATGATCTCTATATAAAATGTAGTTAGAGGTCATATTTCACTTTTGTTAAAAAAAAAATTATTACTTTTTTTAAATAGGTTGTGAACTACTTCTAGGTAGTCTATAATTTTTAAATTGGGTGATTTTCTCTTTATTTTAAAAAACAGTAAAAAAAGTTTTCAAAAAATACAAAAATTTGATCTTTAAATATATTTCCATATGTAGATCATGTTAATCGGTTCAAATCGACTGTTTAAACTATGAAAATAAAAATATAAATTCATAATACAAATCAATGTACACTTTGCAAAGTACCATATAACCTCACTCTTTTTTAAAATATAATACGCATGATCCCATCAATATAGCTGGATAACTGAGAGAACTTCCAAGGAGTAACAAAATGATTTTATATTTAATTTATTTTTAACTTTCTAACGAATACTAAGATACATATATATTATCTGAAAAAATGACATGATCATTGGAAAATATATTACTAAAATTTATCTATCATTGAAATTAAATTTATAATATATATTAACGTTTCATATATACTAGTTTATATAAATATAATAGTAAATAAAACATTTAATAATTAATCTACTTTGAAGTAAGAAGAAGAAGAATATATATGCTATTATACATGTCAATAGAGGTGAAAACGGAGCATATAATATCAGTCTGCATTCAATCTGTATTCAAAAATTAAATACAGATATTAGATATTGGAATGTCAGTGCAGTTGAGGAGACATATATGGTTTTTAAATTTGAAGTATCCGTATTTGAATAGTAAATATATATCATAAATATTAATATATTTTTGTAATTTATCATTATAATTAGAAAAATATTATGAACACTGGTATATTTTTAATAATATTTATATTTTCTTAAATAAATATCTGATCTGATCCTTATTTGTATTGATATTCTTTTAATATCCAATATATCCGTATTTGAAAAATAAAAAATATACATATATGGTTTTACCACTATGTCAGTGTGGTTTCCATTTCTAGTATTTGGTTATTAGATATTATTGGATACTTTTTTTCTGTCTCCTATGAACCTTTAGAATTTGGTTGTTTTTTTTAAGGGAGCATCTAGCTATCCCCCCGTAACAATCCCCCATTTCATCCCCCAGTCATTAACTACTTCAATAACTACTAACTACCTAGGGGGACCACTTACTATTTGGGGACCACATAATATTTGAAATATTTTACAACTGGCGAGCGCAAGGGACACGTTTTTAGAGGTGGGATTTTTTTTTCTTCGTTCAATCTAATCAATATTTCTGATGATCGGTGAGGAATTTTGCAAATCTAAAACCACGAATGTTTTTGACATAATTTTATCTTTAAAATGAGATCCATGATGATATACTTTCGAGTTGTCCGTTGTACAAGTATTCATCATTATCGAGAAAGTATTCATCCTCGTCGTGCAAGTTTAAATATAGAAACTGGACACATCACTCATCCATCTTTTACACGTTTTTAGAGGTGGTTTTTTTTCTCCGTTGAATATAACCAATATTTCTGACGATCTATTAGGAATTTTGCAAATCTAAAACCACGAACGTTTTCTACACAATTTTATCTTTCAAATGAGATCCATGATGACATACTTTCGAGTTGTCCGTTGCACAAGTATTCATCTCTTATCGAGAAAGTATTAATCCTCATCGTGTAAGTGTAAATATAAAAACTGGACACATCACTCATCTATTTTTTACATGTTTTTAGAGGTGGGTTTTTTTTTCTCCGTTCAATCTAACCAATATTTCTAACGATCTGGGAAGAATTTTGCAAATCTAAAACCACGAACGTTTTCTACACAATTTTATCTTTCAAATGAGATCCATGATGACATACTTTCGAGTTGTCTGTTGCACAAGTATTAATATCTTGTCACGCAAGTATTCATACATAAGATATTAAGTATTCATTTATACACATTGAAGTATTCATCTCTAAGACATCAAGTATTCATTCATATATCTCTATTTTTTTTTTCAAAATTTGTTTTTATGTCATTTATTTAATACGCAGTGGCCTAATTCACCATTAATAAAACTTTGTTCTTTGCAAAACTCGCTACTTCATGAGAAATGAGAACATAAACATGAAAAAGATTAATTGCATATACATATACAAAATTATTTTGATACGATCGACAGTGACGGATCTGACCCGGTAAAGACGTGTTCTAGTATTCATTCAAACACATTGAAGTATTCATTCATACACATTGAAGTATGCATTCCTGGCAGAGGCGTGCTTGATTGGGATGGAGTGACGGGTGATCTCCGGCAAAACGTTCGCTAGAGCAGGAGCAGTAGGTATAGAGGAAAAAAAACGATGCGAAAGTGTAAGAGGGAGGGAGCTTATTGTATTTATCATTTCGAGGTGGGAGAGGGAGGGGAGCTTATCAATGGAAAAATGGAGGTGGAGGAGGAGGTGGGATGCGGAGGTGGGAGAGGGAGGTAGAGGCGGAGGTGAGGTGAGGTGAAGGTGAGAGAGGGAGGTGGGAGGCGGAGGTGGGAGAGGGAGGCGGAGGCGGAGGTGGGAGAAGAAGATGGAGGTGAAAGAGGAAAATAGAGGTGGAAGAGAAAGGGAGAAAGAGGAAAGAAATAAAGGTTGTTAGAAATAGTAGTTATAATTATAGTTAAAATAGAAAGTTAGTTGGGGGATGAAATGGGGGATGGATAGGTGGGGGATATTATAATTACCCTTTTTTTAATTAGGCAAATAAACATGAAAATTTGAAAATATGAAATTTCTGTTTCAACATCCCTTTTGTACTTTGGTTCGTTTGGTTTAACCGAACAAATGGAACTTACTTTGGTTTGGTTTAATTAGTTGATAAATTTAATTCGGTTGGTTCGGTTCTATTTTTGAAAACCAAATAAAACTTTTGTTTGCCTATTTAATTTCAGTTTTAACCGAATGGATGAACACCTCTACCTGGTTGGGCTATGGTTCGGTTGGGTATGGAGTTGAACTTTGACAATAAAAATCTGTCTTAATCCGACCCATTCATTTTCAGTATTAAACCATCTTTTCAAGATCCGATAAAGATCCAATAAAGAAGTGATACTTCTAAGTAAATGATTTGAGTAAACATCAGTCTCCCATCTCCCGCTCTCACACAGACAGACTGAGAAGAGCAAAACAAGATGAAGAGAAAACCTCAAATCAAAATGGTGAAAGAAAGAGAAACATCCGATCAAGATGACGAGATGGTGTCAACTGCCTCCGCCTCCACCTCCTCTGTCCTAGCTCACCTGGTATTTCTCTAATTCTTTCTCCCTGCTCTCTCTCCAAGAACAATCTACCAGAAATTCTCTTTATCACCTCCTTTACTCCCATTCTCTCTCTTTGTGGTGCATATTTTTTTTAATTAAAGAATAATGAAAGAAGTTTATCTGTGGATTTTTGGTTTATGGAGATGTTTTCTTTGGGGTTGGAAATTTCAGAAACTTTGGAAATTAATAGAAAATCAAAATTTTATTTGTTATGTTGATCTGGTGTTATGTTTACTAAAAGCTGAAATGATTAAAAGCCCCAAATCAAAAGAAGACGCACCAAACCAGAACTTCCTTTTCTTAAATAAGCTGAACCGCAGTTCATCTCTGCCATTCCCTATGCAAACTGGTTGTAGTGCGAAATTAACCCAACAGAAGCAAGAACACTCCGGAGGTTGTTCAGGGATTTCAAAGCGAGACGAGCTGGCATTTTGAAGGCTCTCACAACCGGTAAGTCTTCAATTTACTGTCGTGCTTTTTTTTTTTTTAGTTCCAAAATTTTGCATGAAACGTTGTAATTAGTATAGTCTGTGCATGGTTTATTATTACAGTGTTGTAATTTAGTGGCATAGCACTCAAGATACCTTTAGTCTCCGAGAGTTTTAGAAATGTACAACATAACACCTGTTGTCTTTGTGATCTCTCTAATTGAGAGGATTGAGGTTGTATGATTAGAGAGAGATAAGATACAAGCTAATCTTTAGTTAATCGTCAAGCAGCAACGCATAATTACTTTTATCCTTCCTGAAATTTTCATGTGGAAGTTACAAATTTATTTTTTAAAATGTAAAATGCCACTGTAAAGGTCTTGTTTTGCAAATTTGTCAGATAATATATTTGGCAGGCAAATTAAGATGCCTTTTGGTTTTAGTCTGAAACTTTTAAGTATGGCTTTTGTTTTGTATTTTACTTGTTGAGTTTAAATTAAAGTTTTAAGCGCCAGTACTTCTAAAAAGTTTGGTACATCCCTTTATTGTTCATTTTTCCCTTCTATTTTTCTAAACTGTAATTTTGAAATCATCTTTTAGTGTTGTTGCCATTATAATTTTAATTTATTGCCTTTTTCTGTCCTCTTTGCTATTTACCTTTAATTTCCATATCAATTTATTTTTGCAGAAGTCGAAACTTTCCACAGCCTTTGTGATCCTGGTGAGTGCTGTTATAATGATTAGAATTTATTTGTTGATGACATCTCCAAAGATATTTGCATGCATGTTGCTATTAGGTGTAGAAGAGCGTGATAAGAGTTATTTATTTAATTTGGTTTTACTTGCATGATAAACTTGGTTTTCATCAATGCTTAATAATAGATAAACGCTGAGGCATGTTACACATTCCAATCTACACATTGTTTGTTATTGCATTATATACCTATATGGTAGTTTTCCCTTGCAAATAAAATTTCCTCTCTCATTGTTTAAATAATATTTAGATAAGGATGATTTATATTTATATGGGCTCCCAAATGGGACATGGGCATTGAAGTTGCCTGGGAGGCTGCCACCAGCCATGCCAGAGCCAACTGTAGGCATTAATTTTGCCAGAGATGCCAAGGGAAGAAAACATTGGCTTGCCCTTGTTGCTGCGCACAGTGATTCGTGGCTAATAGCTCTCACGTTCTACTCAGGGTGCGATTTGGGAAAAAACAGCAGGTGATAATCAGAACTGTAATATTAACAAACATTTTGTACTACAACTATGCAAATTACAAAAGTTCCAGGTTCTGCATGACTGTTCTTATTGAATCCATATCAAACTGTAATAAACTATAGGATGATTTTTTCTAGTACTTGATCCTTCTTTGGATTGTTATGACTAGCTTTTTGTTGGCACTGTATTTCATTTACTTAAAAACACTACACTATATTAGATAAATGTTTATTAGCATAATTGTATGTTTGCAAGTACAGGAAGGAGCTATTTAGCATGATCAATAATTTGCCAACGATTTATGAAGTTGTAACGGGAGCTGCAGAGGAGCCATCAAATGAGAGCACCCCTAAGAAGATTACCAAGCGCAACAAGTCTGCATCTGAACTGATGGTACATATATATTTAAAATATTCAGCTGTCTTATGGAACAATTGCATTTATAAAGCATTTATATTTACTTCCACAAATTGAGAAATTTAATCGATGAGTTTTAATGAACATACAACATAGCACCTGTGAAGAAAATGAGAGAGGGATTCTCAATTGTCTTTTCATTGTTCTTTTTGTGTCTGGTTCATGTTTAACTTTATCCTATGGTTGTGCAGATGAAATTTGCTCTTTTGTACTTGACACAAATATTTAGGTTTTATTGTACTTATGTTTGGATGTTTTGCTGTAACAGCCGCCTCCCAAAATGGTCCCGGAAGCATAAAAGGTTGTCTGGGGGAATTAGGATTTCAAGTGGGTAAGATGAAGAAGTGAGTAATTGACACATTGTTGTTTGGTCTTCTAACTGTTTTCATTTTGTGGATGGATTGTTTGTACATTGTTTGGACTTTGTGGAATGGTAGGCCATGTATTGAGCTCTCTGGCCATGTATTAGGAAAGAATGTTGAACTATATTCAAAGTAATATCAGATTTGTTCTCACTTGCAGTTATATATTTTACCTGGTTAGTTTCCCTTTCAATAATGGGTATGCAGTTTACTGGGATTTGGTCTAACAGTCTATACTTCATTAAGAAAATATTGTTAGAAAGTTAATCCAATTTATTAGTGGATATTATTAGACATGCTTTTGTTGCAAGTTAATAAAGAAATTTAATAATGCTTGCCATCCAGGTTTTATAAGAGGAAAGACTAATAATTGAACTGCTTGACATCCAAGTTTTCCTACTGGCTTCACCATTACTTCTTTAATTTTAAGTTTGTTTTGCTGTAAGTAAAATTACAGTTGTTTTGATACGATTTGGATGTACATTAACATTGCCTTAATAAGCATATTCGAGGATATGTTGCTTGGTTGCCTATACATTCTAGAAATTAATATAAATAAAAATGTGATATACAACCAGTCTGACACGGTTCAAAAAACCCTAAAGACTGGGCAGTATATTATTGGAAGAGGCACGAAAACTAAAAAATCCTAAAGACAATTTCTACACAGCATGTTTAAATTAAATTTGGAGAATGTGGATGCAAAGTGTTTAAAGACATGTGTAGAAGATAAAACTTAGTTATTGCACTTGCGGTTTGGTCATCTCAATTTTGATGGCTTGGAAGAATTAGCAAATAAAGGAAAGGTGAAGGGCATATCAAAAATAGACCACTGTGACAAATTTTGTGAATGTTGCATGTTAGGGAAGCAGCCAAGAAACTATTTTTCGAAGGAAGCAAGTTATTGTGCAAAAAAAATACTTGAATTGGTTCATACAGAAATATGTGGTTCAATCCCTCCGAACTCTCTTGGTAATCACTGATATTTTCATACAAAAATAATCAGATACTTTTTCACTTTTTAAGAAGTTTAAAATGCTTATTGAAAATTTGAGCAGTGTGGACATAAAACATGGATGTCCGATAGGGGTGGTTTATTTACATCAAAAAGTTCATGAATTTTTGTGATGAGAAAGGTATTAGAAGGTTCTTAACATTCCCTTATTCACCATAATAAAATAGAATAGAAGAAAGAAAGAACCGGACCATATTAAGATTAATAATTAATTCAATTATTGTAATTATTAGGTTTTTTTGAAAAAAATTCTAGGAGTCGACTTCAAAACTTATTTCATAAACAACTAGTTTAGAGATTTATATTTCTGATTTAAAGCATATGATGTATATTTTAAACTCATTATTACAAAGCAAAAACAATACTCACTAATTTCAAATAATAAGACAAATAAACAACCTTCTCCACAATAACTCGGGCAAGAATATCATTTTCCCAACAATGAAGAAATTAGAAAAATTAAAAAATAGAAAAATAGAGTCACTTGACATACACACACTAGAGTGATAAAATAGTCTGTAAAAAGAGAAAAAAAAATGCGGGCAGTGTATATGATATACATAACTGAAGCCTTCAATTTCTCCACTAAAAAAAACTGATTCATAAATTAGCAACAAAGATTAACAAAGTCAAAGTGTGATTACCCATGCAACTATTAGTTTATATTTTATATTAATGAAATAAAAATAGATAAAGTATTATAAATTTAATTTATCATTTTTCTTTTATTAAAAACTAAATCTAAAATTTGTTTTTAGTTATTGTAGAAAACTAAAAGTTGTGGTTATTATAGAAAATCAAATGTATTGCGGAATTAGCTATGAAATCTTATTATTTTATTGATTATCCTCTAATATCCTCTAATAAGTAAATATTATTGATTGTTTCGTAATAAGTGTTATATTTGTTATATTAATATAAAATTATTTGATTGTAAACCGTGTACACATTTAGTTATAGCTTTTGCATTTATATATTGTCAAAAGTGAACTCATAACTTAAGCGTGAATTTATCATGCAATAAACACAATTTTCTATATGTGTGTTTTCAGAAAGTTGTATGAATTAGCTTTGGCAAGGCAAAGTCCTTATGCTTCTTTCCGTACACTTTTTTTTATTGTCGTATTTAGAATTTAATATTTATGGTTTGGACAACAAAAATAATTAACTAGTTGATTCACATAAAAACAAAATCCAAATGTGATTATATTTTATGAGCACGTAATCAAAATCATATACACATTAATTTAAAAGTTTTATTTTAACATTTATATTTTAAATTTTGAGTTATTAACATATTAAAAATGAAGAAATGTATTACAGTTTGAAAGACAATTATGATATACAAACTTTTAAGAAGAAAATATGTAATATTAAAGTTTTTGAGGGGATACATGAAAAGAAAATATGATATACAAACTTAAGATTTTTATAAGAACAGCTTAATATGAATAAATATTACAAGCATTTAAATATGACTACTTATTAGATTCGAGATATATATAGAGTGTGACTAATATGCATTCGGTAGCACTTCGGCCGAAGTGCTACCGATTCATTTTCTGATTTTTAAAGTTCAAATGATCGATCCAAACCGTTAGATGTTATCTCCATATTAAAATGTACTTGGAGATCAAATTTTACATTTTTTGGAATTTTTTTACTATTTATTAAGCCACTTTGAAAATCGTTGATCCAACGGTGGCTTGCCAAACAGTAAAAATCAGAAGCTACCGTTGGATCAGCGATTTTTCAAAGTGGCTTAATAAATAGTAAAAAAATTCCAAAAAATATAAAATTTGATCTCCAAGCACATTTTAATATGAAGATGACATCTAACGGTTTGGATCAATTATTTGAGCTTTAAAAATTGGAAAATGAATCGGTAGAATGCATATTAGTCACACTCTATATATATATATATGCAAGTCATGAGCCTAAAAAAATAGACATCATTTATTTTTCAATTACTTTATTTTTACGAGCGTTAATATTTTATCGGTGTATATGTCACTAGTGGAAAAACAGGAATCAGGATCAGCCTATCTGGATCGGCTATATGAAACAATCGATACAAATACCTAACTGGATCGGTTTTCTGAACAAAACCGACCCTAAAAACTAATCAAATTGGGTTTTTTAGTCAACCGATCCTAATTTGTGAATTATCGGGATCAGTTGTTCTAAACAACTAATCATAATAGTTTCACTAATAGGATCAGTTTGCTCTAAGAACCGATCCTGATAGTATCAGGATCGGTTTTTACAAACAACTGATCCTGATAGTTGAACTAATTTGTGAATTATCAGGATCAGTTGTTTATAAAAACTGATCCTGATAGTATCAGGAACAGTTCTTAGAACAAACCGATCCTAATAGTTCAACTATTAGGATCATTTGTTTAGAATAACTGATCCTGATAGTATCAAGATCGGCTATTTATAAACAACCGATCCTAATAGTGCATATAAAGGTGAATTCAGTCCGATTTTTGTCAAAAACTCGAAAGCTCAACACATATTTCAAATAATAAGAAAAACATATCATATTGGAGAATGAGGTATTCAACATCCGATGCTATGTCGGAGAGGGACGAGACAAATGCTCTATTGGAGAGGAGCGAAAGAGAGACGCACGAGCGGAACAAATGTAGAGGGCCAACAATGCTGTATCAGAGAGCAGGTCCGGCCCTGGGCCCCAAAATCTAGCAAGGTCCCCAAATGTTAAAAAAAATAAACTTGCATATGTTAAATTATTCAGGGCCGAATTTGTGCAAATAAAGAAGCCTTTTCTACGGCCGAATTTTACAATCTCTTTTTGTTTTGGCCCAAATAAAAAAAGCATTTCTTCATTCTTTGTGACACGTCAAACGAGAAGGAACAAAAAGGCATTTCTCGGCCATAACTTTCTAACGCGACAAATCAAGGATTGATTTTTTTGATTCTAATAGTTAAAAAAAAAAGAGGCCATGAGAGATTCAATTAAACAAATTTATATATGAGAATGATATACTTGAAAAGTCAACAATAATAAATAATAAAATATTAATTTGTAGTATTTATATCTTGGCGGCCCTATAGTAAATTAAACTCAGAAAGCATGACAAGGTCATTACTTTCTCTGATATAATAATGGAACTACCTTAGCACATTAATTAAGTGCTAAGTTTCTTAGGATCTAGGGACGTAAAAAGGTACCTCATATAATATAATAAATTATACCTTTATTTTGTGAACTACGTTTTGAATGAATTTGAAGATTTGATATTTTGGTGCGTATGAATTTAGCTCTAAAGTTAATTTATGATAATTGATTATTTGTTTAGTTATACTTTTAAGAGTATTGCTCAATAATTAGTTATATAAATGTCATTTTGGTTTTGTCATAATTGATAAGATTTGCTATGGAAATTTAAAATATAGCTAGAAATGAATATAAAAATTACAAATCTGTCAAGCAAGTAACGAGCCAGCTTGACTTGCTCTAGTGGCTCGCTCGGGTAAATCATGAGTTAATCTTGGTCAATGGTTTCAGCTCAGGACTTAAAATTCAAACTTGCTCACTTTGCTGGATTCACAAACAAACCTATTACGAATGAGACCTACCTCGCTCTTGAGCAGCTCGTTGCCAACCTAATTGGCAATAGTCAATCCTACAATTATATAATAATAAATTAAAAAAAAATTCACAATGATTGGACATATTTAGTTTAATAACATTATTTTTCAAAGGGGCCATGTGAGGTTCAATTAAACAAATGTATATATGAGACTGATATAGTTGAAAAGTCAACAATAATAAATAATAAAATATTAATTTGTAGCGTTTATACCATGCCGGCCCTATAGAAAATTAAACTCAGAAAGCATAACAAGGCCATTACTTTCTCTGATATAATAATGGCACTACCTTAGCACATCAACTTTCTTAGAAGCTAGGGACATAAGAAAGTACCTCATATAATAGATTTAATATACCAATTGCATATCCCTATAAATAGAAGCAAATATATATGGGAGAAATAAAAGTGTGAAATCGATATATAGAGGTAGCTAGCAAATATGGGACTTGAAATGGCAAGTAATGATGAGATGGCAAGACATGATGAGGTGAAAAAGATCAAGTGGGGAGTTCCTAGAGCAGTGCTGATTGTTTTCTTGATGACATTGCCTCTTCTAATTCTCTTTTTCTGGCAGCGTCATGTAATTATTACTATTGAGAAAGGTAAACATTTATTTGAGGCTTAATTCATTAATCTTAATTTATTTGAGATTAGTAGGCAATTAATCTCTTCTGTTTGTTGTTTTCTTTTTAAATTTGTAGCAGATATTACCTGCCAACAAATTTGTTTATTTTTTTCTTCTTCTTAATATATAGATATCCAAATTTGTCTAATAAACAGTTTTTTGTTAAAAAAAATTCAAGTAATTAATACACATTAATTTTTGTAGTATAAATTTTATGAATTGCCAAAAATGTATCCTATCCCACCTTTCTTTCTTCAGGAATGTACAATGGCAGGGTTAATGGATTTTGTCAAAATTTTAACCTTACCTATTATAATGGATTTACTTTTTCCAATTGATCCATCCGTAAATTCTTCCAACTCATCTAATATTTTACATATATACGAGTTAATTTTTTGTTTATACGAGTTAAATGAGTTATACTTTTGATGAGCTTTCTATGCATTGTTTTTTTTTTGGTATTTTACATTTATATTTAACATAAAAATCATTAACATCACAACAAAAAATATAAAATAAATAGGATAAAAATTATTAAGCAAATTATATTATTTAAATATGATTACTTATGATATTAGAAGCCCGTATGCAAATCGTGAGCGAAAAATTGACATCATTTTCCTCTAACAACTCCGTATTATTTGATCAATAAGAATATCATTTCCGTACAATCAATATACGAAAGTTATACGGCATAATATTTTAAAATTTTTGCCAAATATATGATTGTTTTTTTTTTTATAATTGAGGCAAAAAGTATGAACGTTTTATTTCCTATTTGCAGTATAAAGCAAAAGTAAAATATAAAAAATTGATTAATTGATAATTAAAGCAACAGTTCTGTCGGCCATTTAATTTTCTTTTTCTTTTGTAAAATTAGAAGCACGCATGTCTTAGTATAATAATGTTTGTTGCATTATCAAGTTGGACAAGTGGTGATTTAGTGTGGGGCACGATCATGTTTTTTAAAATCCTAATCATACATATTAGTCAAAATAACATTTTTTTTTACATGTACTAGCCAATATCTCTATTTTATCATTCGCAGTCTATAACATAATATTACTTTTTAAATTTACTTTGAACAATAAAAGAAACTACTAAAGAAAATGAAAAGTGTCCTACTATTTTGAATTCAATTTTGAATCTTCATGAATACCTTATTATTTTATTTAAGATTAGTAGGCAATGCACTTCAAAATAATATATGGTATACATGAAATTTGAAGGTTATTCGCTATATTAATTAGAGAACAAAATATGTAAGTTGAAGGTTTCATAAAGGATGTATATATATGACATATTTTTTTGTTTCTTTACGAGCTCTCATAGCTCACAAAATTTTGTTACATATCCAGGTTTGAATTATGGTTCCAATCAGACTTCTACTCCATCCAACAATAACTATTTCCATGGATTGTTCCCCTCAAACTTTGACAAAGAATCATGTCTGAGCCGATACGAGTGGTCATTGTTCCGTAAATCATTTACATACATGCCATCTTCATACCTTTTGCACAAGCTAAGAAATTATGAAGATCTCCACAAAAAATGCGGCCCAAATACACCTCTTTATGAGAAGTCGATTCAGCAATTGAACTCAGGTCACAGTAGTATAGAACCGATGGAGTGCAACTATGTGGTTTGGATCCCTCATAACGGGTTAGGTAACCGAATACTTTCCCTTACAAGTACCTTTCTCTATGCTATTCTCACCAATAGAGTTATGCTAATTCAATTGAATGATGAATTGGTTGATCTCTTTTGTGAACCATTCCCTGATACCTCATGGATTTTGCCTCCTGATTTTCCTATCAAAAACCTAAATGAGCTCAATGTTAACTCTAATGTGACATATGGTAACATGCTAGATAAGCATGTTATAATAAGCAATACTTCAATTAATACCGAGGTTGAGTCATTGCCCTCTTATGTCTATGTCCATCTAGTATATGATTATCATGATTTAGATGGTTTGTTTTTTTGCAATGACGATCAAATTGTCCTCCGAAAGGTCAATTGGTTGTTACTAAAATCCGATCAATACTTTCTCCCATCTCTTTACTCATCAACAACTATGTTTGAAGAAGAACTCGGCCGGTTATTTCCAGCAAAAGAGAGTGTGTTCTACTTACTAGCGCATTATTTAATTCATCCCAGTAACAATGTCTGGGGATTAGTCAGGAGATACTACATGTCTTACCTTGCCAAGGCTGATGAGAAAATTGGTATACAAGTACGCGTTTTTTTTTTCACAAACGTTTCTTCGGATGTTATATTCCAACAGATCCAAAAATGCTCTAAAATGGAAAGTATACTTCCTGAACTTGATTTCAATGGAACAAAAGCCTTCAAACCTAATGAGAAAAATCCTTCGAAAGCAATTTTAGTTGCATCATTGTATTCATATTACTATGAGAAGGTCAAATCCATGTACTATGAGCACTCGGTTAAAACCGGAGAGTTGGTAAGTGTTTACCAACCAAGCCATGAAGAAGAGCAAAAAACTAAGAACCAATCACATAATCAAAAAGCACTTGCAGAGATATATTTGCTTAGTCTTTGTGATGTGCTTATGACAAGTGGTTGGTCCACTTTTGGATCTGTCAGTTCTGGTCTCGCGGGGATCAAGCCAGTAATTTTAATGCCGATTTGGAATAAAAATATACCTCGCATTCCATGTGTTAGAGAAACTTCAATGGAACCATGCTATATGTTTGCGGCAAAACCAAGTTGCAAGGGAAAGACAGTTGATAAGGAAAAATTGCAACAATATGTGAAGCAATGTCCAGATTACAATAATGGGATCAAGTTGTTTGACTAGATCATGAGTAATTTTTATGTAAGGATGTTAATGAGATTATCAAGTTATTTTTATTAGATGAGTGATTTTTATCTAGCTAGGATTTGTTTCAGATGCAATGCAAGTACTAAATATTTAGTTATTTATTTATTACATATTTGTTGGATTGAAACAATTTTGTTAAGTGGTTAACATTACTTGTACAAGTTGAATTTGGGACATGAAATTTTTTATTTTCTTTAAAAAGTAAGTAATTAAGTGATTATGATTAGTTTTTCAAATTTTTTTCTCTGTACAATTAATTTTAGTTTTAAAGTTTTAGTTGAAATATCTTAAGACTTAATATTCAGAATGAATTGCATGTGCACAATATTTACCCTCTTCATTTCCTTGTCATTAGTCCTCTTCATTTCCTTATCATTTACCCTCTTCGCATTGATCTGTGGGATAATGGAATGGATGGCTGAGATTGTACTGCATAACTTTATCTAGCACGGATAATTTCTCTTTAACTTCAATTGTCTTGCTACTATCAATTTGGGGCTGTTGTAGGAATAGAAAAAACATGTTTAGTTGAATTGGAGTCCTGCACCTACACTTATTTTTCAAGAACCAGAGTTATTGAGAATTCATGGACTGCTTATATTGAACATACTCTTATTTTTCTCTAAACAAGGCATGAAACCGGTGATATGAAATTGTTTTGCATTTTCTATATATCTATATTCCTCTTTTTCATTCTCTTAGTTCCCTTCAAAATTCATTACTTCTAACTTCAAATTCCATAATCTTGAGCAATCGACACAAATCAATCTGACAAGAAGCGGATCTGACAAGGAGCGATCGAGCGGCGTCCTGGCTGGTTCCACCAACTGATTGTCTCTCCGAGTTACGCACATTGGTTCTTCTACTTCTTTGTAGTTGGAACCGGGGTTATCAGTTGGGCATTGCACTAAATTCGGTCTGATGTCGGATCTGAACCGTGCAATCCGAATTGCGTTCGTGCGTAATCCTTAAGATTTGTGTGATTGAGGTGTGCGTGAATCGAACGGCTCTAACCGAACATCGGACAGCTTTCTAGTTTGTTTTAGAGCATCCATTTCAAAACAAGGCCATGAATTTACCCAAAAAAGAAGGGCCCTCAGAAAAAAAAAATGGGAGCAGTGAAAAGTAAATTGGATGAGCAATTTGATGACGACTGTTTATGTGATAGGGACATTCATCCAAGCACTTCATTTATACAATTTTAAAGTTCAAATAGTAGATTTGAAGTGCTTATCAAGTTCTCTATTTTAAAATGTGTTTGGACATCAAATTTTACATTTTTGGAAAACAAAATATTATTTTTTTAGGATGTTTAAAAATTATGTAACAAAATAATAAATAATTTCCAAAATAAATATAAATTTTGGTCTCCACGCACATTATAACATGAATAACATGTTGAGCACTTCATATAAAATACTTGAACTTTGAATTATGGAGAACATGAAGTGCCTGACGACGGCCTGAAAGTTAATTATTAGCAAGAATGCACTGAAAGTTAATTATACCCAGTCTCTCTAGATACTATTTAATTTGTACCCTTATTTAAATATTTATATTTTGTAGTAGTCTGAAAATTATAAAATATTATGTTAATTAATTGACTCGTTAAATTAATTAAACCAAAATTATAGGGGTAACTATTTACATTGGTGGTGAAATAATAAACGAGCCACATACTGTTGATTATAGTGTCGGAACTGAGTTAATTTTAGGGGTATAACCAAGATTATTTACCATCGCTTGGGTTGGATAAGGGCCAATATGAACTCGGTTTACAACCAGAATAAATTAATGCCATATATGCCAAGAAAGCAGTATGTTTATAACAACAATAAAATATTGGTACAGTGACAAGATTCATGAATAATTTGTTTTCAGGTGTCAACGAACTGAACAGTAAATTATTCGGTTGACTAAACATTGACCAAATTATTCACCAATAATTCGCTAATTTTATGAATTTTCTGGAATTTTATGAATTATTCACGAATAATTTGCGTTTTTTAGCTCCTTCGTGGGATTGAGATCTCCGATATGGACTCAATGTATAATTTTAAATTATTTTTTAAATATACTCGAATTATTCCTGAATTACAAATTTGATCTGATATAAACTCAATAGTTCCAACCTCCATTTAACCCATCAAGACAATTCCTTGTCAGAGGATAGTGCACAGAGTCAAGTGTGGTACTGTCAATCTGTAGGAATTCGTATCCTCTGCGTTAACTCAAAAGATAATCTTTTGAGTTAATGCATCATAACCATCCGATCTGTCTTGAAGTTCGTGCATATTAGATTCGCACTAATATTAAAGAGTTCCTATGTTATAGGTAGGAGCTGAATTGGTCCCGTCTAAAAACAAACGGTTGAAATTCATCAACTCAAAAGAATCCTTTCGTGTTAATGCAGAGGATACGCATTCAATTTGTAGCGGGTCTTAGTCGGGCTTAAACAGCTACTTTCGACAATGTACATGGCGAGTATGAGGTACTATCAGTGGGAGAGAAGGTCCCATTCGACATGCAAGGTCCTATCCAACGAAGTCTAACTTTTTCAGCACATGATGCAATTTGTATTTTTTTAATTTGTATTCTACTATTTTGATGAAATTTGAATTGTTATTAAGTTTGTCCACTCTGACTCAAATCCTGACAGCGTCACTGTTAAATATTGACCGTTACAATTTTAATTCATTCAATAATTGATCAAATTTATTTAAAAATTCATCATTTTTATACTATAGATTTTATCAAACCAATTTAATTACAATCTCTGCGAAGCAATATGCATGGTATCAATATTCAAAATGCATGATATGCATAAATTTTTAATCGCTTTCCAAACGCGAATTTCAAAAGTATAAATTATTTTTACGGTCGAAATCTATTGTGAATGAATCTCTACTCATATATTAAAACTAGATAAAATAAATATAAAATATTTCTATCTACGTTTATAAAATACATGCGTAATATTAAAAAATCATTATTTCATTTACTGGCAAAGAAAAATACTCTTCATGTAAAAGATTACAGATTCAAAAATCCAAATAGAAGTACTTTAATAACATTGAAAATTGAAAGGATTTAGGCCTCCATTTTCTAAAAAAAACAAGAAGAATAGTTCCAGTCAATTTATTTATTTTTTTAAAGAAAAAACTTGTATCTTGTAGCTCAACACTCAAATGAACAAAAATAAATAATACCTGGCCCAATGATGAAGCCCAAAAATCTACAGCCCAAAAAATAATTCTCCGCTCAGCAGCCCGTTAATTTAATCTTGGGTCCCACCCGAAATTAATTAACAAAAGATAACAAAAGATACCTATATGGAAGTCAATATTCTCTGAGGTATCAAAATAATTCTGTTTAGATCCAGACCGTCTGATAAGAAAGCACGCTGCTACAATATTCTCCGGATGATGATCGAACGGTTTAGATCTAAAAAGAAATACTCTGTTACCTAAGTTGTATCAACTCAACATACTTCGATTGACGCTGCGGTAAAATATTTTAACAGAGTAATATTTGCTTCATGCAGCGCACATACTGTTAAAATCAAAACTGCACTGCATAAGCATGAAGCCAGAACTGCTCTGTTAAAAACTTTACCCTCACGCTGCCCCAAAATCTCTCTTTCGATCCGATCATCAATCAATCGCATCAATCCCCCTTTTCCTTCGGTGAGTCTCTTCCGATTCAAGCGTTTTCTCGCCTAAAATCAACCTGATCGACTTTTCTAAGGTTCAAATGTTAATTTGATTTATTTTTATTTTTTCCTTTTTTTGGTGGGTGGGGTTCTAAACAGGTCCAGATGAACACTTAGGAGGAATTGATTGATCACGACCGTTAAATCGAGTAAAAGGAGAAGAAGAAGAAGCGAAAAAGGGAAGATGGTTTTGGTGCTAGCAATTGGAGATCTGCACATACCACATAGGGCACCTGATTTGCCAGCTAAGTTCAAGTCTATGCTTGTACCTGGAAAGATCCAGCACATTATTTGCACGGGGAATCTCTGTATTAAGGTAAACTTTGTTAAATAAACTTTTATTCATTTACTGGTAAAATTTCAGTTTGACCTGATCTGATGCTGGATTCATTTACTGGTACTAGTATCCCTTTTACTGTCTGGTTTGTTTATTGTTTGTGGTTTCATTACTGATAACTACCTATGGTTCCTGTATTTACTGGTACTGGTATCCCTTCTATCAGTGGAATGATCATATTAAAAGTATAAAATTACAACTATGGGGTTCATAATGGAACAATTTTTATATACATGTGGGATTCAAATATGAATTTGCTCAAGGGAAATACTAGTATAACATAAAAAATACCATATATAGGTGTATAAATATGGTATTCAACTATTTCTTCTTTTCTGGATGTGACAAGTAAAAGATGCACATTTAATCTGTTTATAATTATTTGGGATAAATATATTTGAGCTCTTAATATCTGATACGCCAGTTGCTTCCTGAACTGTCTAAGAGAGATATTTAGTCCACTGTTTAGTTTGTTATTGTTATAGAGTTGAACTGGCTCTATTGGTTTCATTTTTTTGTTGATCAAGTATAACCAAACAATGTAGCTTTTATACTTAAGTGAGGCTATTATACTATGCATAGCGCAGATTGGTCCGTACTATGGATCAATATCTTGGTAGAAATCACTACTTTTGAATGGTCTGGAATTTTATATCAACTGATTTTCTACCTATCTAAAAATATTCTAAAAATTGTAAAATTTGATCTACAAGCACATTTTCCTTTTCATATGGAGATCATGTTGAACGATTCAGATCGACTGTTTGAACTTTAAAAATAAAGATATTAATCCAGTTGTCAAGCAAATGCAATCTATCCATCAAAGTTCTCCAACCTAATATTTCTTAAACCACAAGTAGATTCATTTCTCCTAATGTCAATGCAACTAAAACATTATAATTAATTGGTCTTGTCAAATTGGGTTGTCCCATAATTGGCCCTTGGTTTAGTGTTTCTGTTGTGTTCTAATTTTTTTATTATAATGGTTTCATTGTGGCAAGTGCTGTTAGTTTCATTTTTTCGTTGTTTTTCTTTTGATATATGGAAATTCTTGGTTCTGTAGTCTAACATGTTATGAAATGTCCATTGGAATTTGTAATTCAGAACTTTAGTAACCGTAAACTGAGGAAAGGCTTTGTGTACTAAATAATCATCTTTCGCTCCTGCTCTATCTCTTTCTTTCTTTCTTTTTACTTGTTTTGGAACATTGGCAGTGACTGTGAACTATAATTTCATTAACAGATATAAAAGTAATACACTTTCTCTCCTGCTCTCTTTTTCTTTGGAAATGCTTGGCAGATGCTTCTCTCTCTCTCTCTATCTATATCTTCCCATCTCCTCTAATCTATTTAAATAAGTCGCATCATGCATGCACAGGGGCGGACCCACATTGGCCTAGGGTAGAGCAATTGCCCTACCCTGAACTTTGAAAAATAGCTTCCAGCTGAAATTCCCTCTCCTATGCCGCTGTTGAAGTATCAAGTATGTGCTTGAATAATTGGATTGGTTGAATTCGTATCTTGTTTGATCGGTTATGAATTAAATTTTTAATTTTTAATTAACACTAGAACTAAATTGTGAGTATGGATTTAGATTTGAAACCGGATTTAAGAGCTGCTCGATTAATTCAAACCCTAACAGCCTTGCTTTTTTCTCTTGTCAAAGTGAATTTTTCCTCTCAAGTTAAGTATTCATATATCATATTTGATTTGTCATAACTCATAATTGATGGTTTCAAGCACAACAGGATTACTCTCAGCTCTTCAGATTTATAATTTTAAATTATAAATCTCATACCATTCTCAAGTACCATTTTAAAAATAAATAATAATATATACTGATTTAATACAGGATGGTATTTCTTTTTCCCTTTTTTTCATATCAGTTATGCAGTGTTTTAGTTGTATTGAATTGCCAGAATGGTCCTGATGTACCACCTTTTACCCATATGTTCCCAAAAGATTAAAATTTGCATTTTGGCCTTGAAATGTTATGATTTGTACCTTTCTGTCCCTTCTATAATCTTCGATCCAAAAGATTGCAAAAAGTTCCTAATAAGCATTATGATTTTCAGAATTGATTGTTTTTTTAGCTATTTGAACCCAATTATTTAGTATGCTGTTTAAAGCACTGGTTCTTCAGGTAATAGCAAGTGCAACCATTGGATATTAATGTGCTAACCATTTTTTTTATAGTATTCTCCCTTTAAGTGTCTCTGGTGGGTTGTAAAAGGATGGTGAGTGGAGATTTCGGGTGTAAATTGAATTTGTCCATTTCCTTCATAACCTTTATTTGTCATTTCTATATTTACAGCTCCAGACACCTTTTAAAATCTTTAATGGTGCAACAAGAACAGTAACAATGCTATGTCATTGTCATTAAGCAAATTAATAGTTTCGAAGCAAATTTGATATTTTAAAATAATTCTGGGTGAGGTAATTTTAATTCTTGCAACCATAGAATTATTTTGAAATGATGAATCTGTTTTTGTTTAATTTTGTACTTTTTTTTATTTCTTTTTGTACATAGGAGGTGCATGATTATCTGAAAAGCCTATGTCCCGACCTGCATATAACTCGCGGGGAATATGATGAGGATGCAAGGTATCCCGAAACCAAGACACTAACCATTGGTCAATTTAAACTTGGCTTATGCCATGGCCATCAGGTAGCACTTCTTTTTATTTGTTTTGGAATTATACACTTTTTCTATAGTCAACATTCTGTATGCTTATTTTGTTCATATATATAACAGAATAGTCTAGCTTTCAAATTGGGATTTTTATTTTCTTAACTGAAGTTATTTATTTGCCATTTTATGTAGTTGATCTATTCGATCAATGTTCTAGTAGCTGCATTGGATCTAGGGGTAAAGATTTTAACAGAGCAGTTTTGGCTATATGCAGCAAACAAACCATATTGAGCGCTGTTTTGATTCTATAGTCCGTGTGCTGCACGAAGCCAAAACTGCTTTGTTAACATCTTTACCCCCTTTCAATGTTTATATGATTAATAAGCTCCTGCATATTGACAGGTAGTGCCATGGGGTGACTTGGATTCACTGGCAATGCTCCAGAGGCAGCTAGATGTTGACATTCTTGTAACGGGTCATACCCATCAGTTTAAGGCGTACAAGCATGAGGGTGGTGTCGTCATAAATCCAGGCTCAGCAACAGGTGCCTATAGCAGCATTACATATGATGTAAACCCTAGTTTTGTGCTAATGGACATAGACAGCCTTCGTGTTGTGGTCTATGTATATGAGTTGATCGATGGAGAGGTGAAAGTTGACAAAATTGATTTCAAGAAGACGGCAACTGTTCCTTCGTAAGATTAGCATTTTTCTTTTTTGTGGTTTATGTCTCTGTTTTTTTTATCTTGTTTTGTTAAAAGAATTTATATTTCTGTTAGCAATTGATTAGAATATAAAGATGGGTTAGTTTGTGGCTGTGTTATAATTTGGTTGAGAAGTTGAGAATATTTATGCCATCTGACGTATCTGTTCTTTTTTTTTGTGTTATCTTTTGAATAAACTGGAAAATATCAGAATTGTTATCAGAGTTTAAAGAGATTGTTAATTTTTATAAATAAGATCAACTACTAGAATCAATTACTAGATACCAACCATTATTTTTTTCTTTTTTCTGGTGTACAACTTACAAGAGCTCAAATTCACCTGTTCAATCTCAATTTTATTTTTATCTGAAAAAGAGTTCAGGATTATACATTTGCAGAATATTTAACCTATCAATTTATAGATTGTCAGGAATTAGATTTTTACCATGTTAACATTCATTATAACAGTCAGATTATAGGTTACATTTATCTAATTATAGCTCTCAGGAAACTAAACTATGCAATACAAACTAGCTAGTGGAATGGAATATTATGGCTACAAGCTTATCCAAAAATAGAAAAAACAATAAATATAACACTAGAATTAATAAAACCATTTTTTTTATTTTATTTTAACAAGTTTTAAATTCCTTGTGTTTGTAAGTTCATAAATTAGTATAAAATATAGTCCTTCGAAGGAACTTGATGGTGAGAAACTACCTTAAAGAGAATTAATAAATTCTTCAAAAATAACTCTTCAGATATCTTCCTTTAGATAAATAATAATGGGATTAGGTTTTGTCCAAAGGGCTTTGGACAAAGCCTCATCCAAAGTTAAGCTTAAACGTCCAATTTGCATTGAGATTCGTGCAAATATATTTTAAAATTAATAAATTTAAATGGTTTCTTGAATCTAAATATCTGTACGAATTTTGATGTGGATCAAACAGTTTAGGTCTAGTTTTGGATGAGATTTTGTCCAAAGCCATTTGGACAAAACCCCCATGGTCAATTTAGTTATTAATAGAGGTCAATAACAGGTTAAATAAAAATCAAGTTAATATAAAAATAAATACTTAGTTTAAAAATAAGTAAATAGAATATTTTGTTAATTTTTTTGAAGACTTCAAGAAAATTCAAAAAATATTGAGATAGAGCTATATTCAGCCTTCCTCTTTACTAATTTCCCATATTACCCAAAATAACTTTATTTTTTCATATATAGATATATACTCATGGTTGGTTATAAATTACCCATACTCTTAATCTCCTCTCTCTCAACACCATTTTCATACATCAATGGCGCCTCCCTCTTCTTCCAAAAGAGACAGAGATCTTCCTGACCACCTACTTTACAAAAATATCCTGCCTCATCTCCCTTTTAAATACCTCACCATATTGAAATGCATTTCCAAGGAATTACATTCACTAATAAGTACTGATGAAAAATTTGCCATCGATCAGTCTCGCTCAGCAGACACTTCGTCAAGTAGCTTCGTTTACTTGATGGATGGAGTCTTAACATTTTTCCCTGACCCAACATTGGTAGGTGTCCCCGACCCATCCCTCAATTTCCTCAACCCAACCTCTTTTTATGATAAGATCATTTTAGCCTCCTGCACAAATGGCCTCCTTCTTCTTCATGGTGAATTCAATTGCAAGGAATCCCTGTGCGTGTGTAATCCTGCTACTAAAGAGATGGTGTTTGTACCAAAACGTTTCGACCGGGACTTATATTTTGTCGATAAAATGGGTCTTGCTTATGATCCTTGTGAGTTACCAAATCGATTCACCATTGTTTACCCTCTCCTGGACCACAATAGAGATGGTCACTTGTACCAGTTTAACGTCTTTCATTCAAACACTGGAAAATGGACACTTTCGAGCACGAGCGTATATCTAGACTCATATTCGCTAGCAAGGAAAGCAGTGTGTGCAAAGGGGGCGATATATTGGTGTTGTACAAAGCACCTTCTGTGGTATGATACAAAGAAGGATTTAGGAGGGTATGTAATGTTACCAGTCATAGAAGGAATGATTCATGTAGGAGTCAATGATGGTGTAATCACGTTTTGTCGTGCTTGGGCTGGCGGGATCGAGGTGTGGAAACTGACTGGAGGGTCCTGCTGGGTTAGGTTGCATGCGACTAGTTGGGACAGTATGTTGGATGTAGTTAACTTCTGTCGTGACATGCAATTGTGTCGCAAAAGCCAGTCTGAATTGTTCTTCATGCAACACACCATATTCCCAGTAGGGTTTGATGGGCAGTTTGTTTACTTCACGGTTCGACGGAAGAAGGATGGAATTAACAAATCAAGATTCTTTTGTTGGGAAATTGAGACCACACTAGCTGAAGAGAAAGATCAGATCATTGTATGGGAACCATGGTTAACCAATCAAATCTTCAAATACGCTAACAGCATGGCTAGAGTGCCACAAATTTTGAATGGGACTTCTTAGAAAATTGGCATATAATTTTCTCTACCGAGTTGTAATGAAAAAATATACGTATATTGGTTTGGCTTGCCAGAGTTGTTTACATAATTTTTTTAGGATTCTATAATTTTGTGTAGAGTGGTTATCTAATTTTACAATTTCACAAGCAGATGTCTTCTAACGAAGTTGGTTATGTTGTGATCTCTGATCAATTTCAATGAAAAAGGATTGTCCTCTTTATTGTGAGAGTTTTTCTAAGCTTTTTGTTTCTTTTAAGTGTTAGAGAGATTGTTTTTGTTTACTCATCTTCAGTAGTTTCATGTTGTATAAAGTTGTGTGGAACATTTTTATTTCTTTTATTTTCTAGCTAGAATGAATATTCAACCAACCAAACTGTAATTTGTTTTTAACAGAAAATCAAACACAAAATTAATGAAGTAATGGTGAAGCAGTAGGAAAACTAGCTAATTGGATGACAAGTAGTTCAATTATTAGGCTTTCCTCTTCAAAAACATGGATGGCAAGCATAATTAACTTGATTTATTCAACCATTCAACATAAGCATGCCTAGTAATACCCATTAATAACAAAGGATTAATTTCCTAACAATATATTCTTTTGTAATCAAGTATAAACTGTTAGAACAAATCCAAGTAAAATAACTGCAAACCCAATATTGAAAAGGAAACTAAACGAATCAAATAACTGCAAGTGAGAACAAATCCGATCTTCACTCTGAACATAGTTCAACTTCAACATTCTTTCATCTAACACATGACCAAGAGAGCTCAATGGTCTACCACTCCACAAAGGCTAAACCAAGTACAAACAATCCATATACAACATGAAAATACTTAAAAGGCAAAAAAGAAAATAACCAAGTGTCAATTAGTCACTTCTCCATTTTACCGGCTTAATTCCCTAGTTCTCGAAATCAACCTTCTATGCTTTGCGGGCCCTTTTGCATGAAGAAACGGGACATTCACTATTGGAAGACGACTGTTACAGAAAAACAGATAAACAGATAAACAGATAAACATAAATAGAATAAATCTATATATTCTTGTCAAATACAAAAGAGTAAATTTCCCATAGGAAATAGTTGCATATAAGACAGAAAAAAAAATGAAAAATGAAAAGCCAAAATCACTGTATTCCTCTCTCATTTTCTTCAAAATACAACCAACTAAGATCCTATCCTCAACACTAGTCTCCATATAAACAAGAAAGAAGGGAGGGCTACTAAGAGTAGAATCAAATATATTCAATAACTCATCGAATATTTCTCAATTCATGGAAGACTTGTTGTTCCTGCAACTTTGAATGAACTTGTTCCATAAGAGAGCTGTATATTTTATATAGGTACCGGCTGAGATGCAGACTTTTTTCTCTTGCTCCTGTTATTCGGGTCCCTCTCATTTATTGGGTTATTTGCTGCTTCCGTCACAACTTCATGAACTGTTGGTAAATTATTGATCATGCTAAATAGCTCACTCCTGTACTTACATACACACAAGTAAGCAAAGAATAATATGTTATCTAATATAGTGTAGTTTTGTTAAGTATATGAAATGCTGTGCCAATGAAAAACTAGTTAAAACAATCAAAGGAAGGATCAAGTACTAGAAAAATTCATCCCAGGGTTTATTATACAGTTTGATATGGATCCAATAATATCAGTCAATCACACATGATAAAAACAATGCATATTTTTGTGAGTATTAATTAAATTTATGATGTTTTCAAAATCTCCATGAACCTAAAAAGCGACAGGAATAATTTTATAATTATTCTTTTTTTTTTTAAAGAAAAACCTCAACATGCTACTGTAGAAGAATAATTTGTGCATTTTCTTAACTAATTGAAGGTTTTTCAGTATAGAGGGCAGTTTTGATTATCACCTGGAGTCTTGGTCCAAGCCAAAGTGGTTCCCCAAGTAGAATGCGACAGCTAGTAGCCACGAATCACTGTGCACAGCAACAATGGCAAGCCATTCTTTTATGGGTTCAACTCTGGCAAAATTAATGCCTAAAGTTGGCTCAGGTATATCTGGTGGGACCATGTCTTCAGGCAACTTCAGATCCCATGTCCCATTTGAGAGCCCATATAGACCTAACTCCTCCTGATCTGAATATTATTTAAACAATAAGAGAGAAAAAATTTATCTGCAAGGGAAAACTACCATATAGGTATATAATACAATAACAAACTGTTTCTATTGCAAAAGTATTTTTGAGTTCAGAAGAAACATACTTTTAAAACCAAATTAAGCAAATAACTGTTATGACGGCTTTTTTAACACCTAATAAATTCTAATAATTATTACAGCACTCACTAGGATCGCAACGCCTGTAGAAACTTTCAGCATCTGCAAAAACAAATTGTTATGGAAATAAAAGGTAAATACCACCTTCTTAGAAGGTACTGGTGCTTAAAACTTTAATCTAAACCCAACAAGTAAAATACTAAACAAGACTGGAAGATTTAATGCAAGAAGTTGCTTGGCAGTTGCAATTTTATGAACACAAGGGGCAAAAATAAGAGCACAGGGAGAGATATCATGATCAGAAATATGGAACAAGGCGCTTCTGGTATCACTGAAGGGTATATTGAAGTCACTTGTACGATTTCTGGTACAGCACGCTTGGGAGACCAAGCGGGAATGCCTACTGGTAAAGCTACTGAGGTCTATCAGTTTCTGGTATGGGCCCAGGCACAGAGGATATGATTGCTGTAAAAGGGAAGCATGGACTAAAGGGCTGGTACCGAAACTGGTACCGCTGGTACAGAGGTTGGAGATGAGCTTAATTGCACCCCAGATGGACCAGAAGAGAAAGAATAAACCATGCACAAACTACTAAATACAAGGTTTCATGCAAAAGAACATGACAGTAAATGGAAGATTTACCGGTGGTGAGAGCCTTCAAAATGCCAGCTCGTCTCGCTTTGAAATCCCTAAACAACCTCCGGATTGTGTGAGATGTACTCGCTTTTGTTGTTGAGTTAGTTTCACTCTACAAACAGTTTGCATAAGAAATGGGAGAGATGTAATGGTTAGGTGTGTGTACTTCGGATTTGTGGCTTTTATCATTTCAATTTTTAGTAAACATCACACCAGATCAAGATAACAAATAAAATTGTGGTTTTTTTTATTAGTTTCCAAAGTTTCAGAAATTTCCAACCCCTAAGAAAACATCTCCAGAAATAAAAAATCCAGAGATATACTTCTTTCATTAATCTTTTTATAAAAAAAACGCACCACAAACAGAGAGAGAATAGGAATATCGGTATATATTTTCTTGGCTAACAGAAGATTTGTAGGTATAATTAAAACAGAAACAGGCCCCAAAAGGAGAAAAAGCAAGAAGAAGAGAAGTGGGTAGGCATCAATGTGCTGAAAGAATGTTTCATCCCTGATTTGTGAAAATCAAGAGAATATCTGGAGAGAAAGCAGGGAGAGGAGGAACAAAAGGGAGAAATACCTCGAAAGCTGGATCGTCAGAGGAGGTGGAGGCGGAGGTAGTTGGCACCATCTCCTCATCTTGATAAAATCTTTCTCTTTCTTTCTTCATTTTGATTTGAGGTTTTCTCTTCATGTTCTTTTGCTTTCTCAGTCTGTCTGTGTGAGAGCGGGAGATGGGAGACTGATGGTTTTAAGGCTTTAGCGGATCTTTATCTGATCTTGAAAAGATGGTTTAATACTGGAAATGAACGGGTCGGATTAAGACAGATTTTTATTGTCAAAGTCCAACTCCATACCCAACCAGGTAATTAAATTGTTAATATCTGGTCTTTTATTATCCTGAAAATGTAGTTCAGATTTAGGCGTTAAGACCACCAAATGGGCTTGAATTATACAAGCCCAAACTGCCTAGGAAAAAAGCTGACTTGCTAAAGATACTATATACGATTACTGTTGATGCTCAGATTTTTTTTTTTTTTTTGAGTAAAGTTGGAGGTCAAACCATCCAACTATTTAATACCCTTGTTATTACAACAAATGATTTCCTCCATCTGAATTTGAAACCCATGACTTCTCACATAAAGACTAAATGCTTGAACGAAATGTCCCTAGACCAAATGCTAGTTCTTTGATGCCTAAATCGAATAAATAAAGTGCTTGGACGAATGCCCCTATCGCATAAACAGTCGTCATCAAATTGCTCGTCCAATTTCCTTTTCTACTGCTTTCATTGTTTTTTTTATTTTTCTGAGGGTCCATTTTTTTGGGGTAATTAAATTCATGGCCTTGTTTTGAAATGGATGCTCTTAACAAAATATACTAGAAAGCTGTCCGATGTCCGATCAGAGATGTTTGATTCACGTTAAGATTCGCGCACACCCTCAATCACACAAATATTAAGTATTATGCAGGAACACAATTTGGATTGCACGGTTTAGATCCAACATCAGACCGAATTTGGTGCAATACCCATACGACACCCCCGGTTCCAACTAGAAAAAAGTAGAAGAAGAACCGATGTGCGTAACTCGAAGAGACGATCAGTTGGTGGAACCAGTCAGGCGCCACTCGCTCCTTGTCAGATCCACTTCTTGTCAGATCGATTTTTGTCTACTGCTCAAGATTATGGAATTCGAAGTTACAAGTAATGATTTTTGAAGGGAACTAACAATACCCCTGTTTGGATGGAGAGTAGAGGAAGAGGAGATGAATAATAGAAGTGAATGGAATAGAATAAAAGGAGAGACTAACATATTTAACTTCTTCATATTTTGTTGATTAATGATCGAAAATAAATTTAACTAAGATTTCCTTCTTATTTCTTGTTTGGTTGATTTAAATGTACAAGGTTAATGAGAAATTCGATAGCTGTTGTAGGTTTGTGACAACAAACTTATATAAGAATTATATAGGTAAGATATAGGGTTAGGCATTTGTATTTTTTTTCTAAAAATATTTACAACGAAATTTATTTTCATCCGTTACACCCCAAATTGGGAGAAAAACAATTCTATATGATACAATGTTAAACCTTTTACCTCTTGTACTCTTTCACTTCTGACATAATTTTGTCAACTAAACACGATTCGACAGAAAGTTTTCTTTTATTTCTATTCGCTTTCTTCCTCTACTCTCCAATGAAAAAGTGGAATATAGATAGAAAATGCAAACAATTTCATATCACAGGTTTCATTCCTTGTTTAGAAAAAAAATAAGAGGATGTTTAATATTGGATCCTGATAATTATCCCTGCATTAACTTCCATAATTATCATGGGGGACCATCAAAACTCCAGCACTGATTTTTTTTTAAGTATTAATACTTATATATTCATGGAATTATTTATTTCTAAGAACGGAAGTAAACCTATAAGGTGAACAATTTTATTTATCTCTCCAATCAAATAACTACATGGAGGGGCGCGTACACGTTTTTAGAGGTGAGTTTTTTTTCTTCATTCAATTTCGTCCACATTTCTGACAATCTATAAGAAATTTTGCGAATCTAAACCACAAACGTCTTTTACGCAATTTTCTCTTTCAAATGAAATACATGATAATATATTTTTAGGCTCGTCATCACACAAGTATTTATTACTCATCGTTGAAATATTTATACGTACCTATATACTTGCAAATATTTTTTAAATATAACACTAACTATTATTCTTTAATATTAGAAGTCCATTAATTCTCAATAACTCTGGTTCTTGAAAAATAAGTGTAGGTGCAGGACTCCAATTCAACTAGACATGGTTTTTCTATTCCTACAACAACCAAAGAATTGATAGTAGAAAGACAAGGTTGAATAGATTATCTCTTCATTAATAAAAAATGGGGCTATGTATGAGGCTCGCTTATGGTTATACAGTACAATCTCAGCCATCCATTAATTCCATTAACCCACAGATCAATGCGAAGAGGGTAAAAGATAAGGAAACGAATAGGGTAAATATTGTGCACAATTCATTCTGAATATTAAGTCTTAAGTCATTTCACTAAAACTTTAAAATTAAAATTACTTGTACAGAGAAAAAAAATTGAAAAACTAATCAGAATAACTCACTTACTTTTTAAAGAAAAAAAATATATAATTTCATGCTCCAAATTCAACGTACAAGTAATGTTAACCACTTACAATATTCTTTCAATCCAACAAATATGTAATAAATAAATAAATAAATATTTAGTACTTTGCATTAATTGCATCTGAAGCATTTCCTACCTCGATAAAAATTCACTCATTTAATTAGTAAATATAATTTCATATTCTTATTAACATTCTTACATAAAAATTACTCATCTAGTCAAACAACTTGATCCCATGATCAAAATCGACCTGGATATTGCTTCACATATCGTTGCAATTTTTCCTTATCAACTGTCTTTCCCTTGCAACTTGGTTTTGCCGGATAAGGATAGCATGGTTCCATTGAAGCTTCTCTAACACATGGCATATCAGGTATATTTTTATTTAGAATTGACATTAAAATTACCGGCTTGATCCCCGTGAAGCCAGAACTGACATATATCCAAAAGTGGATCAACCACTTGTCATAAGCACATCACAAAGACTGAGCAAATATATCTCTGCAAGTGCTCTTTTATTGTGTGATTGGTTCTTAGTTTTTTTCTCTTCTTCATGGGTTGGTTGGTAAACACTTGCCAACTCTCCGGTTTTAACCGAGTGCTCATAATACATGGATTTGAACTTATCGTAGTAATATGAATACAATGATGCAACTAAAATTGCTTTCGAAGGATTTTTCCCATTGGGTTTGAAGGCTTTTGTTCCATTGAAATCAAGTTCAGGAAGTATACTTGCCATTTTAGAGCATTTTTGGATCTGTTGGAATATAACATCCGAAGAAACGTTTGTGTACCAAAAAACGTGTACTTGTATACCAATTTTCTGATCAGCCTTGGCAAGCTAAGATATGTAGTATCTCCTGACTAATCCCCAGACATTGTTACTAGGATGAATTAAATAATGTGCTAACAAGTAGAACACACTCCCTTTTGCTGGAAATAACCGGCCGAGTTCTTCTTCAAACATAGGTGTGGATGAGTAAAGAGATGGAACAAAGTATTGATTGGATTTTAGTAACAACCAATTGACCTTTCGGAGGACAATTTGATCATCATTGCAAAAAAACAACTTATCTAAAGCATGATAATCATATACTAGATGGACATAGACATAAGAGGGTAACGACCCAACCTCGGTATTAATTGAAGTATTGCTTATTATAACATGCTTATCTAGCATGTTACCATATGTCATATTAGAGTTAACAATATATAACGCATCATATGTAATTGATTTTATTTTCCTCCATATCAACAATATATAACGCATCATATGTCTCACGCAGTTGTTGAAGACTACTGCACGTGCCTCTCACAGTAGTTAAAGAATACAATTAGTTCTACTTCTTAATTTACTTCTACTTACCTTTTATAGTCTTGTGATTAGTCACATTTTGTATTAGCTATGACCTTATATTTTGTAGTTGTCATTAGTTTCTATACAGTTCTCTTCTTATTGTAGTTTTATTCTATGAACTTGTGTCCCTATCTTTGTATGAACAATTATGTTTCTAATGAAACAGGTGGTTATCCACTTTTTCAAAAAAAAAAAAAAAATACAATTAGTTGCAAACATGTTAGAGGCACTAGTCCGAAAAACTGTTGACTTTCATTAATTTGTCTATATAAGAACTAGGGATCATCGTTAATTTGGTACCAAATTGCAAACTGATCAGTTAAGGTAAGTAGGATTGACATAAATAAAAATGGCTTCCTTAAGTTGTCCTTCTATGTACTCTTGTTTATTCTTGTTGGGGTAGCAATCCAAAGTACTGAATTTGGTGTGGAAGCACATGTTGGTGGCATATCAGGTGCACTTGTACAATTTGGTAATGTCACTACTCCTACCTGTGGTCCTGATAGATCATGCTCTTTCTGTGAAGCTCTTTGTCCTGATGGTGTAAGATGTTCTCGCTGTCATATTGTTCTTGATGAAAAACAAACATGTTTTAGTCCTGTTTTTGGAGAAAGATGTTCTCGCTATGAAGCTCGTCCTGCCGAGGTGGACTAAGATGTACTCGATGTGGAACTTCTTCTAGTGGTGTAAGAAGATGTTCCGAATTTGAAGTTGGTTTAGATGATGTACCAAGATGTTCTCCTTGTGAAGTTCAAGCTGAAGTTGAAGTTGGTGTTTATGATGTACCACCATGTATCCCTACGTCTGAATATCCTTGATTATGTTACTCCCAGAATCTCAAATAAACCATATTAAACTTGAATTGTGGAGTTTGTATATACAATTGTTGTTTTGTTGAGTGTGCATGGTTATGTAATTGATTTTTCAATAATTCTTTGTTTTAAAATTTAATTCTTTTCTATAATTGTTGTTGTATTTTCATCCATTTTGGATGTATAATTATCCGCTAATCCTTTCCTAGTGTACGTATTTAATTTGTTTTTAATGCAAGGAAGCTGAAATGCTTAGATGTAATGATTTTTCGGCTTTATTTTTTTCTTGGACCGGTGATTTTATTTTTTTAGGTATATAGTACTTTATATACGGGCGAATTTCTTACCGGACATTTTTATTAATACCCAAAAAAAAAGTTAATTTTAAAAATAACCCCGTATTAGATTTTTTTTCAAAACTGCTCCCACCGTACCGCTCGGCCCAAAGGTGGCCGATTTCTTACCATTGGAATTTGCAAATAAATCAATAATTTCACTCGTCAAGTTACTATAATATATTACTACCGAACCGATGGCTACTGCCCCAATAGTGGAAGTATATACCTCTTCCAATGGCTCGGAACCGACGGCATTGCGCACCTACGCCATCGGGTCGTGATTACAAACAGATGGCGTTTCTTCCAAATGGTGTTACAAATTGACGTTGCTGTGAATTCAATGGCACCTCTTGTATTTTTTTTAAAAGATGGCAAAGGTCCTTAACACCGTCTGTTGGATTTGTTTTCCGATGACAAAAGTTAGATGCACCATATGTTTTGTTTGTATTGGCGTTTGGCAGATGTGGTTATTTATCATTGTCATATGTTTTTTAAAAATAGGATATTTGATAATTTCGTCGAATACATAAGAAAGTTTAAAAATATTGATAGCTATATTCAGCCTCCCTCTTTACTAATTTTATGGATATTACTCAAAATAACATTTTTCTGTATAAAAATACTCATGGTTAATTCGTTCAAAATAACACATAATCTCTCTCATTCTCTTTATCTCTCTCAATACCTTTTTCATACATGCATGGCACCTCCCCCTTCTTCCGAAAGGCACAATAATCTTCCTGACCACCTACTTCACAAAAATATCTTGCCTCATCTCCCTTTTAAATACCTCAACAGTTTGAAATGTGTTTCCAAGGAATTGCATTCACTAATAAGCACTGATGCAAAATTTGCAGCCGATCAGTCTTGCTCAGCGGACACTTCATCAAGCAGCTTTGTGTACATGTCACATGGTATCTTATCATTCTTCCCCGATCAAGCATTGATAGGCATTCCCGATCCATCCCTCAAATTCCTTAAACCAACCACTATAATTTATAGAGAGCGCAGGCTAGTCTCCTGCACAAATGGGCTCATTCTTCTTGAAGGCAACTTTACTCCCAAGTTATCCCTCTGCGTGTGTAATCCTGCTACCAAAGAGAAGGTGTTTATACCAGAAATTGACGGCTGGGAGAAATATTCTTTATGTGAAATGGGTCTTGCTTATGATCCTAGCGAGTTGCCAGATCAGTTCACCATCGTACAACCTCCGATATACAGCCGTAGCTGTAGAGATGGTTGTTTGTACAAGTTTAACATCTTTCGTTCAGACACTGGCAAATGGACCTGTTCGAACCAGAGCGTAAATTTGGGTTCATATTGGGAAGCAGTTAAACCAGTGTATGCGAAGGGGGTAATATATTGGTGTTGTTTAGAGTACCTTTTGTGGTATGATATAAAGATGGATTTAGCAGGGTCTGTAGTATTGCCAGCGAAAGAAAAATGGATTCATGTAGGAGTCTATTCCGGTGAAATCACATTTTGCAATGCTTGGGTTGGTGGGATCGAGGTGTGGAGACTGACTCGAAGGTCCAGATGGGATAGGTTGCATGTGACAAGTTGGGATGGCATGTTGGATGCATTTAACCTCTGTCACAGCCAGTCTGAAATGTTCTTCGGTCGACACATGATAATTCCAGTAGGGTTTGATGGGCAGTTTGTTTACATCATGGTACGGCTGAAGAATCGATATAGCAAATCGAGATTGTTTCGCTGGGAAACTGAGACAGGACGAACTGAAGATAAAGGTCCAATCTACTTAAGAGAAACATGGTACAATACAAAAGTCTTCAAATATGCTAACAGCATGGCTAGAGTACCGCAAATTTTGAGTGGGACTTTTTAGGAAATTGGCATATAGTTCTAATAAAATGGAATATGCATCTTGGTATGCCTTGGCAGGGTTGTTTTCTTAATTTTTTTGTTTCGTTTTAGGATTCTAAAACTGTGTAGAGTGGTTAATTTTGCATTTTGAAGAGCAAGTTGGTTATGGTTGTGATCCCTGCTAAATTTCATTGAAAACGTTTGCGCTCTTAATTGTGAGAGTTTTTCTTAGTTTCTTGTTTCTTTTCAGTTTTAGAGAACTTGTTTTTACTTTAGTTATCTTGACTAGTTGTTTGCTGAGTTGTATAGCACATTGTTATTTATTTTAATTTCTAGAATGTATATATAGTCAAGCAAGCAACATATCTCGGCTATGCTTTAATGTACAACCAAATCGTATCAATAGAAGAAACTATAATTTTACTTGCAGAAAAGACAACTCAACGTTTATGGAGCAATGGTGAATCGAAGCTAGTAGGAAAACATGGATGGCAAGTATAGTTCGTTTGTTAGGCAAGCATGATTAACTCTTGTTATTTAACCATGAAACAGAAACATGTCTAATAATACCCATTAATAAAAATAAAAGGGTTAACTCTCTCTCTCTCTATATATATAATTATAGACATATAAACAATTTTCAAAAATTTAAAAGGGAAGAGCCTCAAAACTTGAGTTGAAATTTTTATCAAGTTTTTTATTTCTAATTTTTTATTTACCATTTTTTTGAAATCCTTACAAATATAAATATACTTAGTTTAAAAATAAGTAAATAGGATATTCTGATCCTTTCGACGAAGACAAGAAATTTAAAAAATATTAATAGCTATATTAAGCCTTCCTCTTTACTAATTTTATGGATATTACTCAAAATAACCATTTCTGTATAAAAATACTCATGGTTAATTCGTTCTAAATAAGCCATAATCTCCTCTCTCTCTCATTATCTTTATCTCTCTCAACACTTTTTTCATACAAGAATGGCACCTCCCCCTTCTTCTGAAAGGTACAAAGATCTTCCTGACCACCTACTTCACCAAAAAATCCTGCCTCATCTCCCTTTTAAATACCTCGACAGATTGCAATGTATTTCTAATTAAGGAATTGCATTCACTAATAAGCACGGATGCAAAATTTGCCACCGATCAGTCTCAATCAGCTGACACTTCATCAAGCAGCTTTGTGTACATGTCGAATAGCGTCTTATCATTCTTCCCTGACCAATCATTGATAGGTATCTCCGACCCATCATTCAGTTTACTTAACCCAAACACTCTTTATAGAGAGCTCCAAATGGTCTCATTCTTCTTTATGGAGCATTTAGTCACAAGGCATCCCTTTGTGTGTGTAACCTGCTACCAAAGAAATGGTGTTTATACCAGAAAGTGTTGACTGGGAGAAATATTCCATCATTGACATGGGTCTTGCCTATGATCCTTGCGAGTTGCCGGATCAGTTCACTATTGTACAACATCTGATATACAACCACAGAGATGGTTATTTCTACCAGTTTAATGTCTTTAGTTCTGATACTGGCAAATGGACCCGTTCGAGCCAGAGATTATATGTAGACAAGTTTAACATTGCATGTAAAGCAGTTTGTGCGAAGGGGGTGATATATTTTTTTTTGATGGTTAGTTGGCAATTGCCAAACTAACAAATATATTTATAAAAGAGTTGATTACATATCTAGCGCTATACATGGTATTTTGCCCTGTTTTCCTCCCCCTCACCCTCTTCTCTCATTAACTATTTGTCAAAATTTGCTTGTAACATTATGCTATAGGTGCTTCCATGCCCTCTATCACTGACCCCTCTGCTATCTAAACTCATTTTACAAATTTTAAGAAAGTTGTGTCAAATCATTAACTTCTAGTGATGCACTCGCGATGACCAAACCAGGTGGTCTTCTCTTGCCCGTAAAAATCCTCTTGTTCCTTTCCCTCCAAATACCCCATGCCCCTGCCGCCCATGCCGTATCCCACGAGCGCTTTGCCTGTCCATGTAACGAGGATCTGATGCATAGCCAAATATCAGCCAACCTCATGTCTCGATGAGGCCTATACGTCAAGTTGAATTCGGCCATCAGGCCTCTCCAGACCGATTTTGCATAAGGACAATTCCACAGTAAGTGATCACAGGTTTCAACCTCAGTTGAAACACATAGTGTGCACCCCCGTTGCACATTGCAGCCTCTTATGATTAGCATCTCCTGTGTCAGTAAGCTATTCTGTGTTACCAACCATAGGAAAATTCTCACCTTGGTTGGGATTTTAAGCTTCCACAGAGCTTTGTGGTAAGGGCACGTGACTCCCCTGTTATGCATGTTTTTGTATGTAGTGGCGCAAGAGTAATGGCCCTCCTGAGTCCATCTCCATCGACTCCTTCCATTCGCCGGGTCCTGTTCTGTTGACACCTGGTAGAAATTCCTATTCCTATCTAGGTCCCTTGCAAAAAAAGATCTATTCGCTGCTTCCCATATTGCCTCCCCTGTGCCATATATCATTTGCACAGCTTGCGACCATTGACTCATAGGGTTATTCTCCAATTTCCATAGCCATTTAATGAGAAGTGCCTCGTTCTGAATGGCTAGGTCGAGGATGCCCATTCCCCCATTTTGAGCCAGTGTACACACCGTCTCCCAATTCACCAGACAATTGATGCCTCTACACGTTTCATTTCCTTTCCATAAAAAATTCCTCCTCATTTTATCTATGTGCTTCAACACACCCTTGGGTATAGTGAGCACTTGCATATAATGTAACGGCATGGCTGATAGGACAGCCTTGACAAGTGTCACTCTACCACCATAGGAGAGAATGTTCGATTTCCATCCTTCCATTCGGTTCTGCACTGCATTGATCATCGGTTGCAGGTCTATCTTCCTTGGTTTCCTGGTGGTAAGTGGTAGGCCGAGATATTTGATCGGTAGTTGGGATGGTTGACAACCGAGGATATTTTGGATTACCTGAACTCTGCTTGGTGCAATAGCGATTGGGAGAAAGGTGCTCTTGGTCTTATTGATTTTAAGGCCTGAGAGCTCCTCATATACTGACAACATTCTTGCAATGATTTTTGCAGGTTTTGTAGTGATATATTGGTGTGGTGATCAAAACTACCTTCTGTGGTATGATACAAAGAGGGATTTTGCAGGTTTTGTAGTGTTGCCAATGATTAACAAAAGGATTCATGTAGGAGTCTATTCCGGTGAAATCACATTTTGCAATGCTTGGGATGGTGGGATCGAGGTGTGGAGACTGACCGGGGGGTTCCGTTGGGATAGGTTGCATGCAACGAGTTGGGACGGCATGTTGGATGCGTTTAACCTCTGTCATGGCATGCATGTGTATCTCAATAGCCAGTTTGAAATGTTCTTCAGTCGACACATCATATTACCAATAGCGTTTGATGGGCAATTTGTTTACATCTCGGTGTGGCTGAAGAATCGATATAGCACATCGAGGTTGTTTCGCTGGGAAATTGAGACAGGACGTACTGAAGATAAAGGTCCAATCAATTTAAGAGAAACATGGTACAATACAAAAGTCTTCAAATATGCTAACAGCATTGCTAGAGTGCTGCAAATTTTGAATGGGACTTTTTAGGAAATAGGCATATATTTTTTTTCCCTAGTTCTAATGAAATGGAATGTGCATCTTGGTATGCCTCGGCAGGGTTGTTTTCTTAATTTTTTGTTTCGTTTTAGGATTCTAAAACTGTGTAGAGTGGTTAATTTTGCATTTTGAAGAGCAAGTTGGTTAGATCTCTGCTAAATTTCATTGAAAAGGTTTGTGCTCTTAATTGTGAGAGTTTTTCTTAGTTTTTTGTTTCTTTTCAGTTTTAGATAGCTTGTTTTTACTTTAGTTATCTTGACTAGTTGTTTGCTGAGTTGTGTAGCACATTTTTATTTATTTTAATTTCTAGAATGTATATATAGTCAAGCAACCAACATATCTCGGCTATGCTTTAATGTCCAACCAAATTGTATCAATAGAAGAAACTATAATTTTACTTGCAGAAAAGAAAACTCAACATTTATGAAGCAATGGTGAATGGAAGCTAGTAGGAAAACTTGGATGGCAACATTTAGTGACCCTATTATACATAACTCCTGTAGACACGGCTTGGAAATCGTGTAGAAACTCATATTTTGACCATGGTTAGTAGCATTTTATGTACTAGTGACATGATCGTGCAAATATATAATTTGGAGATCAACTTTGTGAATTTTTTAGAATTTTTTTACTAATTTTTAATACAAGTAATAAACCACATAATTTAAAAATTATAGACTATCCAAAAGTAATGATTTACAACCTACTAAAAACATAGTATTTTTTTTTGAACAAAAGTAAATTTCGGCCTCTAACTACCTCTCATATAGAGATTATGATGATCAGTTATGGTTGATTGTTTGAACATAAATAACATAGTTTGAATCTATAGTTCGGTCCAATCCACACACTTTACGAAGTACCATATAGCTTCACTCTTAAAAAATATTTTATTCACATAGTATATATAAAATTAATAGACTCATGATGATCTCCTTCTAATATACTTTTACCTCATTTTTGATAGATTACAGCTAATTTGAAGGATGAATTTGAATTTTGATAGCAATAATAAAATAAAAACAACTTTTGCTAAAGGTTATTTAGAATCAAGGCAAACCACGCATATACATATTCTTAAATTAAAGACTCAATTTGGTCTTTTCAGTGATATCATCAATCATGCATGAATTTATGTTTTTACATACGACATGTACAGTTTTTTTTTTTTTTTTGCATAAAATAATGTTTTGAGTCATTGAAAGAGCCAATAACAAGCCTATGCAATTGAATGACGACCATTAAATTAGTTTAAGAAAAACTTTTAATGGTTTACTAAAAAAAAATGGTTTGACAAGCCTCAAGGTTTTGTCATTCTTCATAAATACAAAAGTATTATAATTTTCAATATTTACAAAAAAAAAACTAGTGTTCAAATATGTCATGTCTTTCATGTTTCAATCGTGCCTCACGTTTCATTTTTTTTTTAAAGTCGAAATAGTTGATGTGAACCACTTAACATAATCTCCATATTTTAATGTGCATCGAGACTATTTTTTTGTAATGTTTGTACTATTCTATACTTCCATTAGATAGTTATAAAATCAGAGTTTTTCAATAAATTCTGGACCACTCAGAAATAGTGATTTTGTACTTATCTAAAAAAATAGTAAATTTATATAAGTATATATCAATTTTTGTCTCAAATCACATTTTAATATAGAGATCAAGTTGAGTTGCTAGAATCAACTGTTTAGACTTTGGAATCAAAAGTACAAAAATGAAGCACAATTGAGATATGAAAGATATAAGGCGTTTGAAGCCTACTCTTTCTAAAATTATAAGCAGAAATCTTAATGTATTCATAACCATTTAATAGGTGATGCAAATCTTAATGTATTCATACCTCATCATACCTCATATTTTATATTTTCGTTTTCAAAGTTCAAATTGTCGATCCGAACCGTTCAACAAAATATTATACTAAAATATGCATGAAGATGAAATTTTATATTTTTTAAAATTTTTTTGCTATTTTTTAAGATAGGTACAAAATCACTATTTTTGAACCGTTCAAAAAACAGTGATTTTCTACCCATCTTAAAAAATGGTAATAAAATTTCATCCCTAACCATATTTTAGTATGGATATTATGTTGAACGGTTTGGATCAACAATTTAGACTTTGAATATGAAGAAAATGAAGATATAAAATATGAGGTATGATGAGGTATATAAAAAATGAGGCATTGGAACCCTCGTCTTATAATAATATGATCTAATGTATTCATAACCATGTGTCTCACTAGATAACCAATGACTTAAGAATTATGCAAGTTGATAAGAAAAAAAAATGTCAAAATGAACATTGGCTACCTTAAAAAGCTTGTATTAATACATGCAATACTGCATGTGTTGTAACAATTAAGTTAGCCTTTTAAACTGGTATCATATGTTTCATATTTAGGAATTTTCTTAATTTAATGACTCTCTGGTCAGGTTGTCTGCATTTAGATGAACAATAAAAAGGCCAATTTAATTATTAATAGAAGGTATAGGTGAATTAAATAAAAATTAAAAACAAGCATGTAGACATAATTAAATTAATTGATTTAAACCCCAAGTATCCTTCCACCATCTCTTTACAACTCGTTAGAGAACTCAAAGAGAGAATATAAAAAATATATATATATATTAATATTCAGTGCTTTGCACTTGCTATTACGTGAAGAACAAGTACTTTAAAGCCTTTCTTCAATTTACAGTTACTGAAGACCTGAATTAAAAATATTCAATGGACATTTAATTTCATAACCTGTGGGACTAAATAACCAAGAATTTGCATGAAGCTAGTAGCAAAACTACAAGTGAGAACAGATCTGATATTTACTCTGAATATTAGTTCTACATTATTTCATCTAACACATGGCCAGAGATCTCAATGACCTACCATTTCACAAAGGCCAAACAATGTACAAACAATCCCTACACAAACTGAAAAAACTTAAAAAACCAAAAAAACGAAGTGTCAGTTAGACACTTCTTCATCTTACCAGCTTAAAATCCTAATTCCTCCAAACAACCTTCTATGCTTTGTGGGGCCTTTTGGCAGGTGGCTGTTACAGCAAAACATTAAAACATAAGTACAATAAAATTTAAATATTTACGTCAAGTACAAAAGAGCTAATTTCATCTATACAACCATAGGATAAAGTAAAATGTTAACCAGAAACGAAAAGAATAATGAAAAGCTAAATGAGAATCCCTCTCTCATTTTCTTCAAAATTCAACCAATTTAGAATTCTACCCTCACCACACCACTACATATAAACAATAGAGAAGGGAGGACTCCTAAGAATAGTACCAAATACAATCGAAATAGAGAGTAGAGGTACTATATATGTTGTATTTTCATTAAAACACATTGAATATATTTCTCAATTCGTGGAAGTAATTATAAATGCTTACATAATTTATAGAAACTATTGAATGCAATTGTTCAATAAGACAGTGAATATTTTAAATATATATACCATCAGTTCAGATGCAGACTTGTTGCGCTTGCTACTCTTCTCAGGAGTGCTCTCATTTGATGGCTTCTTGGCAGCTTCCATCACAACTTCATAAATTGTTGGTAAATTATTGATCATGTTAAATAGCTCCTTCCTTTACATGAAAACAGACAAGTTAGCTAGTAAACATTTTATCTAATATAATGTAGTTTTTAAGTAAATAAAATATAGGGCCAAGAAAGCTAGTCATATATCCAAAGAAGTCTCCAGTAAAAAATAATCCTATAGTTTATTACAGTTTGATATGAATTCATAATAACAGTCAAGCACAGATCCTGGGACGTTTGACATCGTTTATTACAGGAATGTTTGTTTGTTTGTATTTAGACTGAGTTAGGATCAGTGAAGATCAACACAGTGAATATAATGTCAGTATTTATTAAGTTCATGAATTTTCACCATATCTAATATCTATAAGCGACAGGAATAATTTTGTCAATCTTCATTGTTAACATACAAATGGAAAAAAAAAAAAAAAATTGTGCATTTGCTTGCTTAACTAATTGAAGGTTTTTGGGTATAGAGGGCAGTTCTGATCATTACTTGGACTTATCTTCCAACGTGTGCCGCTTGAAGAACGCGGTTTGGTATAGCCACGCGTCACTGTGCATAGCAACTTTGGCAAGCCATTCTTTTCTATTCCAGTCATCTCTGATAAAATTAAAGCCTACAGTTGGCTCAGGCATGTCAGCTGGCACCAACTTAGGAGTCGTCACTCTCCATGACCCATCTACGAGCCCATATAGACATAATTCCTCCTCCCCTGAATATTTTTTAAACAATAAGAAAGGAAACCAAGTTTCTCATACAGAAATATTCTTGAGTTCACAAGAAACATAAAAGTAAAACACAATTAAATAAATAATTGTTTTTACGTTTCTTACACCTAATAGCCCCTTGCATGCAAATCTTTTGCAGATGTTTTTAACTAATAAATTCTAATATTTCCAACAACACTAACCAGGATCACAACTCCTGTGGAATCTTTCGACGTCTGCAAAAACAAATAAAAGGTAAATAGGAAAGAGAACAGAAAAGGAAATACATTAAAATTTCAGACTAAAACCAAAAGGCATATCAAATTCTTAATTTGCCTACCAAAAATATTGTCTGTCACATTTGCAAAACAAGACGTTTACAGTAACATTTTACATTTTCGAAATTAAATTTGTAACTTCCACATGCAAATTTCAGGAAGGAAAAAAGATTGGCTTGTATCACTCTCTCTCTCTCTCTCTCTCTTTTAAAAATTGGCAGGAGATGACAATTCAATGCATTAAAGATTAAAAATTTAAAACGTCAGTACAAATCCTAGCCCAGATGACCACTAATCTAGTCTACCACAATAAAAAAACGCAAACTACATCCAGTTATAAAGATACTGGTAAATAGACCAAACATCCAGTGATAAGCACTGGTAAAAGGAAAAACCTGAAAAGAATTTAAACAAAAAAAGAAACAAGTAGGCAGCCCTTTCATTCATCAGTACTGTAACTCTCTCTTTTTTTGAAATAACTCGGTAGAAGGTGCTGAAACTCTTTCTCTCTCTGTCTCTCACACACACTCTCTAATTATACAACATCACTCCTTTTCTCTTAGAGAGACCACAAACACAACAGAAGGAATCTTGAGTGCTATACCCTTAAATTTGAGCACTGTAAGAATAAACAACAGACTACTGGTATACAAGGTTTCATGAAAAAAAAAGAAAAAAAAGACAGTAAATGGATTAATGGAAGATATACCGGTGGTGAGAGCCTTCACAATGCCATCTCGTCTTGCTTTGAATTCCCTGAACAACTTCAAAACGCCTTCTTTCGTAGGGTTATTTTCACACTACAAACAGTTTGAATAGGAAATGTGAGAGATGAACTACGGTTCAACTTAATACCTTCTTTTGATTTGGGGCTTTAATCCAAAGTTTCAGAAATTTCCAACCCCTAAGAAAACATCTTCATAAATAAAAAAAATCCGCAGATATACTTCTTTCAATTATTCTTTTTATAAAAAAGATGCATCACAAACATAGAGAGAGTGGGAGTATCTGTATATTTTCTTGACTAATTGAAGATTTATTGGTATAGTTTCTTTATCAACTCAGAAGCGGGACCCAAAAGGACAAAGCAAGAGAAAGTGGGTACGTGTGATTCCTCGGTATCGTCAGAGGTGGAGGCATAAGAGTTAAGGGCGTCGGCTGCAGAGGTCAAAGCTGTGGCAGCTGAGGTCAAAGCCGCAGCCGAAGAGGTCAAAGCGGCAGCAGTGGAGGTCACAGCAGCAGCAGCGGAGGCTAGAGCTTCTGACAGTATTGGCACCTTCTCCTCATCTTGATTGAATCTTCCTTTTCCTTTCGCCATTTTGATTTGAGGTTTTCTTTTCGTCTTGTATGTGAGCGGGAGATGGGAGATTGAAGCTAAAGTTTACTCAAATCTTTTACACTACGCTTTAAAAGGCTTTAGCCCAGTATCACATCTTGATCGGATCTTTATCGGATCTTGAAAATATGGTGTAATATTCTAAATGAATGGGTTTGTTCAACTCTAAACCCGACCCAACCATATATTGCTCAACTTACTTGTAAATTACATGTTGGGTTGAATGAGTCGGGCAGGTTGTAACTTATTTGTACGGCCATTTGTGCACATTACATATTCTTTCATGTTAAAATTAGATCTTTTACCCTTAATTTATATATGAAGTATTGTGTATAATTTTAATTTTCTGAAAAAAAAATTCCAATTATTGTTAGAAGGATTTTTTATTTCATATTGTATTATTATATGGTATAAATTAGTGCTTCTGCTTAGGGTAGAAAAAAGTTGGCGGCTCGTGGCTCGCTCAAGCTTGTATTAAAAAATGAGTGATCCATAAGTTATTTTAGCTCGAATTCTAATGTTATCTTGCATGTGACTCTCTCGTTTTGGAAACGAGCGAGCCACAAGCTACGTCTAACTTGGCTCATTATCAGTTCAGTCGCAGAAAAACACGCGACTCGTGACTCGTTCGGAAAACAACTCGCTCATGTCTAACTTGGCCCGAAAACGAGTGAGCCAAGCACCAATTTTTACCTCGAACTATAATGTTGGATCGCTCATTTCCAAAACAAATGAGCCACAAGCTACCCCTAGCTCGGTTCGTTGCCGGTCCCATTTCTGCGAATAAAATATTATGCCTTAAAATATTTCTTCTAGAAAAAAATCATAATTTTTTGCGACAGAAATAAATATCATAATTTGCATACGACTAAACTGATTCTTTCTAAGTTATGCAACTAATTTTAATTACATAGGTAGCATTTCATTTCTCAGACTGTGTTTGAGTCCTTAATATGTTTTGTTGTCCTTGGAAGTTCGCTCAGTTGATCCAGTTATATTGATGAGATCACGAGTATTATATTTTTAAAAATAGTGAGGCTATATGGTACTTTGTAAAGTGTACATCAATCTATATTATTATGAATTTATATTTTTATTTATAAAGTCCAAATAGTCGACCTGAATCGCTCAACATGATTTTCATATGAAAATATATTTGATGATCAAATTTTATAAATTCAAGAAAGTTTTTTACCGATTTTTAAAATAAGTAGAAAATCACTTAATTTAAAAATTAAAAACTATCCAAAAATAGTTTTTTATTACCTACTTAAAAAAATGGTAATTTCTTTTAAGAAAAGTAAAATCTGGCCTTTGAACATAAAATATATAGATCCGAATCTATAATTCGGTCTGATTCGGCTTTACAAAGTTCAAATTAGATTCACTCTTAAAAAATATATATTTCACATAGTATATATACAATTTAATAGACTGATCATGACGATTTCCTTCTAATATACTTCATACTTTTACCACTTTTTGATATATTACAGCCCACTTGAAGGATAAATCTGAATTTGATATATAACAATTAATAATAACTAAAAGTACTTTTTGCTAAAGGTTTATTTATACCATGGCCGATATTTTTTAATATCCAACATCAAATAAAAAATATGAAATATATACAGGTTAGCTGGGTATTTTTAAAAATAGCCAGACTGGCTATGTTTTGGCCAATTAGATTAAAAATTCGGACTGGCCAAAAAATAGCCAGTTAGGTTAATTTACTTTGGAAATATTTGTTATATTACTTTTATTAATGTATAATTACCATAATTATACTAAAATACGCTAAATTTCTCTCTTTTTGGATACTCTTATTATTTGATTTTGGTTTATATTGGTCATACAGTAAATTTCATACAATCCAAATCTAAAATTAATTAAGAATAAGTAAATAAATATTATTTTACTTATTTCAAAGCTAATTAATGAGAAACATGTTTCTTTCCAAACGGATGTTTATGAATGCTACAACAATTTCGATCTAAGTCTTTCTATTATAATGCATTTGTATCAATTTTTTTAGTCATTTCTAAAGCACTTGTATGTTGTACATGTATTTATCTAATACATCTCTCATAAATAGGCGAGGCTAGGACAACGGATAAGGCAAGAGAGGCGATATTTTCACTGAGAAGGTGAAAAACAGTAACAAAACTTCAAACTATTATGAAATGACACTCGAGGGTCCGATTTTAGCTTATTTTAATATAATTATACTAATTATACATCAAAAAATAACAAATATTTAAAAAAACAAAAACAAAAAAAAAACTGACCGGCCATTTTTTGGTCAGTTCAAATTTTTAATCCAACCGGCCAAAAAATGACCAGTATGGGCATTTTTGAAAATACCCAGGTAACCTCGGTATATTTTATATTTTTTACCTAATGTTGGATATTAAAAAATAATCGGCACCACGTACGCATACACGTATTCTTAAATTAAATACTCAATTTGGTCTAATTTGTTGAAATTAATTTCTGAGCCCTTTTATTGAAATCATCAATCAGTTGTCGGAGACAAAATCTTCTGATTTTTGACATGCATACATTGTACCACCAATGTTGGAATCTTATCCAATTTATTTCATGCATGCAGCTGTATATATGTTGTTACATACAACATCAACATGTGCAATTTTTTTGCATAAAATATAATGTTTTGAGTCATTAAAAGTACCAATATCTAGCTAGCCTATGCAATGGAATAATGATGATTAAATTAGTTTAAAGATAAACTTTTAATTGTTTACGCAACAAAAATGGTTCATCTTCATATTAAAATGTGCATAGAGAATAAATTTATATTTTTTTAGAACTTTTTTTTACTATTCTTTTAGATAGTTATAAAATCACAGTCTTTCAATATATTCCGGACCATTTGAAAATAGTGATTTTGTACCTATCTAAAAGTAATAGTAAATATTTTTCAAAAAATATAAAATTTTGTCTCGGAACATGTTACGTTACCGAATTTTAACAATTAATTTCAAATTATTTAAAAGCAAGAATCGAAAATCGTGCTAACAAAATGGAAGTTTAAACCTTAATTAAGGTTCCTCTAAATAAGTAAGTTAAGTGTGAAACGAAACCGTGTCGAAGTTTCGAGGTTTCGAACCTTTATTGGTCCAGTGCGTCCGCACTGGTGGTGAGTGCGGGTGGCTGACTCGCACTGGCCTCTATTTTCCTTTGATTATTTTCTGAAATTCGGTGCGAGTGCGGATGGTTGACCCGCACTGCGGGTGGGTGCGTCCGCACTCATGATTTTCTGTGTTGAACTGAAATTCCTGAAATCGGCTAAGTGCTAAGTGCGGATGGGTTGACCTGCACTACGGGTGGGTGCGTCCGCATTACACTCGGACTTTTTCTAAATATTATGTCGAAAATTTACCTAGTGTCGAGTGCGGATGAAGTGACCCACACTGCGGATGAGTGTGTCCGCACTCGGAGATTTCTGTGTTAATTTGCATTTTCCAAAATCGACTAAGTACCGAGTGCGGGTGGAGTGACCCGCACTGCGGATGGGTGCGTCCACACTCGGGGTGTTTTTAACCCTAAAACTCAAATCCAATCTTCTCTCTCTTCCCCACAGCCAAAAAACCCCCATTTCTTGTGTGATTAAGCCAAAGAGAGAGAGAAAGCTCCAAGTCACTATAAATCACACTAAAGCTCGGGAAATCGAAGGTGGGAGAGAGAAATTGGACGTCGATCTCGTCTAGTCCCTCCATTTGGTATTCTTTTCTCTCATTCTCTCTCTCGAAACCTCGAATTTTCTCGATTTCTCGGGTTTTCATTTTAAACCCGAGATTTGTGTTTGAATTGCTTGTAGACTGGCTCTTTGAGCTTCTTTGATCGTTTATTTGCCGATTCCTTCCCGATTTCAGCTCGATTTCGGATTTCAATTTTTAGGGTTTTCGTGCCAAAACTAAAATTGGGCATAATCGTGAATTGATTTGTTTAATCTGACCGATTAGACTTGTAATCGGTAGGGTTACCTCTTGATCTTGAATTTCTAGAACGTTTAATGGTTAATTTGAGGTTTTGACCAAATTAGGGTTTAACCAATCGGTAAATCGAATTGTTACGAGAACCAAATTGGTGAACCAGTAAGTGAATTGTTATCAAATTGAGAGTTTATATGGTCCAGAGGACCTAGATGAAATTGTGGGTGGTTTTAGAGGAGGTTGGTAAGAAATAAGGAATCGAACGAATTGGTACCAAAGGATAGGAGATTAGTTAAGGTGTAAGCCTAATATAACTCGAGTAAACCTCTCGATTGTGAACCAAGGTTAAACCAAGTATATGTGTAATATAGGCGTAGACTCGGTCGAGCAAGACCTTGCAGGACACTTCGAGACGTTGATCCATAAATACGCGGTACGCTCGTCGTAATCAGGTGCGGGATTCTTGAACTTGTTTGATACTTTATTTTCAGGAATTAAACTGTGTATTTGTTTGTCATGTTGAATATCATTGATTTCATCATTGAATTGTGTAAAGCATTTGCATAGTCCAATCAAATTAAACTCGAATTTATGTGACTTGAGTGATTTGCATGCTGGTATGGTTGTTGGTTGTGTCGATCTATTATGATCTAATTTTGATTGAAAGTCACCACGAACTATGTATGTGAATGGATTTACGAAGTTAAGCACTTGGATCCAATGAATTTGCAAAGTCGGGCTATATGCTGGCTTTGATTCCCAGGATCCTTCTGGCGCATTAGGTGAACGACCCTCAATGTTTCCCAGTACCAGTTGGGATGAGGGAGGGTGATTATGTTATGATGTGTGAATTGGAATCGTGGGTGACTAGTGTGTAACATCTGTGGATCGGTGGCATTCTCCTACGTGTTAATACATTTGGACGGTCAATTGAATATTACGAATAATGAAAACGATTCTAAAGAGAATTTTCTTTATGTGACTTGAACCAGACCTTAATAATTGTTAAGCCAAGCAAATGCAGATGGTGTCAGATAAAGGGTCCAGCTCGGTGGAACGTCTGTAGGTGTCAGTAACCCTACAGACGAGGGTTTGATAAAGGGTCCAGCTCGAAAGAACATCTGTAGTTGCTACAAGCCCTAATGAGTCGAATTAAGCCAAATATGTGTTGTGTTTGAAATTCATCTTGGAAATTCCGTAAACTGTGATTCAGTTTGATTAATTATTGCCGAGCTTTGGCATTCTGTTATTTATGAATATATATCTGTTTGAATTGTTTTGCTTTGGGTTTCATTTCTGAATATGGAGTCTGATTGCAAGTCCAATAGTCTAAACTGTGGCAAATTCGCACTGAGAATTTTATTCTCACCCCCACCCTTCGGGTTATTTTGCAGGTACGGGTGCGACTGATTCCGGAGAGGCACGCAAGTAGTAGGCCTTAGTAGTTGACCATCACAGGACCCTAGATATGTTTTGTTGTGTAGTTTTAGGGTAGGCCTCATGGTTGGTATCCGAATGAGATACTTTTGTTGTATTATATTCTGACCAGACTGTGTACTCTGATTTTATTTAGAAACTTGTTTTATATTGTTTGTTGTTTGGATTAAATTGTTAATTGCCTTGTAAGCATACACGGTATTGTATGCTTACGGCGGGGGGACTGTTACAACCCATGGCCGCGGGGTGTGACAGAGCACATTTTAATGTAGAGATCTTGCTGAGTTGTTCGAATCGACAGTTAAAAATAAAAATATGAGGCACAATTTAAATGAAAGATATAAGACATTTGAACCCTACTCTTTACAAAATTGTAAGTAGAAATCTTAATGTATTCATAACCATGTGTCTTGCTAGATATATGACTTAAGAATTATGCAAGTTGATGAGAAAAAAATGTCAAAATGAACATTGGCTACCTTAAATTGAATGTGTTATAACAATTTAGTCCTTGAACTGGTATCATATGTTTCATATTTAGGAATTTTCTTAATCTAATGACTCTCTGGTTTGGTTGTCTGGAATTAGATGAACAATAAAAGGCCAATTTAATTATTAATAGAAGGTCTAGGTTAAATATAAAAAGCAAGCTAAAATACAAAATATACTTAGTTTAAAAATAAGTAAATAGCAGTTTGCAGCCAGGCTTAAAATAAAAATAAGTAAATATAATATTTTGATATTTTTGACAAAGACATAAGAAAGTACAAAAATATTAATTGATCGCTATATTCAGTATTCCTCTTTACTAAATTTATGAATATTATCCAAATTAAACTTTTTCATAAATACCTACTCATGGTTCGCTATAAATAGCCTATAATCTCCTCTCTCTCTCTCTCTCTCTCTCTCTCTCTCTCTAGCTTTCTCTTTCTCTCAACACTATTTTCATACATGAATGGCGCCTCTCTCTTCTTGCAGAAAACACAAAGATCTTCCTAACCACCTATTTCACAAAAATATCCTACCACGTCTCCCTTTTAAATACCTCAACAGATTGAAATGCATTTCAAAGGAATTGCATTCACTAATAAGTACCGATGCAAAATTTGCTGCCAATCAGTCTCGCTTAGCAGACACTTCATCAAGTGGCTTTGTGTACATGAATGATGGTGTCTTAGCATTCTTCCCCGACCCAACATTGATAGGTGTCCCCGATCCATCCCTCAATTTCCTCAGCCCATGTAAGGTCAAGCTAATCTCCTGCATAAATGGGCTCCTTCTTCTTGGAGGTGAATTCAGTTGCAAGACATCTCTGTGCGTGTGTAATCCTGCTACCAAAGAGATGGTGTTCGTACCAGAAAGTGCCAGCTGGGAGAGATATTCATGTTACCAAATTGGTCTTGCTTATGAACCTTGTGAGTTGCCGGATCGGTTCACTCTTGTACAACCTCTGCTATGCAACCATAGAGATGGTTGGCTATACAAGTTTACTGTCTTTCATTCAGACATTGGCAAATGGACCCTTTCGAGCCGGAGTGTAAATTTAGGCCCATATTGGACTGCTGCTAATCCTGTGTGTGCGAAGGGGGTGATATATTGGTGTTATTCAGAGTACCTTCTATGGTATGATACAAAGAGGGATTTAGCTGGGTCTGTAGTGTTGCCAACGATAGAAAAAAGGATTCACGTAGGAGTCTATGCTGGTGAAATCACGTTTTGTTGTACTTCGGTTGGCGGGATCGAGGTGTGGAGCTTAACTGGAGGGTCAAGCTGGGATAGGCTACATGGGTTGAGCTGGGACAACAAGTTGGATGCATTTAACTTTTGTCCTAGCATGCAGTTGCATCGCTCTACCCTGTCTCAAAAGTTCTTCAAGCGACATGTCATACTCCCAGTAGGGTTTGATGGACAGTTTGTTTATTTCACGGCGCAGCTTATGGATCGAGAAAGCAACTTCAGGTTGTTTCATTGGGAAACTAAGACAGGACAAATTGAAGAGAAAGGTCTGCTCAATTTAAGAAAAGGGACATGTTTAAGGTGTCACAAATATGCTAACAGCATGGCTAGAGTGCCACAAATATTGAATGGGACTTCTTTGGAAATTGGCGGATGATTTTTTGTACCGAGTTCTAATGAAAAGGGATATGCATCTTGGTTTTGCGTAATCTTAGGAAATTGGCATGCGATTTTTTGTACCGAGTTCTTAATTTTTTGTTTCGTTTTAGGATTATAGAACTATGTGTCGATTTTTGCAAATTCAAAAGCTAGTTGTTGGTTATGTTGGGATCTTAATTTGCTTCATTTCAATGATAAAATACAGGGGCTTTCTTGTAAGATTATGCATTCTGGTAGGTTTCAGGGGCCTTTATGCGAGGAAAATTCTTTTCTATCATGTTCCAGGGACTGATATACAAATTTCTCTTTACCCTGAAACCCACACATATGGAAAATAGGTGAGGGACAGTATGTATCTCTCAGTGCGGTATTTAGTTCAGCCTAAGGATTTATAAAATCCAGCTAGCGAACGACTCTGCTTCTTGGCCTAGGACAATTTGGCAGACATTTTCAAAGAATGCAATGCAACAATTCAATAAAATACCAGTCAGACAATTTTCAGATAAATTTGTATACGAGTCCCTGGAACGTGACTAAATTTATAGTTTTTTGTGTGTATCATATGTATCTCTCTCTAATCACACAACCTCACTCCTCTTTAATCACGCTTTTGGGGCTTATAACATGAGCGCGCGCATGTAACAAGCCATTTTTAGACCCTTGATACAAATGAGAATTTTGATAGTGACAGGCACTAAAGGTATCTTAAGTGCTATGCCCTTAAATTGCAGCACTAAGAATAAACTACAGACTACTAATTACAAGGTTCCATGCAAAATTTACAAAAAACACGACGGTAAAGGGAAAATATAACAGTGATGACACCGTGACAGCCTTCAAAATGCCAGCACGTCTTGCTCTGAAATCCCTAAACATCTCCTTGCGTAAATTTCGCGAGAGGTCACTAAACTTTATCTTTTGTTACGAATTGATTACTTAAGTTTGATTTGTCCCAATGAAGTCACTGAAATTTGAATTTGTCACAATCAAGTTACACTATAACTTTTCCATTTAAAATACTAACAGAATATGCCCATTATGTCCATATTATTAATGGAATGCATTTTGGAACGATAACAATAGTGTATTACTTAAAATATATATATATATATCTAATTTAAAATTAAATAGACATACTATTGGATATAAAGCAATAATATATTTAATTTTATCTTTTACATTTTCATATTTTATTTTGTATATTCGTTAATTTATTTTAATAGAAAATATTTTATTTCATAAACAATTAATATTTTATTTTTACTCAAGTAAAAGTGTAGAACTAATAAATAAATAGAACAAATCGTCTCCATTTAACAACAATAAAATCATGCTATTATTAATAATGGGTACTTGTTTTAGATAGTCTAAACATCTCTCATCCTTATTAAGGAGCTTAATGTCTAGATCTTGTAAGGGTCCTGATTTAATGTTTGTTTCAGATTGAATCTAAGCCATCTAATCAAATAATATATCTCTTTTTGATTGAATGCATTTGTTTTAGATGTAGAAGTCTACGATTAGTTAAAATATTGCTCGTTACACGCAAAGGCCACACAGGTGTAACTAAAGTTAAACACTGCTATTTCGCTGGAAGTTCTCTCCCTCGCGAATCTCCTTTCTTCTCCCGCCGCCGCAAAACCTAAGATCGGCACAACGAAGAGATCTCTCGCGATTTTCTCTCTTCCCGTGAATTCAACTCTCTCTGCGGACGCCACGGCTTCCTAAGATCGGCACAACGAAGAGATCTCTTCCCGTAAATTCAACTCTCTCTGCGGACGCCATGGCTTCCAGCGACTCCTCCGGCGAATCATCTCGGAGGCGCCACCACAAGCACTCCTCGCTCAAGGCGCGCAAGAATCAGCGCTGAGGGATGAAGGTAAAGTTGCATTTTTGCTCCAGCCCACCTAAGCAGAAGCGAAGGCAGTTGTTAAGGGAGGTGTGAAATTAGGTTTGGAGGATGAAACAGAGAGGGGTCCAGTAGTAGAATAAAGGGAGAAGATTACAAGGGGAAGGGTACTGGGATGTCAACTTTGAATCTGTTGATGCAAGAGGAAGAGAAGAAGAAGGAGAAGAGTAATAGAAAGGATTACTGGCTCTGTGAAGGAATTATAGTCAAGGTGATAAATTATTTCTTACTGTATAATTTATGAATTTAGTTTTCAATTGCACTGATAAATAATTAAAAATATTAATATTGATTCTGGAAATTTTAATGCTACTGACACTATTTTGTAAAAAATAATTAACAGGTGATGATCAAGTCACTGGCTGAGAAGGGATACTACAAGGAGAAAGGGGTGGTGAAAAGGGTAATAGACAAGTACGTAGGAGAAATCAAAATGCTCGAAACAAAGCACAAGAAATTTATTAAATTTATTAAATTTATTCATTGTCATTCTTTCTGCTGCAATATTTTATGTGTACTGCTCAGCCTGGAGGCAAATAAAGAGGTACAATATTTTTCATTTTCTGATTGATTTCCTAATCTGAATACTTTTGATTGCTGAGACTGCATGTATATATATAATTCATGAGGTCGACTTTTGATTAACTAAACAATGTTGGCTTGAGCTTTCAAAAGCAATGCTTATTAATTAAGAATATTTAATTATCTTAATGATATAAATTCCACCTGCTTATTTACTAATGTTTGTGACTTAATAAACTCAGGAAATTAATGAAGAGACGAACAAACTTATATTGCTTCAGGAGCTACAAAAGTATGGATTTATACCAGTAAATTCAAACTATCTGATATTGTTTTATGTTCAAAGTAAACAAAAAATATAATATGTTTTTAAAAAGTTTTCGATTACAAAGGTTCCATGATGAATGTGCATGTTGTTTCAGAGTCCAGTTGGCAAATTATTATTGGGAAGTAAGATTCAGAACTGATTAGAGTTTAAACTTGTCTTTAAACTTAAAGGGTTAATTTCTCACATATCCTCCAAGAGTTCTTCAATTTCTTATTTACCCCTATAAATGTCAATATATCTCATTTGCCACTTAACTTTTGAAACTCTTTCCTTTTTACCTGTTACAAAAGAAATCTGAAATTAACTATGGTTAAATCTTTAGTTAAAATACTAAATGACAATAATATCCTTCCAGAAGTTGAACCATCTTCCCACGCACTATGTAGTACCAATTTGAGATACATTTTGATAATGCATGTCTAAATTGCGTAGAATTAATATTAGCAGCCAAGGTTTTAATTTCAGATTTTTTTTTCTATTTTGCAACAGTGGAGTTTTTATAATGGAAAGAGAAGACGTTGATCCCTTTGCCTCATATGTAATCCATCCTCCGCTTGAATTTCTCTCCACATGGCAGATCCCTCTCTTGAATGTCCAAATCGAGATAATCATAGGACGAACAATGAAATCGATAATGCTTTGCATGGAACACGTGACTATCAGAAATTAGAGACCTGAAGAAAAGGGAAGCAACCTATTGATGCTTATTCAAGGTATCATCCTTTAAACCCTTTTTATTCTTCGTGTCATTATCTCATTTACCAGTAAGTAATATGATAGAAGCAAATTGATGTACTTGTGTTAAACTGCAAACTGATAATTTCAAGCTGATTCATTGTGGGATTTTCTAATTCTGTTATTTTGGTTTGATTAGTCACTTTTTTTTGTTATCAAATGTGTGTACAGAATGGATGAACCTCCTGGCGGTTACAAGCTAAAAGTGAAGTACGATAGATACTTCAAAGAATTTGGTGTTTTGTAATTTTCTGACTTACAGGGATAAAAGAGTGAAAATGTTATGCTTTAGTAATTTTGTAATAGAAAATGATATGCGGCATTATACTGAATTTATTTTGATATCTTTATAGATTTTTACTAATTTTAGTGTGAATTTACTGTAATTTTATTATGACCTGCACTACTCCAAAATGTCCGAATGCCTCATATGCCAAGAGGAATATAGTGTCAGTACCTTGAGATGCCATATGATTTTATTGTGATTAAAACAAATATCATTTATTTACTTAACAGAAAAATGCGCTGCTATCATATAGTACATTGAACCTTCCAATATTAAAGTATATTATAGGATTAAGTATATATTAATGTTCGCTGTCATATAGTACCAGTAAAAACTATAATAAGTCGTGATACTGGAAGTGAAGAATATTCGTTATCATTTATTCACATTATAAAAAGGAATAGACAAGTTCCTTCAATTAAAAAGCTTTTTTCTGATTTGTGTATTTTTTGTAAACTGCGGGGGATTTTAGAAAAATGAGGGGCATCTGAATACCAACTGGTACGGGAGCCTTTCCTTTTTTGTTTTAGTTGTTTTTTTTTATTTGCTTTTTGGTTTTTTTCTTTTATTTTAGTGAAAGCAGAGAGATTTTTGTCTCATGGTACCGATTGGTATAAAATTGCAAACTGCTGCCAATTTTTCAAAAAAATAAAGTTATTCACATTATACTGAAAGTCACAATAAGCACTGTCTTCTTCAAGAGTAAATAACCGGTGAAAGCCTTCTACAATTATAACAAGGGTATAATGGAAAAGAATAAAGTCTGACAATGGATAATTAACTCAAAGCGCAAATAGAAAAGAATTAAATTCACAGTAAATTACAGTATAATGCCGCATATCATTTTCTATTACAAAATTACAGTAAATTCACACTAAAATTAGTAAATTACAGTATAATGCCGCATATCATTTTCTATTACAAAAATACTGTTTTTAGATGGTTCAGATTTACTGATTTTGTACCTATCTAAAAAAATAGTAAAAAAATTCCTAAAAATATAAAATTTGGTCTCCAAACATATTTTAGTATGGAGGTTAGGTTGAGCGGTTCGGATCGACTGTTTGAACTTTGAAAATGATGGAGAGAGATGGAGGCATGATGGAGGCACAAAAACATGGAGGCATTTGAACCCTCCTCATTAGATATAATAAAGACTTGAAGGATAAATAGGAAACTGAACAAGTTTTTAGGGGTAAATAAGAAATTAACCCAAACTTAAAATAGATACTTAAGTAGTTTATGTTGTGTAATAAGATCTGTGCATGGCCCCTGGTTTACTGATGCATATTTATAATATTTAATTTATTTGGATTGAATGGAAGAGAGAGAGAGAGAGAGAGATGAGGATGTGATGCTGTACAAATCTAGCTGGATTGCATGGGAATATTTTTTTTATTTAATTTGATTATTATTTAGTGTAAAAAAAAAAAAACTTTTGACCAATTTGTATAAATGTAATTGTCACATGTTATGAATTAGAGAGCTCTACTTTTCATATTTTGTTTGTTCATTTTTAGAAATATTTGACTACATCGAAGAGGATTACACTGACAATGATACTAACAAAATTCTTTTCATGTTATATTTAATTAGTTTTTTTTTCAGTTGTTATTGTTTAGTATTTGCTAACAATTTTATTAAAAAAATATAATTTTTTTTTTACTACTCCACACCCTGGTTCTATAGACTATGTTAAATTGAGAATAAAGTTTATGTTATTTATTATGTCTCTGTACAATCTTAATGTTCAATCTTATATTATGTCTCTGTTGCAACGCACAGGCACGATACTAGTCCTTTTTTATAAACCCTTCCGCTTCTCCCTATTTACTAACATGTCTGAACATGGTCCACAATGAACCATGTTATATTTTCAAAATAGTAACGTACACCATATATAAACCAAGTCTATTCAATAATTTATAATGATTTAAGCTTTCTTCTGCAACTGCGACTGCCAACTGCCCTCTTTTTGAATGGGGACTCCTCCAAATTCTTTCCACTGCCTTCCTAATAATACAAAATTGACTCAATTGAATCACCAAAACATTATACTTTTGCTCTAGAGGCAAAGAAAACGAGTGAAAATTTGACCGATTGTGTCGATTTAGCATCAATTTTATCAATATCCGAGTTAACTCGGAAAATATCGGATGACCTCCGGCCGATACCATTCTGACTCGATCGAGTCAACTCGTACTCAGTCGATTTTCCAAACCATGACTTGTAATAAGTTGGACTTTGAACTAATATCATATGTTTTATATTTAGGTATTTTCTTAATTTAATGGTTCTCTGGTATGGTTAGGATGTCTGGAATTAGATGAACAATAAAAAGGCCAATTTAATTATTAATAGAAGGTCTTGGTTAAATATAAAATATTCTTAGTTTAAAAATAATTAAATAGCAGTTGCTGTCAAGCTTTAAAAAAAAAAAATAGGCTATTTTGATTTTTTTTTTTACGAAGACATAAGAAAGTTTAAAAATATTAATTGATCTCTATATTCAGACTTCCTCTTTACTAATTTTTCTGAATATTATCCAAAATAAACTTTTTCATATATATATAGTCATGGTTCGTTATAAATAACTCATAATATCTTCTCTCCTCTCTCTCTCTCAACACGTACTATTTTCATACATCAATGGCGCCTCTCACTTCTTCTAAAGGACACAGAGAACTTCCTAACCACCTATTTCACAGTAATATCCTACCTCGTCTCCCTTTTAAATACCTCAATAGGTTGAAATGCATTTCAAAGGAATTGCATTCACTAATAAGCACCGATGCAAAATTTGCGGCTGATCAGTCTCGCTTAGCAGACACGTCATCAAGTTGCTTTGTGTACATGAATGATGGTGTCTTAACATTCTTCCCCAACCCAACATTGATAGGTGTGCCTGATCCGTCCCTCAATTTTCTCAACCCAGGTAACGTCAAGCTTGTCTCCTCCACAAATGGGCTCCTTCTTCTTCAAGGTAAATTCAGTGGCAAGACATCCGTCTGCGTGTGTAATCCTGCTACCAAAGAGATGGTGCTCATACCAGTCAGCCAGGAGACATATTCCAGCTATCCAATTGGTCTTGCTTATGAACCTTGCGAGTTGCCGGATCGGTTTAGTCTTGTACAACCTCTGCTACGCTACCAGAGAGATGGTGGCATGTACAAGTTTATTGTCTTTCATTCAGACATTGGCAAATGGACCCTTTCGAGCCGGAGTGTATATTATTTAGACCCATGTGGGATTGCTGCTACTGCTAATCCAGTGTGTGCGAAGGGGGTGATATATTGGTGTTGTTTAGAGTACCTTCTATGGTATGATACAAAGAGGGATTTAGCAGGGTCTTTAATGTTACCGACAATAGATCGATATAAGATTCATTTAGGAGTCTGTGCTGGTGAAATCACGTTTTGTCGCAGTTGGGTTGGCGGGATCGATGTGTGGAGGCTAACTGAAGGGTCATGCTGGGATAGGCTACATGCGATAAAATGGGATGGCAAGTTGGATGCATTTAACATTTGTTATGGCGTGCAGTTTCTTCGGAATAGCCAGTCTAAAATTATCTTAAGGGGACACAACATATTTCCAGTAGGTTTCGATGGGCAGTTTATTTATTTCGCGGCGCAGCTGATGGTGCGTGATAATCTGATGGATAGAGATGATAGCACATCAAGATTGTTTCGTTGGGAAACTAAGACTGGACAAGTTGAAGAGAAAGGTCTGCTCAATTTAAGAAAAGGGATATGGTTAGAGTGCCACAAATATACTAACAGCATGGCTAAAGTGCCACAAATTTTGAATGGGACTTCTTAGGAAATTGGCATACGGATTTTTGTACCGAGTTCTAACAACAAAAAGGGGTATCTTGGTCTGGTTTGTCAGTTGTTTTCATAATTTTTTTGTTTCGTTTTAGAATTCTAGAACTGTGTGTAGAGGGAGCAATTTTGTAATTTCAAGAGCAAGATGGTTATGTTATGATCTCTGCTGAATTTCAATGAAAAGGGTTGTGCATAATGCTCTTGATTGTGAGAGCTTTTCTTAGTTTTTTTTTTTTTTGTTTATTTGCAGTTGTAGAGAGCTTGTTTTTACTTAGTTACTAGTTGTTTGTTATAGTTGTGTAACACATTTTATTTATTTTAATTTTTATAATGTATAATCAACCAATTATTGTTAAAAAGATGAGTGATAAAATTCACCTCCTTATCTTATCTATACTATATGTAGAGTTGTATTTTCCGAAAACTGTTTATAAGTCATTAAATATTTTTATTAATGGGTATTATTAGACATTTTTCTGTTTCATGGTTAAATAAAGAGAGTTAATCCCGCTTGCCTAACAAAAGAACTACTTCCAATCCAAGTTTTCCTACTAGATTCCATTCAACATTGCCTCATTTATGTTATGAGTTTGGTTTTCTTTTAGTAAAATTATAGTTTCTTCTTTTCATAAGATTTGGTCGTACAGTAACATTGCTATACCCCACTAATGGATACGAATATCTTTCTAATAATGGAAGCTAGTAGGCAATTTTCTACATAAAAAAAAAGAGCATAATTATAGGGTTTAGGGTTTAGGGTTTCATTAGCATAACCGAACAGAAGTAATGTAAACACATAAATGAAAAGGAAACTAATTAAACGTGTGATAACAAATGATGAAACAAAGTACAAACAATCCATATACAACATGAAACACTAGTATAGAAAGCGCGACTATACACGGTTCAAATAGCTAACGACACATGGATCCACGATGTGTCAATGAGCGTCGTGTATGAATAGAAAGGTACATTGTACACGATTACTGAACCATGTATATATATAGTATTAACATACACTATTAATAGACTTAAACTGTGTCAGATCTAAAAAAAAAAAACGTTGAATAAGGTGATTTCTAATTGGTCAAAGTAACTGTGTACAATAACAAGGATTATATACACTGATTCTACAAGGCATCTATGTATTTTTTTTTATTTTTGTAAACATACACAGCTTGTTATTTAAAACCATGTATGATTACTTTCTATTTTTTTTATACGATTTATAAATGGCTAGCATCCATTCCCATAAAAAATACAATTAATATTTTATATACATATATAATTCAATAAATTATATTCAACATCACAGCATACGTAAAACAACATTCAATATTTCAACCTTCAACATATACATATACATCCTTAATTTAACATACATATACAACATAATTCAACATATTTGCAGAATTGTAAGTTAAAGATGAATAAGCCTTTAGGAGGAAAGAGAAATCCCAAATCCCAAAAAACAAGCTTGTTCACCCAAAATAAAAATGTAAAAATTATAAAAATTAAATGTAAAAATAATAAAACCCAAAAACCTCTTGAGTGAGGCGTGGCGAAAGCAAGCAAAGGCGACAAGGCGTTAGTTGACAATTTATACCATGTCATAGTGCCCACTTCTGATTTTGCTTTCGACTGAGGTGATCAAGAATTGCTATTAGTTTCATGAGCTACTCCATGCATGCTCATAGTTCTTTTCTATCATTATTGGCGAAGCATTCAACATTATAAGTTAATGAGACATGCAGAAAGAACTAGCAAAAATCAAACGGATGATTTAAGTACGAAGCACTTCCCTTTGTAACACAATTTACCTTTAGACAAACCTGCACGATACTTAATTAATACTTAATTAAGAACTTGTTACATCCAAAACAAAGTTTCACTCAAAAGATACAAAAAGGTGGAGTAAAACTCTTACTTAATAATTAAACAACCAGCAAACAAGAAATAAAATAAAAGTAAGATCAGGTGAGTTAATTTGGAGTAACTTACTCCACCTCTTCAGGAGGAGAAGGATTAACTTACTGTACACTTATTTCAACTATAAAATCCACTATCATATAGTTAAATATTCATTTTCCAATATCTTACTCATCTAAACAGATTAATTTAAATCATGACTTAAACTATCAAACAAGATGTGAAATATAAAGAGCAGATGAAGTAAGTAATTTAATATTTGTTAACTTTACTCCATAACCAATTAAACATGACTTATATCTTCAATTCTAACTCTATCCATCATCTTCACTCTCTGTACCAAGGGATGGGGAATTCGTCTATTAATTATTACTAGTAATCGTGCCCGTGCACAGCAACGGGAGCAAATTATGTAGTAGAAAATATTAAGCTCCTTAATAAGGGGGAGAGATAATTTAAATCAAAGTTGTAGAGAAAAATAGTTAAATATTATATTTATCTACAAGAAAACACATGTGAACTCTAGTGTAGTGGTAAGAATTTTGGCACGTTCAGAGGCGCGGTCCACGGGTGCGGCGCGCGGTCTACAGGCACTGGGATCATATGTGGCGCAGCACTGGGATCATATGCGGCACGACCAATGCATACTTAAGTGTTGAAGCTCATAATTTGGAAAATTCATCTATGTCCGATCTGGAAATTCAGCGGCTGAGCATCATTCCGAAAAAAAAAAAGTAAATCAGGACCCTTGCAGGATCTAGACATTAAGCTCCTTAATAAGGAGGAGAGATAAATTTAAATCGCATTGTTAAAAATTATTCGAGTGATCGATCAGATTATGGTAATATGTATATTATGAATCAACTTGTACTATGAATCTATATCTCTACTTCTAAAGTTTAAACATGTAATATTAACCATTTAACATGATCTTTATATATATAAAAATGTTTTATAGGAAGAAAATCAATTGATTAAAAAGAAAAAAAAATTCTAATCAAATAAAAAATTTGATCTGCGAGTAGTAAAGAGTTTCTGAAAGATTGTCAAATTTGATCAGTAATTATATTTTCAGATAAAAATTATGTTGAACAATTTAAATTGACTATTTGCATTTAAAAAAATAGAGATATGAGTCTATAATACCGGCTGTTGTGTAATATCCATATTATTAGAACTCATATACGTACTTTGATTTTTACCAACAAATATTCATCAATTAATGCGTAAAATACATCCAAATTTAATGTATGAAACTAGTTATCTACCCTGTGATGATTTATTGAAATTTATATATTACATTCTATAAAATTATCTCAATTTACAAAATAAATCTGAAATTTAAAATATAATTTTGTTTAGTAAATTACCGTGATTTAAGAAAATGAACAACGCAACGGGCATCAAAAGCAACTGGCAGTGATGAAAAAAAATTCAGTAGAAATTAATAGAAAAGAAGAGAGAGAAACAGAAAGAGTTTAGAACGGTATATCTGACACCGGTCCTAAATCTTTTCTTATTTTTTTAAGCAGGGATAGAAAAATTTGAGTTTAGATTGGTAATTTTCTTACCGTTGTATTGTAAGAAACTATGTTGTTTCTTTACATATATAAGAGAGGAAAAACCAATATAATATTTAATTAAAATATTGATGTTGTTTGTATCGGTCTGAATTATATTGATCAAAAATTGAATTAGAATTATACCGATCAATATAATAATTAATTAATATTCTAAGAAGGAGAGTAGAGACGAGACATAGAGGGTTGCTAAAACCCGAATGGGTAGTACTCGTTTTGTCCGGCCCGTATCCGTTACCCAAGGTATTCGTACCCGTGTCCGGGTATAGGCAGGTAAACAGGTATACGGGTACGGGTTTGAGACGGATCGGACACTATAATTTGGGAAAAAAACCCGTCCAACCCGTACCCGTCTTACCCGTACCTGAAATCCGCCTACCCGCACCCGTTGTACCCGTACCCGCACCCATTTACCCAAACAACTTTACCCGTTTACCCTTTACCTGTTTTTTTTTAAATTCAAAATTCAAAATTATTTTGCTGCCGGAAAAAAAACGGAAAAAAAAAACAGAAAAAAAAGTAAAAAAAAATGGAAAAAAAAAACAGAAAAAAAAGTAAAAAAAAAAAACCGAAAAAAAACATAAAAACAAAAAACAGAAAAAACAGTATTAAAAACTAAAAAAAACTAAAAAAAAAAGAAAAAAAATACCCGTACCCTACCCGAGATACCCGTTACCTGTACCCGTACCCGTTATCCGAGACGGGCACGGGATTGAAACAGGTAGGATATATTTTTTTTAAAAATTACCCGACCTACCCGTACCCGTTCTACCCGACTACCCGTCTTATCCGTACTCGCCCTACCCGTTACCCGTCCCAAAATTACCCGAGGTACCCGTACCCTACCCGAGAGCAATCCACTAACGAGACCCAAAAAAAATACCTAGGATCGGTAGTAGCTATATCGTTTCAAAATTTGAGATTTTTAAAATCAGTACAATTCATACCAATCTTACTATTAATAAAAATGCAATTGTACTCTTTATATTACTCTCTCTTCTTTTTTATCAATTTGTACTTATAAAAAATTTTCGGTGTACAATTGACAGCCCGTTTTTTTTTTCCTACCACCCTCAAAAATTAGAATTAAATGAATACCACCCGAATAATCAGATTTCAGATTCCGCCACGTTCGCACCGTGGATCTGCGAATGGATCACCAACCCGTTCGCGAAATGGATCTGCTGACTGACCCGCTCGCGTGACCCGTTCGCACCGTGGATCTGCGCACCGACCCGTGGATCTGTGCACTGACACGCTCGCTTTGACCCGCTCGTGTCATGACCCGCTCGAGTGACCCGTTCGCACTGTGGATCTGCGCACCGACCCGTTCGCACCGTGGATCTGCGGACGGGTCCCGTCCGCAGATCCACGGTGCGAACGTGGCGGAATCTGAATTCCGATTTTTCGGATGGTATTCATTTAATTCTGATTTTTGAGACTGGTAGGAAAAAAAAAACGGATTGATAGCTTCTGTCGAGCTTTCAAAAAAAAAAAAAAATTCGGGTGTCACTCCAGTAACTCAAATTTGGAGTTTAGATCAAGACCGTCTGATCTGTCTTGGCACGGATATTAAGGAGGTCCCTTGCATTCTATCCAGGCTGGATATTACCAATTCTGATCGGACGGTCCAGCTTCAATCTCAAATTGTGAGTTACCTCAGAGGTCTCGAACTGTCTGTTCCCCTAAAGTATCCCATTTTTTTACTTTAGTTCTTGACCGTCCGATTCGAATCCCACACAATCCGATCCGAGGTGGAGCGCACGGGCCCCTTTAATCGGACGGTCCGATCTAAACTAAAAAATTGGGTTACCTTAGGAGATCAGAACTCACTTGCCTCAAGGTTTTTGCGTAAAATTCGATTTCCAACGGAGTGAGACGGGCGAAAGAGAGCTCTAATGGCGAGTGAAGAAGAAAACCTCTCTAAAACCCTAGAAACCCTAGAGGAATCCGATCACGATGAGGAGATGCCGACTGCCTCGGAAACCCTAGCCACCGCTACCGCTACCGCCTCATCCTCCGACGACTCTGGTTCGGAGGAAGAAGCCGATGAAGGGGCTGATGAGCTCCGCATCCAAGCCCTCGAACAAGCTTTGCGCAACCAACCCCTGGACTATGATTCCCATCTCCAGGTATGGTAAATTTTCTTCTGATGTTAGATTCTCAAGTGCTATATTATACATTTACTTTATCACAGAATCAGCTAATCCAGTAAATAATCTCTTAATTCTTACAAAATAGCTTTGTTCCTGCTATCTGGTACGAACAATTTGCAATTTAACCTTGACTTCTGATACATTGTATTTTTTTTTTTTTGGTAGTATGTAAACTGCTTGAGGAAATCAGGAGAGATTGAGAAGCTGAGAAATGCTAGAGAAGAGATGAATAGGCTATTCCCTCTCAGTCCTAAACTTTGGCAGGATTGGATTGGTGATGAAATCTCTTTGAATCAAGGGTAATTTTGGATTTTCCTTATCGACCTTAACTGTTGCTTGTGTGCCGGTATTCTTTCGGCTTATTTAATTATGTTTTCAGTTCCACTCTGATATAACTTCTCCTTTTCCTTAATGACTAGCGCTGAAGCATTTGCTGAGATTGAGAAACTTTATGAACGAGCTGTGCAGGAATATTTGGTATATCCTTTGTTACCTTATAAAATAAAATTCTGAATTTATGACAGTTTCTTTGCGAAACGAGAAATATTATTTGTGCTAATACTGGTTTATGCATTATGATTACTTACGAAGGTTCATTTCTCAAAACTGACTTAAATAAATAGTAGTCGGTATGATAGTGATTACACACTAGGAGCAAATGAAAAGTTTCCTTGGGCATATATGCAAAAGCTTCTCATAAGTCATGTTACTATTTATGGATTCTTATCTTGCTATAATTTTTTGTGATCAGTCAGTTCTACTATGGTGCGACTACATAAACTTTGTGCAAGAGCGTGATGAGTCAGTGTTGCAGTGTTCACCTAGTGGTGTCAGTAAAATGCGTGAATTGCTCGAGCGGGCAATTACTGTGGCTGGTTTTCATGTAACTGAGGGGAATAAAGTATGGGAGGCCTATAGAGAGTATGAACAAGCTCTTCTTCTTACTATTGATGAAGAAAACACTGAGGTTCGCTAACCTGATACATTTTTTTCCTAAAAATTTTGGTTTCCTTTTTCAAAATAAAATATTATTTTTCCAACTTTTTTTTGTCTATCAGGAAAAAGCGAAACAAAACCAGTGGATACGCAGTTTGTTCCACCGCCAGCTGGCGGTACCTTTAACAAATATCAAGGCAACTTTGATGGATTACAAAGCTTGGGAGGCTGATCAAGGGAACAGCAATGATATGGATAATGAGTTGGATGGGGTTCCTCCTAATATTGCATTGAACTACCAAAAAGCTTCTGCAGCTTACAATGCGAGGAAACAGTATGAGGATCAACTGTCAAGCCCGGTACTAAATGAGGCTGATAAACTACAGCATTTCATGGTACTTCATACAATTTCAGCTTATTGTTTTATAATATTGCTTTTGTAGAATTTGCATGCACAGTTCCAATTATGATACGTGATCTTGGTTTGAAAGTAGTTAAGTCTATCTGATCAATATAGTCATCTCCTTATCTGTCCAGTGCAGTTTAAGAAAGAAAACGTTTGGACATATATGCCCTTTTGGATTGAAATGTCTTGCTTGTCAAACAGATGTTCTTCAAATAGACCTTAGAAATTAGTTCAACAATTTTTTTTTTTGTGTGTGTGTGAAATATCATAGCAAGCGACAAAATGCTTTGTCATATAACATGGAACCAAGATTTAGTTCCTTAAAATCTTTTTCTTACTATAGATTACATTTAAATACCATAATTAGTGATTGAATGTCATCAATTTGTTGGAACAGAATTATATTAAATTTGAGGAATCTAGTGGTGATCCTGCGCGAGTGCAGATCCTTTATGAGAGGGCGATTTCGGAATTTGCAGTTTCAAGGGACTTGTGGCTTGCATACACAAACTACCTTGACAGAACACTGAAGGTTTAAACATCTTTCTTTCTAATACTTGTACTGCCAATTCATTTGACTTAATTGAAAGAACCTCTTACACCTCTCTTTTTCTTTAGGTGGCATCAATTTTGAAGAGTGTGTACTACAGAGCAACAAGAAACTGTCCCTGGATCAGCGAATTGTGGGTCCGCTACTTGCTTTCCTTGGAGCGGACAAACTCATCTGAGGAGGAGATTAAAAGTGTATGTTTAATTTGATAATCATTTTTTTTCCTATGATAATGGACCTGTGGGGTCTGTTTGTAATCTAACAAATACTAATATCACTGTTTTCTATATTTCCTTTTGAGATATTTTGTTCTTGAAAATAATACACATTTCCTTTTCCAGGTGTTTGAGCAGTCTCTTCAATGTGCCTTTCAGACAGCAAAAGAGGTAGGACAACAAAATAGCAATGATCTGGCACTACAATTTGCTGATTTGTCTATTTTCTTTTAACTTTTGTAGTATTTGGACCTTTATCTGGCACGAATTGATGGTTTAAGGAGGAGGTTCTCAATGGATCAGAGGGATTTTGACTTTCAACTTATACGCCAAACATTCATGGTTAGATATCTCTAGCAATTTGCTGGACCTTCCAAACTTTTCATGGACTTTGAGCAATAATGTGACATGGAATATTTTTTTCTAGGATGCATCAGATTCATTGTCAGTGCAAATATTACCAGAAGAATTGCTGAGCTTGCACAAATATTGGGCAAAACTAGAGATAAATCTTTGTAAAGACATAATTGCAGCTCGTGGAGTTTGGGACAACCTAATTAAAAAAAGGTATAAAACTCCACAATTCTGTACTTGTTACTTCTATGCAAATTACATCCAAAATTGTACCTTATTTGTTAATAGACCCAACATTGCTTAAGACTTGTAAACAACACCCAATTGGGCAATATTTCAAAACCCTACTTATTTATCCTTGAGACAAAATTGGGCCAAAAATCAAGGAAACAAATTTGGTTGTTGGTTACGGTTTGTATAAACTTCTTGTAAGTGTTTCCTGACATGGGGTTGCATAGTTTGTTCTATATGAGAAATGTGAAAAGTTTCTTTCAAATACAGAAAAACTTTAGTTGCAAGTTTCAAATCACTCTTCTTATGTGCATTTTTCACAATAATTCATTTGAATTGACTTTTTGTTAGTGGGTCCACACTGGAATCGTATGAAGGGTACATAGCCATGGAGGTAGCAATGGGTAATTTAAATGAGGCCAGAGCAATTTACAAGAGGTGCTATGCCAAAAGGTTTGCCGGCACTGGATCTGAGGTAAATTCATGCTCTATTTGTCAGGAAGTGTGTTCTCTTTCTTCCTGGAATGCTTCTTAGGCGGGGTGAACACTACTTTTTATAAGCTCAACATTGCTCCTATATTTACTCTTGTAACATATGGGATAAGGAGCCACCAATTCAGATTCCAGACCAGATAATCATATTTGCTTTTTTTTTTAGATGGACACTTCCTGCCAATACGTAACTAGTGGCCACTGGTCAATATTCCTTTGTGTGCATGAGACCCTTGAACTGGGGTAAATGTGGCCACTAACAAAGTTTAACTCTCTTCTATATTCTATGACTTCCATCTTTTGTATTAAAAAAAATCATTTTTGACCATCACGTTGCCAGAATGGTACTCAAATAAAAAACATTTAAAATACCCTCTTTTTCACTCCGGATGGGTTTGATTTCTAGCCTACCCCAACTTGTTTGGGACTAAAGGCTTGGTTGTTGTTGTAAAATACCCTCTTTTTCATTTGAGTCTAAATTTTCAATATTTAGATGTTAAATAATATTGTGTACAAAAATAATAAAAAAATATATACATGTATAATGTATCATATCCTTACATCTTGAGAAATACTGTATCGCCATATCCATATCCTGTGCAATATTTCATGTAAATAAATGTAACTATGCAGGATATATGTCATTCTTGGATAAAATTTGAACGAGAGCATGGGACTTTAGAAGATTATGATGTTGCTTTAAGAAAGGTATTTGTTTCAACATTTTGTATTTTCCTCTTTAGTTGTATGCCTTAATTTGTATTACTTGGTAGAATACAATCCTCTGTAAATTTCAATCTAAAGATGACTGTTATTTAAGAAAAAAAATAACTGTTATAAAGGGGTTTTATTTTTACCCCTGTAAAATGTTGAAATAGTGTATACCATGCATAACAGTAAATAATATACGCAACAAAAGAAAGAAATTGGCCAAAACTCCCATTTGGTCCAAAAGATGTCCAAGTTATAAGTGGTTCCACTGTTATTGGTACACATGAAAAAAGGATAAGAGTTATTTGATATCTTTTAAGGAAATTGGAAGAGGGGAGTCTGTGACATTAATATGATACATGCCTTATGTGGCTTCTCATCTTGCAAGGATATACATAATGTGATCTTTCAACAGTCACTGGTAGAATTGAATGAGCAACTTTGTACTTTTGATGATTCTATATAGCATGCATGAATATTTTTTTTGTTTTTTAAGCTTTTGTCCTCTAATATATTTAGCAATTTATTATAATTGAAAAGGTAACCACACGGCTTAATGAGGTAATGCTGTTCAAGGCACAGCAAGAGTCTAAGGGTAAAATAGACCATTCTTCAGTTTCAGTAAAGGAAACCACCAGTTCTCCTCTCAAGAGAAAACCAGAACAAAAATCTAGTGCGAAGGCACAACCTCCTGCTAAGAAAAGAAGACAAAACACAAAAAAAATTGAGGAGAAGCCCCAGCCTGATCATGGCCGAATAGAAGTAGATAGCAAAGAACAACTTGAAAAAGAACAGGAAGGGAAAGAAATTGAGAAACCAAAACCTGAGTTCTACAATGACCAGTGCACAGCATTTGTTTCTAGCCTAAATCTTCGGGTAAGTGTCTATGTGTAATACATCCTTGTGAAAATCTGTTTTGTCATTATACTTTCTAGGTTAGATACATGCACAAAATAAATATATACCAGCTTGTCAACTGAACTTGACAACTCAACGAAATATATAGAAATTTAATTATGTGTGGACACATTTATGTGTCCTTGTAACACTAGTAACAAGCTTAAACGGTACAGTATCAAAACTAGTATGGTAATGCAGCTTAAGTCATTAGGGTAGATATTTAATGTTTCATACTTTCATATTCATTAAGAATTGGCAAACCCATACCTGTTGAGGATCCTACCCATACCTATTATGGTCATCAGGTATTTTGTACTTAAAACTTAGAAAAATTAATTATGTGTGATGGTACTTTGTTATACAGTACAATGTAACATTTTATAGTCTATTGTTATTAAAGTTGGATTACCCTAAGTGCTTGGGTATTTAACAACTTCACCCATTACCTCATATGACATTGTACCATAATTAGTGAAAAGTAGGGCCCTACGATTTATAATGAATGGAGGATCGATCTGATTTACAATTCGCTGGGCCTTGAATGTGAATTTGGTTTGTTCGTTTAGAATTTTATGGCCTGATTTAGAATATTAGGGTCCTACTTTTCTTATGAAAAATAGGGAATACCAACTCTTAACTACAACTGCTATGTTACCAATAGAATAGCACATATTGTTTTGTCTTTGTTTTGCTTGGCCATTATCCACTGGCCAGTTGTTTTGACTATGTTTTATTTCTTTCTGACAGAAATAAATGAAATTAGGTAAATCTTATTTGTTTTAATAATGCAGACTAATGAGGAAGACTTAAAGTCTTTCTTTAGCGATTGTGGGGGTGCTACAGCTGTTCGATTGGTCAGAGACAAAGTCACAGGAAAATCTCGGGTTAGCTCTCTTTCTCTCTCTCTCTCAGTTAGTCCCTGTGTGTGGTCATTTGTATTGGATCATTTGAACTTCAATTGGTTGAAGTTTTACTTTTACCTACCTTTAAAGGATGAACAAAACATTTTCAAATGGCACTAAATTTCGCATACAACCTATCAAAAGGATGGGTAACAATTGATCACCTTGTATCGTAAAAGAGATTGGTTGTCAGTTCGTAGTATATTTCTTTTCAACCCTTTGATTCTGCATTTAGTTGCATTTTATGTAAATGTTATATTGGGTGGATTGTAAATTTTACCCAGAATTATATAATGTTCCTCTAAATCTGTTTGCTATCAAGTTTTGATAGTGGACAATAAGGTGAATTTTTGTACCTCCATTGTCATAGAGAATTTTTTCCCTCTCCCTCTCTCTCTCTCTCTCTCTCTCTCTCTCTCTCTCTCTCTCACACACACACACACACAGACACTCACACAACTTTATAATTTATTATATTATAAAAAGCAAATTTAGTGACTAGTATGGTCCTGGTCCTGGTCGTGCCATTGTCAGATGAAATAAGAAAATTCCATGTAAATATTTACTAAATACCGCTAAAAACAAATTGAAATTATCCGATATCACTTGCCCAAATATGTTGATACTGGTACATAAAAGATTCACGGGCATTAAGAAATTCTTATTGATGTGGTGCAATAAATGTAGGGGTTTGCATATGTGGATTTCTCTGATGATCAACACCTCCAAGCTGCAATTGCAAAAAACAAAAGCTCACTTCATGGAGCCAAACTGAGCATTGCTCGTTCTAACCCTTCCCGAAGCAAAAATTCTCATTCTGGTACTGCTGGTTCTTCCAGGGGCCGTGGTACAGGTATGCATATCTTCTCTCATTTCTCCATATTTTTTTTTCTATTTGATAATTAGTGAGGCTATGGTACTATGCATAGCGCCGATTGGTCCGTACTATGGTCAATATCTCTGTTTTCAAAGTCCAACAATCGATGTGAACCGTTCAACATGATCTCTATATGAAAATGTACTTGTAAATCAAAAGTAGTGATATTTTGTAACTATAAAAAAAAATAGTAAAAAAATTCTAAAAATTGTAAAATTTAGTCTGCCATTACATTTTCATATGGAGATCATGTTGAAAGGTTCAGATCGACTGTTTGGACATTGAAAATGGAGATTATGATCCATAGTATGGGCCAATCTGCGCTATGCGTAGTACCATAGTCTCACTCTTTTATAATTATGTGCTGTGTTTCCTCTATAAAATTCATGTGCGACATATCTTCCAAAGTTGGTTCTTTTATCCAATTTGGCATTTCATTTTTGACCAATATCCCAAGAGAATGCAATAATGTTGTTGTACTGGTCATGATCTGTACTTACAAGTTAGGGACACCATTTCTTTTGGTTCACCTCTTGTTACTTCCCATAGGGTTTTGATGTTTGTGTACTATGTAGTAATGGTATATGTACTATATAAACATAGGTGTTTTAACTGTGTGCTTGGTGCCTCTTTGCAGGTAGAAGATTCCCGCCTAGAAATGAAAGTAAGTCAGCAGAGGAAGAGAGAAACCCTAGCAAAGAGAAAGAAAAGGTTACATTTGCAGCACCACGATCGGTGATGAAGCCCCTAGGGTGGAATAAGAAGGATGACAAAGGAAAAGACGAAGCGGGTGGTGGTGAACAGCTCAAGTCGAATGAAGCGTTCAGAAATCTCTTTTTGAAGAAATAATAATTTTCAGCGAATTTGGAAAATAGATTTCTGAGATGTGATCAGGTGGTGATCTTTTTTTAGTACTTGTCGGATCCCACTTCTTTGTTTCGTTTTGGTTTATCTTTGATAAATGATAACCTTAGTTTTTGTTGGTACATTATGATTATATATTTAATTTTGTCCTGGTCCTTTTTGCTACTACTTTCCAGGACAGTGAGAGTGCTATGAAGCATAGAGACTGTACCAGTACTCGAAGCATATGCAGATTCCTACTTAAAAATTAGGAGATTTTGATTGATAATGAACAAGTAGAGGTACCTATGATTAAAAATGTTATAATAATGTATAGAAAGAACATTTGGTTAAGAAAATTCGCAAGTCGCGTAAATCTTAGTTTCCACTCAATTCTACCATACATCATCAAATTATTAGGAAAGTACAAAAAGATTGGTTCAAATGTATGAAACAAGCTGTGATTTGTCTATAAAACTTCCAAATTCAACAAAATTTCCACCAAATTTTGGATCTCCTTGTTTCTTGTGTCAAACTCCAGATCAATGGCCTCATCTAAATTTTCAATTTGGAAGTTTACCCGGTGCACATTATCCTTGGAAACATCAATTCTCTTCATGACATCACCTAGTTCCAATTTAGTTGCATTTGATTGTTCTTTCAACTCATCCTCTTCTTCTAAGAAGTCATACCGGTTCCCCTCCAATTTTTCTAACTCTTCTTCTGCTTCGGCTAGCTCAAATTTGATCTTTTCAATTTTATCCAATTGATCTAGAATTTTTATATCATGCAATTGACGCCGCCTTATCACTCTCTCGAGCTTACTCTCACGCATTTCTAATTCCCTCTTGTATTGTTTTGCTCTCTCTTTGTATTGTTCATAGGATTCATTAAGAGAGTTTAGTTCATTGGTCAGGCTTGAAACTTTTTCTCTCTTTACTGTTTCTATATCCAAGTTTTGGTTCCTTATTTCATTTGCAAGCTCCTTTAGCATGGGAACCAGACCTGAAATTGAAACTTCAATTCCTTGCAAAATTTGTTGTAGCTCTTCACTGCTTTCTTCGAGTATAGCGGCTGTTGTTATGGAACCGGGGTTTTCTCTCAATGCATGTTGGATATCTTCTATGATTGCTTTCACATAGTTCCACTTCCGTGCAAGTTTCCTCTGTTCATTCGTTGATATGGAGTTGTTTAGGACAAGAGATAGTATTGTTTTCTTTCTCGGTGGAAGATATGCAGATTGCGGTTTTCGTATCTTGCTTGTTGGGTTTTCTGGTGCATTTTTACTTGGAGAAACCACTTCTCCCCCTATATGAGAAAGTTTCAATGAAGTGATATGCTGTTAGGATACCATTATGAGCAAACAAAAAAAAAATGAAATGGTATGTATTTGTAAATAGACCTTATCACTATTTATACCATGTTTGGTTTCCATGCAGTTCCAAATTTTAATAAGCTACATATATTAAAAAACCAACAATTTTGATATGCAAATCACTACCCATATGATCATACCATGTACAAATTCTTCTGATGGTTCTCTTGATTGCCCGTCTAAAGCAACCTCTTTTGATTTGCTTGCATCTCCATTTGCTGCAAATGCCTTCACTGCTTCCAACTCCTTTACTTCCAGTTGAGGCACCTTAGTAATCATAACCCCACTTCCAGTTCTTTGCACTGTTGTGGGAACATTTATGATGTAACAAACATAGTTTAGTAGTAATTTCTATGTAATTGATCTGGTAACTAAACCACAAGTATCCAGCAATCTATTATAGAATTCTAAGTTGAAACCAGAAAGATTCAATTATGTATTCAAAAGGATTAGATTGAACTTCTTTCTTACCAATTGGGGTTGTTAGATCATCATCTGGAGTACAAAATGTTACTGGATAGTTTGACTTTAGGGCTTTCATTTTGTTCACAAATCTTGCTACACCAACAATCTTCATAAATAGTTCTCTGTTCCATTTCTCTTGTGTCTCTCCTAAAAAATCATAATTAAAATTTAGAAAGGTTTGATTGAGATTACTGATTAATTACTTTTTTCAGTTTTTCTTAATTACAATACATGGCTTTTATTTTCCGGAACGAACATTCAGATTCAACTTATATTAACTATAAATGGCTTCTAAAAAAATTAAATCAATGAAGAAATTCTAGTTATTTTCCATATAATCATTTACCTAATCTAGGAGTCATAAGAGGTGTGGGTTCCTTCAAAGCTTCTAAGATTTCTTCCTCAGAGCTTGGGCTTGGTAGATCTAACATGGTGCATGGTGCATTGGTTTGATTTGAACCATCTGCATTTCTACCTGTTTTAATTCTTAGTCCCAAATAGGACTTCATTTCTTCACGCTTTTCTCTTGCTTCCTTCATCTCCTTTTGTTGATCTGTGCAAAAAAAATTTACCAATAACCCTGTGTCCATTTTACAAGCATTTATTTAAGAAATATTATTAGTCAACTGATACTCAGGTCAAATTAAGAAAGAGAAATTGTGATCAAATATCTCTAAACTGAGTTTTGAAATGAAATGTACTGTAAGTTTTTTTTTATAATTATGAACAAATAATTCACCTTCACAGTTTTCCATTTTTGGAGAATTTGCTTTTGTATGACTTGAAAAGCTGGTTTCGACTGAAGTGTTACGGGTGGAACTCGCAGTAACGCGTTTAATTATAATCTATCATGGATCATGATGATAAACCTAGCTACAAAAGATACATCAAAGAAAACATCCACAAATGAACTAAGAAAACCATTTTTAAATTTAATTTCTACAGTTGACAAAGAAGTACATAATGTTATTTCAAATGAACATTTGTTTTTCTTTCACATAACTAGACTGTTGCAAATGCTGTTAATTTAGACATGACACATATAATCAGAAAAATAATATACATTAGCTATAGAACAACAAAACAAATAACCTATGGAATGGCAATGAAGAGAGAAAAAAAGTGAGAGAGACCTCAATTGAGATTAAACATAGCAGATCATGAAGGTATCCAATTGGCCATGCTCTTCACATTTTTCCTTCAAAATTTGATCTGGGATTTAAAACTTTTGTAGGAGAAAAAGGGTTTTGACGTGCAAATTTGTATGGTCTTGAGCCTGAACAAACGTGCACACCAGAAACCAACATAGACCAAAACTACGTGCTAGGTCCGGCCTGACAAAAATATTGTTTGAAGAGAATTAAAATTATGAAGAAGTCTTCATTATTTTTTTAATTATTGATAGTATTTGTATATGTATTAAGTTTTGATCTTTTGAAAATAATATTATTTATTTCGGTTCAATCAAACAAATTATAATTTACTTTGAAGAACACTCCAAACTAATCATAACCTCAAAGCCAAATTAACCATCATCCTATTATTTAAATTTTAAATATACATACCCATTGCATGCAGAAGAAAATAAATATTGACAAATAATGTATAAAAAAAGAGAAATAAAAACAGACAAGTGAGATCAAACAGATAAATTTCATTAAACGACTAAACAAAAGTTTGTTGTCTCAGACTCAATACATAAATTAATGCATCCGACTCGATAAAAAAACCTCAACAAACGAATTGAAACAATAATTACATGCAAGAAGGTAAGAAACCTACAATAAACCACACACACAAGTCAACAACTACTACACTTTAATTAACCAATTGTGTTGCAAGCTCATGCTGTTGAGGATGGCGCTCTTTAGACAATGAGATGTCTAGCATCTGTTGTCTAAAGCTTGTAATTTATTGATTTCACTTTTGATGCTCTACAGGTTTTGATCTCAAACTTTGTACTTAAATTAACGTGTAGTACTTGTATAATTCTGATAGATGGTCAATTTTTGTTTCCTCCAACATCTTATTCACAGAATTTTTTGGTTCAAATTAATATTGTATATTGTATTTTGTTTAGATTTTTCTGTAATTATTGTTCAAATAAAAGTAATCAATTCGTAGCTACTTGTAAGTTTTATAGTTTGGATGTTCTTATCATCATAAGTTTGCTTCTTACCTAAATTTTCTCATATCAAATAGATGATCTCAAACCAACAAAAAAAAAATAGATCGATTCGGTTTATTTTTAAAAACTAGTTTAATTATTCAATTCAGTTCGGTTGAGAAATTTTAAAACCAATTAAACCGAACCAACTAAAATTCTAAAACTGTCTCACGTGCTATTTAACCAAACATTACAAAAAAAAAAATCAAACATTACGACATTATGTATATTGTTTGGTTCGGTTTCAAACCAGTTAGATCAAACCAAAAAAAAAAAAAAAGTCCATCATAAAAAATTCAAAAAATTCAAAAAATTCAAAAAATTAACAAAAAAATGTTTATATTTATGATTAGTCTTGTTCGATTCAGTTTCAATTTGGTTGTATTTTTGAAAACCGAATAAAATATTAGTTTGTTTTAATTCAGATTTAACCAAACCGAATCGATGGACACGCCTATATGAGATCGGATCTCCTAAAGTAATTCAATTTGTTAGTTTAGATCTAGACCATCAGATTCGAATTGGGCTGTCAGATTAAAAGGGTCCTTTGTGCTCTCGGACCGGATTCGAATCGGACGGTGCAGATCTAAACCCAAAAAATTGGGTTACTTTAGGGATCCGGAACCCCTATGTATATCGTTAACCTTTCAACTCTAATATTGAACTGCGGAAGAAATGATATCAGGATTTTATTGGGCTTCCATTTTAGTTTTATTTGGGCCGGAGAAATCGGTCAAAACTACATATACCACCAGACTCACAAATTGATTATATACCGTGAGGAGGGATCAAGTTACAACAAAGTATTTTCTACATTTTCAAAGTTCAAATCGTCGATCCAAACCGTTAGATGTGATCTCTACTATAAAATGTGCTTGGAGACCAAATTTTACATTTTTTGAAATTTTTTTACTATTTATTAAGATGGGTACAAAAACTAGTCAAATTCAGACCATTGAATTTTGTACCTATCTTAATAAATAGTAAAAAAAATCCAAAAAATGTAAAATTTGGTCTCCAAGCACATTTTATTGTAGAGATCACATCTAATGGTTTGGATTGACGATTTGGACTTTAAAAATATAGAAAATGCTTGTTGTAACTTGTTGTAACTCAGAAATTGTTGTAACTTGATCCCTCCTCATATATCATAGAATTTGAGTATTAATTTAATATTTTTAAAGACCATTAAATATGAAACGTGTATATTTAAGTTGTTTGATGAAAGATAAAACTTCTATTAAATTTTGATTATTTTCTTATACGTGCAAAATTTAAGTTGTATGCATGATATACGTGCAACATTGATTGATCACGTTCCAAATATTTCATCAAAATAGTTGTTCACAATTGTTAATGGAAAAATAAATTGTTCTGTCGACCGGTCATAATTATTTTGATTTTTTCCATATATATTCAATTCAGTTTAATTTATCTTATTTTAGTTCAACCAAACAAATCAAAATTTAGTTAATGTTTACTTAAATTACTTCATTTTTTATATTTTATTCTGGATTAATCTCTCTTATTTTGATTCAACTAATATATATCTTGATACTTATTTTATAATTATTAAATATATTTATTTATGTATTAAGTTTTAATCTATTGAATTTATTCTCTCTTATTTCAGTTCAACTAAACAAAAGGAAATTTACTTTGATTTTTTTTTTAATCAAGTTGTTATTCGATTCATAAACTTAATCCGGTTGATTTGGTTATATTTTAAAAACCGAATAACCCACTATTTTAATTTGGTTCAACACCGATTATACCTTTTGTTGAAGAAAATAAATACTAACAAATAATAAATAAAAAGGAGAAGAGAGAGTACACAAAGCAGTGAGACCAAACAGACAAATTAATTTCATTGAACGACCAAGCAAGCAAAAGTTAAGTTCACTGTTTCTCATACTCAATAGTACAGAAATATATAATGCATCAGACTATATAAAAACAACTCAACAAGCAAATTGAACCAATAATTGCAAGCAAGATGCCTACAATAACCGCAAATAAATCCGTTGCGATTCGAAATTCGGAAGCTGTAACTCTAAAATTCCTGTTTTTCTAAATCCAACCGTCCAATATTTTACGTGCACGTATGTCAAAACAGCTAGTTTTTTTGTGCACATATTTCGAAACAATTCGACAACTCGATTTGAGAAAGCAAGGATCATAGCACATTCGGATTCACAATAACCGCACACAACAACTACTAGTCTTATTAACTAATTTGATACGTTGCACTGCAATCACTGCTCAGTTTGCCAAGACAGTGAGTTCTTCGTCCACTACCGAAGTCGGGATTGCTGGAATGGCACCCTTCTGAGTAGTGCATATCGCATTGCATGCGTCTGAAAATCGTAGTGCTTTTCTTAGTTTCTCCTCATTCTGTATAAAAGAGATACAATAGTTGCACCACACCTATTTTAAACAAGGAGATGCCTATCATCTGTTGTTTAAAACTCCTTAATTGATTTCACTTTTGTTGCTGCAAATGTTTTGATCTCAAACTTTGTACTTAAATTAACTTATATTACTAATATAATTCTGATAGATGATGAATTTTTGTTTCCTCCAACATCTTAATTATGTGCAAAATTCTTTGATTCAAATATTGTATTGTATTTTGTTTAGCTTAATTTTTATGTGATTATTGTACAAATAAAAGACCCCAAAAGAGATGTTTTATAATGCATCATTTTTATAGCTGTTTAGACATCATAAATTTGCTTCATACCTAAATTTTCTCATACCAAATAGATGATTTCAAACCAACAAAAAAGCGAGAATTTCATTTTTGTTGGATCCATCAAATCTTTCAAAAACTTGACTACTATATATATCGTTAACTAGGGGTGTACAACGGGCGGGTCGAAGATATTTTATTAAAATTTGAATCCAACCCGATTACACCGGGTTAAAAAAAATATTTACTTGACGCACCCATAACCTAACCCAACCCATCTATTTTTTTATATACGGGTTATTACGGGTTATGCAGGTTAGACGGGTTAAACGGGTTATAATTTTGATCGAAAATCTATTATATATCTTTTTACTATTTTTATTAAAACAAGGTACAAATAAAAGTGAAAAATATAAATAAAATAGAAATAATTTAGCATATAACATCTATAACAAAAAAAAAACATATCCAGAATGTAACATCCTAAAAAAAAAGACAATGACATATAACAATCACATATAAAATTCATGAAATAAAAAAAACATAACAATTCAAATTCATGTAGCGGATCATCCTTTCAACAGATATCTTCTGTGATTTTTATCAAAGCTTAAACGAGTCCGCATCCCATGAGATATCTCATATTTTGAGTGACCTACGTGTCCGGTGCCTATTCGGGGATAACGCAGGGGCCCAGTATTGTTTAAGCTTTGCGATTCAAGCAAAACGTCTTTGAACAGTTGAGATTTTCCAAAAAGTCACGCAAAATATGAGATATCTCAGAGGACAGAATGTCTTTGAACAGTTGAGATTTTCCAAAAAGTCACGCAAAAAATGAGATATCTCAGAGGATGCGAATTCAGCCTAAACACAACACTCATCCTTTCAACAGAGATCTTATGTGATTTATTTCATGTAGCGGGTCAAACTGAATGAATTATTCCTCCACATAGGTTTGAGGCCGGGTCCGAATATAAACGGGTTATTAAGAGCAAACCCATGACCCAACTCAGAGTAACGGGTTTGTCAAAATCCAACCCGTACCAGACCCAGTAACATCTCAACCCAGTAAAATACGGGTCGGGTCGGACGGGTCAGACGGGTCGGGTGGGTCAATAGTATTTTTGTACACCCCTATCGTTAACCTTTCAACTTTATTGGGCTGTGTAAGAAATGATATCAGGATTTTATTGGGCTTCCAATTTTAGTTTTATTTGGGCCGGAAAGATCGGTTAAAAAATAAAGATATAATGCACAGAGACAAATAAAACGGTTTTATTTCGGCTTTTAAGTTTTAAATTTTGAATTATTAAATTTTATAAAAATAGAAATATGATGGAGATACAAAAATAGAGGCATTTAAACTCTCTTAATCTTCTTTTTTTAAGTATATTTTGTTATCATTTTTAACAAACTAACTCACAACTTAAAAAAAATGCTCAAACTTTATTTTTTTTGCGTGATCAAATATGACGTGATTATTCAAGTGATATAACTGTTCATCACTATTTTAGACATATCACATCATATACTAATACATTTTATTTACGTATCATGATCAAATCACAATGTGTTAGAATAACGTAATGTGACATCACAACAAGAATGAGACACTTTTCGCGAGGATAAAAAAATGACTTTTTACGACGGACTACTCTCATTATTCAGTTTTTTCTTTTTGCGACGGTACTTTTTGCGACGGACGATCGTCATAAATGCATTTTTTTTCCCTCGCAAAAAGTGTCTACTTTGTTGTAGTGCATGACATTATTTTTCTTGAGTGTAAAACCGGCTGATATTATCATAACGCCAATCCATTTTACTGTTATTCAAATTCAAATATATACGAACCCTTGGCGGAAGAAAATAAATATTGACAAGAATAAATAAAAAAGAGAAGAGATATATATTGTAAAACAAAGCATTGAAACTAAACAGACAAATTAATTAATTTCATTGAATGATCAAGCAAAAATTCATTGTTTAATTATCAGACTCAATACAGAAATTAACGCATCAAACTCAAGAAAACATCTCAACAAGGAAATTGAACCAATTGCAATCAAGAAGCAAAAATCCATTGTTCACCGTATGTGTTTGAAAATCTCAGTGCTTTTTTCAGCTTCTCCTTAGCTTTTTAAACTTTCTACTTAAATTAACTTATAGTACTTATATAACTTTTTATTAAGGTCAGTGATTTTAAATGTCTATTAATAATTTTATAGATAAAAAAAACGTATTTACAATTAGTCAAATGACCATATTTTCAAAATCTATTTTTTTATTCTCATAAAATCATCTAAACTACTATAATATTCTAATTATTTCATAAACACTCAAATACTTTAATATTCATCTCGCTTTACTACCACATCTCTGACCGTCGTCATGTTTCGACAACGATTGGATCGATCTACACACATCGTGCTCCAATCGAGATATTGATCACCCTAACGCTATCTTGTTCCACGACCGAATTTGCTCCTTCGATCACTACCGCACTCCGACAATGACCGAATCTAATCACCGTCGAGTTATACTTGTATAATTATGATAGACGATGAATTTTTGTTTCCTCCAACATCTCAATTGATCTGCAATTTTTTTTTGTTCAAATAGTGTATTGTATTTTGCTTATTAGCTTTTATTTATGTGATTATTGTAAAATTAAAAGACCACAAAAAGAGATGGTTTGTATAATTATTGTAAGTTTTATAATACATGGTGTATTCTTATCATCATAATAAATTTGCTTCTTAATTACCTAAATTTTCTCATATCAAATAGATGATCTCAAACCGACAAAAAAAAGGGGGGACAATTCCATTTTAGAGGTGTTTTTATTGTTGGATCCATGAAATATATATTATAATTACCATGTCTTAAAATTACTATTTTCTTATTCGTGCAAAAGTTAAGTTGTATGATATACGTGCATCATTGATTGATCACGTTCCCAATATTTCCTAAAAGAAGTTGTTCACAATATTGTTAATGGAAAAACAAATTGTTCTGTTCGGTCATAATTACTTTGATGTTTTCCATATTAAATTCTGTTTTATTTATCTTATTTCGGTTAAATCAAACAAATTGAAATTTATTGAATACTAAAATTACTTCATTTTTTTATATTTGATTTCTGAATTAATCTCTCCTATTTCAGTTCGACTGATATATATCTTGATATTTATTTCTATAATTATTAAATATATTTATTTATGTATTAACTCTTAATCTATTGAATTTAATTTCTCTTGTTTCGGTTCAACCAAACAAAAAAAAAATTACTTTGCTTTTTTTTTTTTAATGTTGTTATTCGATTCATAAACTTAATCCAGTTGGTTGAGTTATATTTTAAAAACCGAATAATTCACTATTGTAATTGGTTCAACGCCGATTATACCCTTTGTGGAAGAAAATAAATACTAACAAAGAATAAAAAAAAAAAGGAGAAGAGATAGTACACAGAGCAGTGAGACCAAACAGACAAATTAATTTCATTGAACGACCAAGCAAAAATTCACTTTTTCTCAGATTCAATACAAAAAATAAGACCATTTACATCTCTGGTATTATGATAATTTCTAATCTGATGTAGCAGTTCCTAATCCAGTCTTAGAGATATCGCAGAGTTTCTTATTTAGAAACTATGCAGGAAAGTTTCTAAAAAACAGTTAACACAGTTATTTAGAAACTCATTTGAGTTGCTGAGATGTAGATGCTCTCAAATGCATCAGACTCTATAAAAACAACTCAACAACCAAATTGAACGAATAATTGCAAGCAAAATGCCTACAGTAACGGCACACAACGATTACTAGTCTTTAATTAACCAATCGGGTACGTTGTACTGCTGCACTAGCTCATTGCTCAGTAGGCAATGAGTTCTTTGGTCGCTATCGGAGTCGGGATTGCTAGGATGGCACCCTGCTTCTAAGTTGTGCATATGGCACCACATGCGTTTTTCAAACGTAGCGCTTTCCTCATCTTCTTCTCATTCTGTATAAGGGTGATGCAATAGTTGCACCGCACCTATTATAAACAATGAGATGTCTGGCATCTGTTGTTTAAAGCTCCTTAATTGATTTCACACTTGTGACTGTCGATGTTTTGATCTCAAACTTTGTACTTAAATTAATTTATATTACTAATATAATTCTGATAAATGATGAATTTTTGTTTCCTCCAACATCTTAATTATGTGCAGCTCGAATTCTTTGGTTCAAATATTGTATTGTATTTTGTTTAGCTTAATTTTTATGTGATTATTGTACAAATAAAAGACCCCAAAAGAGATGTTATATAATGCATCATTTTTATAGCTGTTTAGACATCATAAATTTGCTTCTTACCTAAATTTTCTCATATCAAATAGATGATTTCAAACCAACAAAAAAGCGAGAATTTCATTTTTGTTGGATCCATCAAATCTTTCAAAACTGGACTAGTATATATATCGTTAAGCTTTCAACTTTATTGGGTTGCGTAAGAAATGTTATCAGGATTTTATTGGGCTTCCAATTTTAGTTTTATTTGGGCCGGAGAGATCGGTTAAATTGTCACACCCCGCAGCCACGGGTAGTAACAGTCCCCCGCCGTAAGCATACAACGCCGTGTATGCCTACAAGGCTAATCACAATTTAAACCAAACAACACACAATTCAAAACAAGTTTCTAACATAAAATCAGAGTGCACAGTCTGGTCAGCATATAATACAATAAAAGTATCTCATCCGGATACCAACCACGAGGCCTACCCTAAATCTATACAACAAAAGCTATCTAGGGTCATGTACTGGTCAGCTACTAAGGCCTACTACTCTCGTGCCTCCCCGGAATCCGTCGCACCAATACCTGTAAAATAACGGGGAAGGTGGGGGTGAGAATAAATTCTCAGTGCGAATTTGCCACAGTTTAGACTATTGGACTTGCAATCAAACTCTATATCCAACAATGAAACCCAAACAATAACAATGCAACAGTTATATAAGAAAACATAACTAACAGAATGCCACTACTCGACAACAGTTAATCAACTTGAAACACAGTTTACGAAATTTTCAATATGGATCTCAAAACACAACATATATTTTGGCTTAACTCGATTCCTAACTCAGTTCAATTGGGCTTGTAGCAATTACAGATGTTCTCTCGAGCTGAACCGTTATCAAACCCACATCTGTAGGGTTACAGACACCTACAGATGGCCAACCAAGCTGGACCCTTTATCAGACACCCATCTGCAATTGCTGTTTAGCTTAACCATTTCCTAAGGTCCGGTTACAAGTCACCAACACAGGTCAACTTGACACAATTGCAACACACGGAATCAAAGTTACCTATACAGGTCAACTTTGCTAAATCTCAAGCAAATATATATCAAAGCCACACATGCAGGTCAGTCTCGCAAACTCATAACAGGTCAACGCATAAGTCAGCAGCGTCACCTTATCCAGCCACCTAAACAGGTCGGTCTGGCAAATTCTAACAGGTCAACGCATAAGTCAGCAGCGTCACCTTATCCAGCCACCTAAACAGGTCGGTCTGGCAAATTCTCACAGGTCAACGCATAAGTCAGCAGCGTCACCTTATCCAGCCACCTAAACAGGTCGGCCTGGCAAATTCATAAACACAGGTCAACGGATAGGTCACCGTTACCTTATCCAGCCACCTAAACAGGTCGGCCTGGCAGATTCATTCACATCAAGAACAATTCACAGAACTAAACAATTAATAACCGTACCAACATGCAAATCAACCTTAACTAAAACAATTCAATCCTTCTCATTTATGCAAGAATCAATATGCAATATGAATTCCAAAATATGCAACAATTAATCATTCAACATGACAAACGAATAAACAGTTTAATTCCTGAAAATAAAGTATCAGACAAGTCCAAGAATCCCGCACCTTAGTATGCCGAGCGTACCGCTTAATTTTAAGGATCGGACGTCTCGTATTGTCTCGCAAGTTCTTGCTCGACCGAGCCTACAACTATATTATGCGTATACTTGGTTTAACATTGGTTCAGGATCGAGAGGTTTATTCGAGTTACTTCTAGGGCTTATACCTTCTCTAATCAATTCCTATGTTTTTGGTATCAATTCGTTCGGTTCATTATTTCTTACCAAAATCCTCTAAAACCACACAAAATCTCATCTAGGCCCTCTAGCCTTATACTATTTCACTTTGGTAACCATCAATCACCGTTTCACTACTTTGGTTCTCGGATCAATTCGATTCACCGTTTGGTTAACCCTAATTTGGTCAAAATCTCAAATCAGCCGTTAATTGTTCTAAAAATTCACGATCAGGAGGCAACCCTACCGATTACAAGTCTAATTGGTCGGGTTAAGCAAATCAAATCACGATTATGCCAACTTTTAATTTTGGCACGAAACCCTAGAAATCAGATTTCATAAATCGGAAGAAATCGGGAAAAAGAATGACAAACAAACTAGTAAGAAGTGTAGAGGAACTAGTCCTCGAGCAATTCGAGCACAAATCTCGGGTTTAAAACGAGAATCCGAGAAATCGAGAAAATTCGAGGTTTCGAAAGTAAAAAGGAGAGAAAGAAATACCAAATAGAAGGGTTCTGAGAGATCCTCGGCTGCTTTCTCGGTTTCAAACTCGATTTCTCGCAACAATCGGGAGTCTGAACGAAACGGAAACTCACGGGATCTTTTCCTTCTCTCTTGGACGAATTTCACTTAGAAATGGGGAATGGTGGAAGAGAGAGAGAGAGAGAAGGTTTAATTTGGGTTTTAGGGTTAAAATTACCCTGAATGCGGATTAGCCAATCCGCACTGCGGGTTACCTAATCCGCACTCGAGACTTAGTCGGTTGTCAGCCGAATCCAGGAAAAGTCCGAGCCTACTGCGGATGAACCTGATCCGCACTGCGGTTCACCCTCATCCGCACTCACTACTTAGCCGATTTCAGGAAAATTCAGTGCAATACAGAAATTCATGAGTGCGGCTAAACTCATCCGCACTGCGGATCCCTCACCCGCACTCACTACTTAGTCATTTTTTTGGCAAAATTCCAGAAAAAGCCTGAGCCACTGCGGATGGCTTCGACCCGCACTGCGGTCAACCTAATCCGCACTGGGGCTATAAAATTCCGAAATCTCAAAATTTCGACGCGGTTTCAATTCACAATTAACTTACTTATTTAGGGGAACCTTAATTAAGGTTTAAACTTCCATTTTATTAACATGATTTATCGATTCTTTCTTTTAAATCATTCGAATTTAATTGTAAAAATTTCATAACGTAACATAAATTTAACACATCATTGATTTTGTGTTTCAACCATATTCTATATCTCTATCTCTGTTTTCAAACTTCAAACTGTCGATCTAAACTATTCAACATGATATCTATATTAAAATATGCTTAGAGACCAAATTTTATATTTTTTGAAATTATTTTACTATTTGTTTAGATAAGTACAAATTCACTATTTTTGGATGGTCCAGAAGCAGTGATTTTGTACCTATCTTAAAAAATAGTAAAACAATTTTGAAAAAAACTATAAAATTTGGTTTCTAACTACATTTTAATATGTAGATCGTGTTAAGCGGTTCGAATCGAATATTTGAACTTTAAAAACAAAAATAAAGATTTGGGCACTAGTGGAAAAACTGAAATCAGGATCGGCCTATTTGGATCGGATGTATGAACTAACCGATACTAATACCTATCTGAATCGGTTTTATCAATAAAACCGATACTAAAAGCTAATGAAAACACAGCACGTGAACTAATTGAATCGGTTCCTAGTTAAGAACCGATCCAGATAGTATCTGGATCGGTTATAAGCTAAGAACCGATCCTAATACTTGATAATTAGGATCGGTTCTTAGCTTAGAACCGATCCAGATACTATCAGCATCGGTTCTTAACTAGGAACCGATCCTGATACTTTTTTTTTTTCAAAGATGGTTCTGCAAAAAAAAAAAAAATATTAATAATAGTATCAGGATCGGTTGTTTATAAACAACCGATCCTGATACTATTTTTTTTTTTTTAAAAGTTGGTTCTGCAAAAAAAAAAAAAAAAAAAAGTATCAGCATCGGTTGTTTATAAACAACCGATGCTGATACTTTTTTTTTTTTTTTTCAGAACAAACTTTTTAAAAAAAAAATAGTATCAGCATCGGTTGTTTTATAAACAACCGATGCTGATATTTTTTTTTTTTTTTTTTTTTTTTTTTGCAGAACCAACTTTAAAAAAAAAAAAAATAGTATCAGCATTGGTTGTTTATAAACAACCGTTCCAGATAGTCCATTTTAGGTTTTTATTTTTCCGCGCTCATCCCTTCTCTCCTTGCGTTTCTCCATTATTCAAAATTACAACTCTCTCAACTCCTTGTCTCCTCTAGCCGCCAGTCTCCTCCTCTCCCTCCATCTTGCCGTCTCCTCTCAGTCCGATCGGCTCAATAAAAAGAGTGCTCGGTGCTCAACGCAAGTGTGCTCGGCGCAATAAATCCACTCACTCGCTCGGTGCTCGGTGCTCGGTGCTTGGTGCTCGGCCCTCTCCTCTCAGTCCGCTCGCCTCTCAGTTTAGGTAAATTTGCTAGATTAGTTTTGCTAGTTTAAGTAATTTCAAATTATCAAATCAATTCAATTCGGTTTCAAATCAATTCGGTTTCATTTAAATCAATTCGGCTAGTTTAGTTTTGGATTGAAATTACATGAGATGGTATTATGTTTTATCAAATCAATCCGGTTTCAATTCTTTGGGTACCATAAATCCTAAAAGAATAATATTGCAATTTTGCAGAACCAACAAAAAAAAAAAAAAAAATAGTATCAGCATCGGTTGTTTATAAACAACCGATGCTGATACTTTTTTTTTTTTTTTTTTTTTTTTTTTTTTTTTTTTTGCAGAACCAACTTTGAAAAAAAAAAAAATAGTATCAGCATCGGTTGTTTATAAATAACCGATGCTGATAGTATCAGTGTCGCCTTCATCAGGATCGGTTGTTTAACCGATACTAATATGCGTATATAACCGATGCTGATTCCATATTTTCCACTAGTGGGGATATGATTGGAACACAAAATAAATGGTGTATTTTAACCCTCCTTGTATAAAGGAGAAGAGATAGAGACCAAATAGACAAATTTCATTGAACGAGGACCAATTAAGCAAAAATTAACTGTTTCTCATACTCAATACAGAAATTAATTAATTCATCAGATTAATTAATTTGAACCAATAAACCAACACACACAACTCTACTCTTTAATTAAGCTGATTAATTAATTTGTCAAACAAGAACTAAACATTTTTTTTTTAATTTGTCAAAGTATAATTCAAACTTAATTGGAACGATGCTCGGTAAACTTTGAAGTGGTTAATTTATAATTAGGTAAAACTTTACATTTAACTATCTGAGATTGATAATGAAGCCTGAATTGCAGGGGTCCTTACCGTAGGTGAATTGCAGAGGATCTGGAGGAAATACAATAAGCAGTTGGATATATATAATAATAAGAGTGAGGCTATGGTACTTTGTAATGTGCGGATCATTTCGTGCATTGGATTCATATCTCCGGCTTCAATGTCGAATTAGTCAATCCAAACCTCTCAATATTATTATCATATGAAAATATACTTGAAAACCAAATTTTATATTTTTTGGAACTTTTTTACTATTTTTTGAGACAATTAGAAAATCACTTGATCTAAAAATTCTGAACCATTCAAAAGTAGTGATTTTCTACCTACCAAACAATTCCAAAAAAAATATAAAATTTGGTCTCCAAGTGCATTTTCATATGATAATAATATTGAGTGGTTCAGATCGACTATTTAGATTTTAAAGACGAAGATACGAATCTAATGCACGAAAGGATTCGCACATTGCAAAGTATCATAACCTCACTCTAATCATAAATCCAAACCATGTTTCTATCATTTAAATTTTAAATATAATCTTATTTGAGGACGATTCAAATTCATTTATTTGTTGTGTTTTTACCGTGCCTTTATTTTCAAAAGATTAATAACTCAAAATTTAAAATTTAAACATTAAAATAAAACCATTAGATGTGATCTATATGATTTTTACTAAGCGCTTATAAAAACTTATTACATTTTAATTTAATTTTTATGTGATTCAATAAGTTAAAATATGAACATCTAAAAGTTATCTACAACAATAGATTTTTACAAGCTCTTGATGACAAACACAACAAAGTTAAAGTATCATAATTTTTTACAAGTAGAACTAGGGTGTTCTTAAGTTCACTAAGTCCCTTGGTGAACTCAAGTCTAAAACCTATTAAATCAGGTTCAAATGATGAATCCGAATCGTTGAAACCTGCCTACTTTACGAGTGATGCGCCTACATGTGAAAATTTTAAACATTTGAATTAATTTAGTATAAAGTCAATTGATCAAAATTAGAAAGTTAATAAATTAATTTTAATGCCTTCATTTTTGGAACATTTTTTGACCACTTGACTTTATACTAAATTAATTCGAATGTTTAAAATTTTTACATGTAGACCCATCACTCGTAAGATACGCGGGTTTCATTGACAGTTCGGATTCATCATTTAAAACTGATTTAATGGGTTTTAGACTTGAGTTCACCAAGGCGTTTGATGAACTTAAGAACACCCTAGTTCTACTCATTTTTTACACATATATAGATAAAATGATGTAGATCATTTTGACTTTTAAGTTTAAAATTTGAATTACTAAAAGTTTTTAGAAATAGAGACATGATGGATGCACAAAAAATGAAGACATTTCAACCCTCCTAATCTTATTTTGTTATAATCTTCTTTTTTAAGTATATTTTGATATTAATTTTAACAAACTAACTCAAAACTTCAAAAAAGAAATGCTCAAACTTTTTTTTTTGTGTGACCACATGTGATGTGGTTATTCACGTGATATAACTATTTGTTACTATTTTATACATGCCACATTACATGCAAATACATTTTACTTACGTACCGTGATCAAGTCACAACGTGTTAGGATCACGTTATATATATGACATCACATTTTTTTTCTTGACTGTAGCACTGTCTGATATAATCATAACGCCAATCCTTTTTACTATTATTCAAATTCAAATATATACGAATTAATCATTTGCACAAGAAAATAAATACTGACAAAGAATAAATAAAAAGGAGAAGAGATATAGTAAAACAATGCAATGAGACTGTTAAAAATAACGAAGAAATTGAGGATCTATCTCAGTCATCCATCATTAATCGAGCGATTTAGATTAAATCAAGCATATATAACAAAGGGTACCAACAGTACAACTGTACATTAAATAGGCACAATACCAATGGTACAAAAAACTAGCCGTTAAATTTTGTAATATGAATAGAACTTCGAGAGAAATCAATATACAAAAAAGTACAATGTATTTTTATCATAAATCATTCTCTCTCTCTGTCTCTTCTAAATTACCCCAAAATTCACCAGACTGCAAACAACTTAATAAAAAAATTAATACATCAGACTCAAATAAAACAACTCAACAAAGCATATTGAACAAATGCATGAAGCCTACAATAACAGCACACACAATGACAGCTCAGTTTGCCGAAGCAATGAGTTCTTCGACCACTGTCGGGGTAGGGAGCGCCGGGATTGCACCGCATGTCATTGAAAAGCTTTGTGCTTTCGTCAGCTTCTCCTCAGTTTCTTTAAACTTTGTACTTATATTAACTTAGAGGACTTGTATAATTCTGATAGACGGTGAATTTTTGTTTCCTCCAACATCTTATCCGCAGAATTTTTTTGGTTCAAATTAATATTGTATTATTGTATTTTGTTTAGCATTTTATGTGATTATTGTTCAAATAAAAGTAATGGTCAATGCGTAGCTACTTGTAAGTTTTATAGTTTAGATGGTGTATCTTATCATCTTAAGTTTGCTTCTTACCTAAATTTTCTCATATCAAAAAGATGATCTCAAACCAACAAAAATATGACAATTTCATTTTAGAGGGTTTTTTTGTTGTTGTTGGAATTAAGTACCTATGGTAAGTGGTGAAGTCGACCCAGTAATTAAAATATTTTAACCTTTCAATTTTATTGGGCTGCGTAAGAAATGATATTATGATTTTGTCGGGCTTCCATTTTTAGTTTTATTTGGACCGGAGAGATCGATTAAAACTTAAAAAATAAATATATCATGCACACAGACAAATAATAAATAAAGAACAAGATTTAGGTATTATGGATAATATAAGACATTTTATTCTAGGGAAATTTTTTTTTATGCCACTCCAAAACTTTGAAATTATGGAATTGCCACCCTAAAATTTCAAATTAGATTTTTGCCACTCCAAAATCACTCAAATTATGAAACTGCCCTATTTATACAGCTGATATACTTATTTAATTAAAATTATTTTGAAAAGTGTTGTATAAGAAATGTATTTCTGTATTTCCAATTTTACCCTTCCAGAGAAAATATGAAATTAGTTAAACCTTCACTCTATCGTCTCCTTCCTGTACCCTAGCACCCTTCTTATGTTTCTCTCGCTCTCTCCTTTTCTCTCGCTGAGCACAACAACGAAGGTGAAAACCCTTGTTGAGCACCCCGCCACGGAGCCTCCCTCCTCTGCCCACCTGTCTCTCCTCCGTTCCGCCGTCGCTGAGCAAAACCTATTTTTGATTTAAGTAGCTCAATAAATTTATTATTTAATTAACTTGTAGAATACATTTTTTTACTATTTTTTATGATTTATAAAAAATGACAAAATATATTGATTTGATGATGGTTGTCTCACGGTTGAGAAAACAAAGAATATTAAAACCATTGCATGAAGCCTACAATAACAGCACACACAAGGACTGCTCAGTTTGCCGAGGCGATGAGTTCTCCGGCCATTGTCGGGGTCGGAAGTGCCGGGATTGCACCGCATGTGTTTGAAAAGCTTAATTTGTGCTTTCGTCAGCTTCTTACCATCTTAAGTTTGCTTCTTAAATAAATTTGCTCATATCAAATAGATGATCTCAAACAAACAAAAATATGACAATTTCATTTTAGAGGTTTTTTTTTTTTGTTGTTGGAATTATCATATGTTAAAACTTAAAGTGGAAAACAAAGAAAGATTTTATTGGGCTGCGTAAGAAATGATATCAAGATTTTGTTGGGCTTCCATTTTTAGTTTTATTTGGGCCTGAAAGATCAGTTACAAGTTAAAACCAAAGATATCATGCACACAGACAAATAATAAATAAAAAGAAGAAGAGAGAGAGAGAGAAAGCAAGCAAATTTCATTGAATGACCAAGCAAGCAAAATTTCCCTGTTTTTCAGACTCAACACAGAAATAATAAAGCCTACTCAACAAGACAATTGAAACAATAAATTGCACACACAACTACTCTCCTTTAATTAACGAATCGGCCGGGTGCATTGCTCAGTTTACCGAGGCAACAAGTTCTGCGGCTACTGCCGGGGTAGGAAGTGCCGGGATATATAGCGCCCTTTTGGGTTGTGCATATGGCACCACAAGCATTTGAGAATCTGAGTGCTTTCCTCAGCTTCTCCTCGTTCTGTACAAATCAAATTAGCATGGTACATATTTTATTAAAAATTTCAAATTTGGTTACCAGATTTAACAAGCTTAAAACTGTTCAAAGGAAATGAAATAAACCTCGAAAATATAGTTAGCCTTGGTAATGGAAACAAGAAGGGAACCGACAAAGGCATCACCGGCACCGGTTGTGTCAATGGTTTTCACAGCGAAACCTGAAACACTGCCCTTGAAATCCTGCACAACACACAAACCAAAATAAATGTAAAAAATTTCCCCTTCTTTAAAAAATATAAATGTTAAAGGTAAAACAGAAAATTATTAGAAGGTAATTAACCTTTGTGAAGTATCGGCATCCTTTCTCTACATTAGTAACAATGAGAAGTTCGAGTCCGTCATACCAGAGAGACAACGCATTGTTTTCGTCCTGTGGGTCCCGTTGTGTCAAGAATGCCACCTCATCATCACTTACCTTGATGAAATCATCCTCCTCCCAAATGCTCATGATTCCCTCAGCTTCTCCTTAGCTTCTTTAAACTTTGTACTTAGATTAACTTAGAGGACTTGTATAATTCTGATAGACTATAAATTTTTGTTTCCTCCAACATCTTATCCGCAGAATTTTTTTGGTTCAAATTAATATTGTATTATTGTATTTTGTTTAGCATTTTATGTGATTATTGTTCAAATAAAAGTAATTATCAATGCGTAGCTGCTTGTAAGTTTTATAGTTTAGATGGTGTATTCTTATCATCTTAAGTTTGCTTCTTACCTAAATTTTCTCATATCAAAAAGATGATCTCAAACCAACAAAAATATGACAATTTCATTTTAGAGGGTTTTTTTTTTTTTTTGTTGTTGTTGGAATTAAGTACCTATGGTAAGTGGTGAAGTCGACCCAGTAATTAAAATATTTTAAACTTTCAACTTTATTTGGGCTGCGTCAGAAATGATATCAAGATTTTGTCGGGCTTCCATTTTTAGTTTTATTTGGACCGGAGAGATCGATTATAACTTAAAAACTAAATATCTCATGCACACAAACAAATAATAAATAAAGATTCAATCTCAAATTTTGAGTTACCTCAGTGGAATGGACTGTCCGGTTCCCACAAAGTAACCCAATTTTTTAGTTTAGATATAGACCGTCCGATTTGAATCCCAGCCAATCCGGTCCGAGGTTTAGTGCACGGGCCCTTAAATCGGACGGTCCAGATCTAAACTCAAAAATTGGGTTACTTTAGGAGATCCGAACTCACTCGCCGCAAGGTATTTGCGTAAAAATCGGTTTCCAATAGACGGACTGAGACGAGCGAAAGAGAGCTAATGGCGAGTGAAGAAGAAAACCTCTCTAAAACTCTAAAGGAATCAGATCACGATGGGGAGATGCCGACTGCCTCGGAAACCCTAGCCACCACCACCGCCTCATCCTCCGATGACTCTGGTTCGGAGGAAGAAGCCGATGAAGGGGCTGATGAGCTCCGCATCCAAGCCCTCGAACAAGCTTTGCGTAACCAACCCCTGGACTATGATTCCCATCTCCAGGTATAGTACAGTTTCTTCTGATGTTAGATTCTTAAGTGCTGAATTAGACATTTGCTTTATCACAGAAGCTAATCCAGTAAATAACCTCTTAATTCTTACAAAATAGCTTTGTTCCTGCTATCAGGTACGAACAATTTGCAATTTAACCTTGACTTCTGATACATTGTATTTTTTTTTTTTTTAGTATGTAAACTGCTTGAGGAAATCAGGAGAGATTGAGAAGCTGAGAAATGCTAGAGAAGAGATGAATAGGCTATTCCCGTTCAGTCCTAAACTATGGCAGGATTGGATTGGTGGTGAAATCTCTTTGAATCAAGGGTAATTTTGCATTTTCCTCATATATCAACCTTGACTGTTGTTGCTTGTGTGCCAGTATTCTTTCGGCATATTTAATTATGTTTTCAGTTCCACTCTGATAACTTCTTTTTCTTAATGACTAGTGCTGAAGCATTTGCTGAGATTGAGAAACTTTATGAACGAGCTGTGCAGGAATATTTGGTATATCCTTTTGTTACCTTATAAGATAAAATTCTGAATTTATGACAGTTTCTTTGCAAAACAAGAAATAGTATTTGTGCTAATACTGCTTTATGCTTTATGCTTTATGCTTTATGCAATAAATAGTCATCGGTATGATAGTGATTACACACTAGGAGCAAATGAAAAGTTTTCTTGGGCATATATGCAAAAGCTTCTCATAAGTCATGTTACTATTTATGGATTCTTATCTTCCTCTAATTTTTTGTGATCAGTCAGTTCTGCTATGGTGCGACTACATAAACTTTTTACAAGAGCACGATGAGTCAGTGTTGCAGTGTTCACCTAGTGGTGCCAGTAAAATGCGTGAATTGCTCGAGCGGGCAATTACTGTGGCTGGTTTTCATGTAACTGAGGGAAATAAAATATGGGAGGCCTACAGGGAGTATGAACAAGCTCTTCTTCTCACTATTGATGAAGAAAACACTGAGGTTGGGATTTTCATCTCTCATTTAGCTTCATTTATTGTATGTACTAGTTTCTGCCTATTTCTACTCATAGGTGATGACATTTAGAACTCTCGGAACACATCATAAATAATATGTTCAATTTATTTATCCGTGAAAACTAAATATGTGTATACTCCTGAGTACCAGTTAGGCTAATATTTTATGATACACGCAATAAGAGTTCATGCAAAAACCTCATACACATGTATTGGCTAACCTGATACATTTGGATTCCTTTTCTCATTATTCCAACTTTTTTTTGTCTCTCAGGAAAAGGAGAAACAAAACCAGCGGATACGCAGTTTGTTCCACCGCCAGCTGGCGGTACCTTTAACAAATATCAAGGCAACTCTGATGGATTACAAAGCTTGGGAGGCTGATCAAGGGAACAGCAATGACATGGATAATGAGCTGGATGGGGTTCCTCCTAATATTGCATTGAATTACCAGAAAGCCTCTGCAGCATACAATGCGAGGAAACAGTATGAGGATCAACTGTCAAGCCCGGTACAAAGTGAGGCTGATAAACTTCAGCATTTCATGGTACTTTATACAATTTCAGCTCATTGTTTTACAATATTGCTTTTTATAGAATTTGCCTGCATTGTTGCAATTATGATATCTGATCAATAGTGTCATATCCTTATCTGTCCAGTGCAGTTTTTAGAAAGAAAATGTTTGGACATATATGCCCTTTTAGATTGAAATGTCTTGCTAGTCAAACATGTGTTTTTCTAATAGACCTTAGAAAGAATTTAGTTTAACAGTTCTTTTTTTAATTGTGAAATATCATAGCAAGTGACAAAAATGCTTTGTCATATAACATGGAACCAAGATTTAGTTCCTTGAATTCCTTTTTCTTAATAGAGATTACATCTAAATACCATGATTAACAATTGAATGCCATAAATTTGTTGGAACAGAATTATATTAAATTTGAGGAATCTATCGGTGATCCTGCGCGAGTGCAGATCCTTTATGAGAGGGCGATTTCGGAATTTGGTGTTTCAAGTGACTTGTGGCTTGCATACACAAACTACCTTGACAAAACACTGAAGGTTTAAACATCTTTCTTTGTAACAGTTGTACTGCCAATTCATTTGACTTGATTGAAAGAACCTCTTACACCTCTCTTTCTTTAGGTGGCATCAATTTTGAAGAGTGTGTACTACAGAGCAACAAGAAACTGTCCCTGGATCAGCAAATTGTGGGTCTGCTACTTGCTTTCCTTGGAGCGGACAAACTCGTCTGAGGAGGAGATTAAATGTGTATGTTTAATTTGATAATCATTTTTTTTCCTATGAAAATGGACCCTATGGAGTCTGTAATCTAACAAACACTAATCTCACTGTTTTGTATGTTTCCTTCAGAGATATTTTGTTCTAAAAAATATAACTTATTTTCTTTTCCAGGTCTTTGAGCAGTCTCTTCAATGTGCCTTTCAGACAGAAAAAGAGGTAGGACAACAAAATAGCAATGATCTGGCACTACAATTTGCTGATTTGTCTATTTTCTTTTAACTTTTGTAGTATTTGGACCTTTATCTGACACGAATAGATGGTTTAAGGAGGAGGTTCTCAATGGATCAGAGGGATTTTGACTTTCAACTTATACGCCAAACATTCATGGTTAGATATCTCTAGCAATTTGCTGGACCTTCCAAACTTTTCATGGACTTTGAGCAATAATGTGACATGGAATATTTTTTTCTAGGATGCATCAGATTCATTGTCAGTGCGAATATTACCAGAAGAATTGGTGAGTTTGCACAAATATTGGGCAAAACTAGAGATACATCTTGGTAAAGACATATTTGCAGCTCGTGGAGTTTGGGACAACCTAATTAAAAAAAGGTATAAAACTCTGCAATTTTGTACTTATTACTTCTATGCAAATTACACCCAAAATTGTACCTTATTTGCTAATAGACCCAACATTACTTGAGACTTGTAAACAACACCCAATTGGGCAATATTTCAAAACGCTACTTATTTATCCTTGAGACAAAATTGGGCCAAAAATCAAGGTAACAAATTTGGCTGTTGGTTGCAGTTTGTATAAACTTCTTTTAAGTGTTTTCTTGAGATGGGATGCATAGTTTGTTCTATATGAGAAATGTCAAAAGTTTCTTGCAAATACAGAAAAACTTTAGTTGCTAGTTTGAAATTACTCTTCTTATGTGCATTTTCACAATAAGTGGGTCCACACTGGAATCATATGAAGGGCACATAGCCATGGAGGTAGAAATGGGTAATTTAAATGAGGCAAGAGCAATTTACAAGAGGTGCCATGCCAAAAGATTTGCTGGCACTGGTTCTGAGGTAAATCCATGCTCTATTTGTTGTCAGCAAGTTTGTTCTCTCTCTCTCTGGAATGCTTCTTAGGAGGGGTAAACACTGCTCAACATTGCTCCTGTGTTTACTCTTGTAACATGTGGGACTACGGAGCCACAATTCACTTTCCAGATCAGATAGTCATCTTTGGTTCTTTCTTGTTTCTTTTTTTCTTAAATGGATACTTCCTGGTAGTACATAATCCTTTTTCTTAAATGGACCCACAAACGGGGGTAAATGTGGCTACCAACAAAGTTTCTCTCTCTATATTTTATGACTTACATCTTTTGTATAAAAAAAAAAAAAATACAATTTTGACCATTTTCACATTGGCCAGAATGGTACTCAAATAAAAAGCATTTAAAATAGTACTCTTTTTCATTCGAGTCTAATTTTTTTTTCCATATTCGGATGTTTGATAATATAAGTGTACCAAAAAAATAAGAAAAGATATATACATATATAACGTATCATATCCTTAAATATTGAGAAATATCGTATCGTTGTATCCATATCCGCGCAACATTTCATTTAAATAAATGTAACTATGCAGGATATATGCCATTCTTGGATAAAATTTGAACGTGAGCATGGGACTTTAGAAGATTATGATGTTGCTTTAAAGAAGGTACTTGAATCAACATTTTATTATTTTCCTCTTTAGTTAGAGCAAAGCTAGGGTGTGATGTGTTCACTTAGAGGGTTTGGTGAGCACAACTCCAAAAGTACATTGGATTGACTTCAAACGCCGAATCCAAACCGTTAAAATTCATGTGCTTCATGAGTGATGCATGTACATGTAAATTTTTGCTTTTGAGTTTATTTGCTACAAGGTCAAGCGGTCAAATAAATTAATCTTTTATAAGTTAATTTATAAGATGTTTTATATATTCAATTTTTATTATTTCTTTGACCGCTTGACCTTGTAGCAAATAAACTCAAAAGTTTCAAAATTTTGCATGTACATGTATCACTTATGAAGTACATAGATTTCAACGGTTTGGATTCGGCATTTGAAGTTGATCCGATGTACTTTTGAAGTTGTGCTCACCAAACCATCTTGGTGAGCACATCACACACCTAGCTTTGCTCCTTTAGTTATATACCTTATTTGTATTACTTGGAAGAATACAATTCTCTGTTAATTTCAATCCAAAGATGACTGTCCTTTCAAAAAAAAAAAAAGTTATAAAGGGGTTCTATTTGTACCCCTTTAAAATGTTGAATATTGTGTATACCATGCATAACAGTAACTATTATATGCAACAAAAGAAAGAAATAGGCCAAAAGCCCAAAACCCTCATTTCGTCCAAAAAAAGGAAAACAAAAGAAAGTTATAAGTTCCACTGTTATTGGTACGCAGATGAAAAAAAAAGGAAGAGAAAAGAGCTATTTGATATCTTTTAGGGAAATTGGAAGAGGGGAGTGTGTGATATAATATGATACATGCCTTATGTGGCATGTAGGCATTTTCTTGGCTTCTCATCTTGCAAGGATACACATAATGATCAACTATGTGCTTTTGATTATTCTATAGAGCAGGCATGAATAGTTTGTTTTGATTTTTGTAGCTTTTGATCTCTTACTTATTTAGCAATTTATTGTAATTGAAAGGTAACAACACGGCTTAATGAAGTAATGCTGTTCAAGGCACAGCAAGAGTCTAAGGGTAAAATTGACCATTCTTCAGTTTCAATGAAGGAAAGTACTAGTTCTCCTCTCAAGAGAAAACCAGAACAAAAGTCTAGTGCGACGGCACAACCTGCTGCTAAGAAACGAAGACAAAATGCACCAAAAATTGAGGAGAAGCCCCAGCCTGATCATGGCCAAATGGAAGTAGATAGCAAAGAACAACTTGAAAAAGAAGAGGAAGGGAAAGAAATTGAGAAACCAAAACCTGAGTTCTACAATGACCAGTGCACGGCATTTGTTTCTAGCCTAAATCTTCGGGCAAGTGTCTATGCGTAATACGCCCATGTGAAAATCTGTTTTGTCATTATACTTTCTATTAGACAGAGCTATGGTGCCAATTATTGTTATATTTTACAAAATTTGCAGGAAAAATATGAGAGAGCTATGGTGCAGAAGTATGGAGAGGATAAAGACACATGGCCCAAATACGACGATGACGTCTGGTACTCTACGGGCATTGATGATCAGAATGTCCACGGTAATAACTATAGTCTCGGTGCTCTAGGTAAAATAAACATTCTTTGAAATTTTAAATTTATTTTTAGTTTTGTCATATAATATTAATTGTTTTACTTTTAATGTTTCAGACAAGACGAGAGGCATGTTTCGCTTCAGTGGGTCTAACAGTGCTCAATCGCATTCTTCACAGTCATATTCTTCTATGCCGCCAGCTCCGCATCTCACAGAAGAGTATATCGACATGATATCTTCTCAGATATTTGATAGGATGGAGGCTCGGTTCGATGCTCAGTTCGAGGTTCGGTTCGAGGCTCGGTTGGAGGCTTTGTTCAGAACTTCTCGGGTACGAAATTCGATATTTCAGTATGTTTTAATTGTGAACCCTAAATTCTAAATTATAATTATCTAAAATACTTTCTTACAACCTCACAGGGAGGTTCGGGCTCGCAGCCAGCCTCAATGCCTGCTCAGGATGACGAGGATCATAACGACGATGATGACGGTGATAATGACGAGGGGCATTGGTCGGATGTCGGCGGTGATGGTACTGCTTAGGTCTTTTTATATATTCATATCTTATTAGATGGTACTGTTTAGATGGTACTCGACATGTTATTGCTTGTGTTACTCGGCTGTTTATGTTTATATTTATTTGTATGCTTGTGTTGTATGTATCGATATTTATGCTTATGTTGTATGCGATGTTTATGTTGATTGTGTATCGATTTTTATGTTTATGTTATGTTGTATGTTGTATGTTGGTACATGTGGTACCAATTAATTAAATGGTGCAAATATAAATAACAAAAAAAAATCTCAAAAATCTAACAAAAGGTATCAAAGACCATTTTTTTGGTCTCTAGAAAAAAAAAATTTCAATGACCGGTTTGGAGTTTTAGCGACCATTAGTATTGGTCTCGGATAATTTGGTTATTTGTGATTGGGTTTGACTATTAGTGTTCTTTATTTTGGTTGCATATATTTTTTTCTGACATTAGCAAAAAACAACAGTGACCAAAAAAAATTGGTCACAGAAAAATTATCAGCGATCGGCTAATATCATTTAGCGACCAGTGACGTCATTAGAAGAGTATCTGCGACAATACTTACAGCGATCGGGTTATCAGCAATCGGGATGAGTATCTGCGACTGGTGCTTTTACCTTATGCGATCAGAAAATCGGTCGCAAAAAGTGGGTTTTGTTGTAGTGATTGCAGGGATCCTTGCCATAGGAGAATTGTAGAAGAGAAGATCCAGAGGAAATACAATATAGATACATATATAATCATAAAGCCAAACCATGTTTATATCATTTAAATTTTTAATATAATCTTATTTGTGGAGAATTTAAGTTCCTTTATGTATTTATCATGCCTTTATTTTTAAAACGTTAATAATTAAAAATATAAACATAAGTGTTAAAATAAAACTATTAGATGTGATTTATATGATTTTCACTATGCGCTTATAAAAACTTATTACATTTTAATTTTATTTTTATATGATTCAATGATGACTCTAAATGAGACTATTAATTTTTAGTATATATAAATATATATTTAGTTACTCTAATGCTACTCTATCGGATTATAAGCACATAATCCTACCCTGTAGTAGTGTCGGGTATCGATCCACAAAGATAGATCTTAGTAGTTTAAAACAATAACACTAGTCTAGGTTCTTTAGGGTTTGGTTGTTACGACTGTAGTTTGATTTTACAGTTTACTCTAGCAAAGGCAGTGTTATGAAATACGATTTCTATGCGGTATGTAAAAAGCCACTGCATACCGCATATACGGTATACGGCCGCATATGCCGGATTTTCATGCGGATTTATATATCCAGAAGTTATTAAATAAATTATACTATTACGAGTATTCATTTGCAATTTAGTGATTAAATAATGGGTAAATTATACTATTACAGATATTAAATATGCACATATAAAATAATTGGTAAATAAATGGGTAATTAATAGGTAAGATCAATTAAAAAGATGTAATCATCAAAGCGTTTACATGCTGCACTGTTCTTCAACACATATTTTCTTGATTAAGTTGCGAATATATGATGCAAGCTCAGTGGCCCAGTCAGCCCATTTAAAATGCAAATTTGCGGTGAAAGAAAGAAAATGTCCCGATGCTGCGCAGTTCTTTCTTTAGTCCCACAACTTCTAATAAAAAAAAACATCATCTTTCCAGATTCTATAAAAGCAAGCAGCTGACGGCGGGGGGTAAAGCACACTCGACTGGACTTTGTCCGAATGAGGATAGGATTGTATTTCGGTTATCGTGTATATGATCCTATTAAATGAAATTATTCAGATCCAATTAGAATTGGGTTTTTTTAATAAAAAATATTCGGAACCAATTTGAAACTGCATAATAAACCGCATATTGGTTTTCTATGCGAATTTGAACTGCGGCCGCATAGACTGTATTTTATTACACTGGTCCAAGGTATATGCTAATTTGAACTGTGGCCGCATAGATTGTATTTTATTACACTGGTCCAAGGTATAAGTGGAGATGCTAATTGTTGTAAATCAAGTTCAGGGAGCATCTAGAAATTTGGATAAATTCCTTCTAATTATCTCAATACATATTTATGGTACTCATGTCTACCCGTATATGGCCTTCTGTCACTGCTGCGTACGGCCTCGCATACGGTCTTCTATCACTACCGTATGCGATATAGACCACCCATCGAGCAGAGCCGCATACCGGTAATATTATTCCCTACAGATGCTTGGGTTCGGTTCTATGCATATTTGAAATGTTCTCCGACTCTAAGGTCGGCTTGTGGGGGTCAATTCAAATTATCACAAGATATAATGTAATTAAATTACTCATACTAACCTAATCAATTATATTTCCCTGTTACTCGCTAAGTAATAACCCTAAACCCTATTTATTACAAGTAATAAATAAATTCCTAATTATACTTTGAGATGTTATCTAATCTATATCCTGCCAAGGGAGCCCACTAGGTTCGAACCCTAGCCTTTGAACCGTTGCCAAGACTCGTTAACCGAAATGTGTATAGTACTTGTATCCCCTCTCACACTGAGGTACAATGACTTAACACCTATTGGTATGTGGAGGACATTGGTTAATCTGTAGACATAACTATGTATGCAAAGATATATTTCAATAATATTCAAAGTATAACAAAATCTCAAATAGATATAAAAGAAAAATAAATATTATAGTAAAGAGAAATTAGAATTTATTGCATCCATTCCTAAAGAGGACGACCTTAGCTACTCATAGAATCTAGAACACCTCTTCCTTGGATGACTCTTTCTTATTCCGCCTTGGACTTCGAGAGCCTCTTCTTCTCCACGACTCCAGAAATTACACGCAATATTCTGCTCTAAACTATGGACTTACACTGTCACACCCCAAATCCCGCGGGTCTGACAGCCTGCCGCGTGTATAAATCAAGCGTCACATATACACGCAAGGCAGTGGATCTTTTATATGCATTACCAATATCCTCACTCGCTGCGTCCGTAAAATAAACCTGAAAATAATCGGGAGGGTGGGGGTGAGAATAAATTCTCAGTGCGAATTTTGCCACAGTTTAGATTATTGGACTTGCAATCAAACTCTATATTCAAAAATGAAACCCAAACCATAAACAATGCAACAGTTATATAAGAAAACATAAATAACAGAATGCCACTACTCGACAACAGTTAATCAACCTGAAACACAGTTTACGGAATTTTCAATATGGATTTCAAAACACAACATATATTTTGGCTTAACTCGATTCCTAACTCAGTTCAATTGGGCTTGTAGCAATTACAGATGTTCTCTCGAGCTGAACCGTTATCAAACCCACATCTGTAGGGTTACAGACGCCTACAGATGGCCAACCGCTGGACCCTTTATCAGACACCCATCTGCAATTGCTGTTTGGCTTAACCATTTCCTAAGGACCGGTTACAAGTCACCAATACAGGTCAACTTGACAAATGCAATCACATGGAATCAAAGTTACCTATACAGGTCAACTTTGCTAAATCTCAAGCAAATATATATCAAAGCCACACATACAGGTCAGTCTCGCAAAATCATAACAGGTCAACGCATAAGTCAGCAGCGTCACCTTATCCAGCCACCTAAACAGGTCGGTCTGGCAAATTCTAACAGGTCAACGCATAAGTCAGCAGCGTCACCTTATCCAGCCACCTAAACAGGTCGGTCTGGCAAATTCTAACAGGTCAAACGCATAAGTCAGCAGCGTCACCCTATCCAGCCACCTAAACAGGTCGGCCTGGCAAATTCATAAACACAGGTCAACGGATAGGTCACCGTCACCTTATCCAGCCACCTAAACAGGTCGGCCTGGCAGATTCATTCACATCAAGAACAATTAATAGAACTAATCAAATAAATGCCGTACCAACATGCCAATTAATCTTAACCTAACAATTCAATTCATTCTCAGTTATGCAAGAATCAATATGCAGCATGAATTCCAAAATATGCAACAATTAATCATTCAACATGACAAACGAATAAACAGTTTAATTCCTGAAAATAAAGTATCAAACAAGTCCAAGAATCCCGCACCTTTATTATGATGAGCGTACCGCTTAAGCTAAGGATCGGACGTCTCGTATTGTCTCGCAAGTTCTTGCTCGACCGAGCCTACACCTATATTATACGTATACTTAATTTAAATCATTGTTCGACAATTTATCTGCGTACTTGAGTGATATTATTTTCTTTATACTTTCCTTATCATAATCTTATTTCAAAAGCTAAATCAAATTTCAGTTTCTTTTACATTCTAGCATTGGACCCAAGTATGCACATATATATATCTATATATATCATGTCGTTAATCAAACAAATTCAAAGGCCAAGTCATTTAACTATTTCATTTTAATTCAAGTCCAATTTACTAAGGCCCAAAACAATCAATAATTTCAATTCGATTCAAGGATATCCCAACCGCAAAGTCACGGCTATCATTCATATAAATTCACATCTTTTTCATATTGGTCCTCAATTAATGAAATTTCACACATTGGTGTCTACTTTGCAATTCAACCCCTTTCTTTTTTTTTATTCCGCTTTATTACTTAACATTTATCCAATTTCACATAAATACATACATATGGTCATAACGAGCTATTCCGAAGCTTATTTACCAACATTTCAATTTAAGGCCTCTTTACGATTATTTAAATCCACATATGGCCGGCCACCATTTCAAACAAATCAGTTCTTACTTTTTAGTCCCTTTAATTCATACAATTCACCATGGTCCTATATTTTACAATTCCAACCATTAATAAAAATCATTTTGCAATATAACCCCTTATACTTAATTTATTCGAGCAATTCGACCGAGTCGGGAAAATCAACAACCCGTACTCGAAACTAACAATTTCACATCCTACAACATTAATCAATTCATCAAAATACAAATCACGAATTTTAGAAATTAACCGAAAAAGAAAATGTCGAACGAACGTGATCGGTTCCGAGGGTTTCGCCTCGCCTCGCGGCCATCCCACTCGAGCACAAGCAAGCACCATAGTACCAAGGCAGCACCAATCAACACCATCACGGCACCAAGCCAACACCGGGGCAGCACCCCGCCTAAACCCTAGTTTCTAGGGTTTCATGAGAGAACGGGGGGGCAGAAACTGAGAGAGAGAGAGGCGGCCTGGGGCTGTCCGAGCCGAGAAGGAGAGAGGGGAGAGGGTGGCCGTGGGTGGCTCGCCGGTGACGGAGGAGGGGAGGGGGCGGAGCCCCTCTCTTTTTCTCTTTTTTTGGCGTAACAGAGAAGGGGGCGGGTTGGGGGGGGGCTGTTTCTGTTATGTCACGTAGAGGGAGAGGAGAGAAAGAGAGAAGAGGAGATTTAAAGGGGCTGCTTTGAGATTCGTGCTGGACGAGATGAAGGTTTGTGATCATTCCAAAATTTGCATTACAAGATTTAAGATGCGTGTTAGATTAAATCGGATGGTCCAAACAATTCAGAATTTCATTATGGTCATTTAATTGGTTTAAAATTCTGTTTCTCATATGAATTCGAATCGAAGTTTCGTAAAATTTTGCAATTAATTTCGTATGAATATTTTGTACTTTTATTTCTCTATTCTAATATTCAAATCATTTATTATTAATTGTACATCTCTATTTATATATATATATATATATTTAAGTTAATTAAACTTTTTATTTAAACCAAATGATCAATTTAGAAATTTAATCAAGTTTTAAAATTTCTGAATGTAACATTTCTTCCCCCCTAAAAAATGAATTTCGTCCTCGAAATTAAAAATCAAAATAGAAAATAATATCTTCCTTCATCTAAATAGTGAGACCAAAACTTTAGATGTATAATTTAACAAATTTAATTAATTGTATAAATTCACCACGCTTCCGCTGCGCTACTCTGATTGTAATATTTTGTACGAAAATTTCAGCAAGAACTTTCAAAATAATTACTAATGATTGTCATTCGACAAGAATTATGATTTCATTCACAAATTATTTAGCTGGTACCCCAACATTAAGATTATTCTAGAATAATTATTTGTTAATTTATTGTTACAAGTTTATCACAATTATAAAACAATATAATATATTCCGTACACACGATAACAAATTCATATCACTCTCATAATTGTTTGGCGCCACTTTAATTACTAATTACATAAGGATTATATATTTTTAACTTACTTTTGTCACTCAACATTTATACGTAACTATATTAGAAAATTATATATATATTTCTAACAATGTTACCAAGTTCACACAATATATCACTAAATAATTTAGTTAGATATTCTTAATAGATGTTTACTTTAAAATAATTCACAATCATAACGTATTGGTACTATAATTATCATGGAACTTTATATGTCAACGTTCGGATTATATTTTCAAAGTTTTACCATTATATCTTAAACTCTTCTTTTATATCTGTACATGAGTATATTAAAAATATAATACCCTATTCGACTTCCATTAAGATATGTCGTTAATAAACAAGGGAATTTCGTAAACGATAATAATAACTCGATCGAATCTCAGTGATCTTTATACTGGTCTTTACACTTAACTAAATAAGAATAATAATTTATTACTATGAACATGCAATGTAATTGTTATATCTCCCGATACGTTAATGTGTTTCTATTAATATTGCATAAACAAAATACCGAGTACTACATAGATTGCTATAGTTCTATGTTGTCAAATTAACTCTTTAAACATGTCATATGATATAGTGGCATTAACAATTTTATAGAAACAACTCTAAAGATATATACGACTATATATAGAATAAAAGAGCAGATAAATACCATTAACATATATTATCAGCTTGTGTACATCATATATGATAGACTACTTTATTTAATAAATGATTTGAATATCACTAGCAATGTGAAAAGTCATAGTTATCTGAAACACCTTACACTATACATATTTATATAAAATGAATGTACAAACCATATTCCTCATTATATAGCTCCAGTAAATAGGATAAAATATCATAAGTTATTGGATTTGAAACTTTTGGTACAATATTTTATACTAAACACTTGACAATTGTTAAAACATTTTAAATAAATTCCAGTTCTATCATAAAGCTATTTATGAATATTGGTAATTTAATATAGCTTACACTTGCATCAGCACTTGCTAGCTAGTTTAGATATATTATATAAGCATACAGAGAAAGTACCATTATTACCATAATCATCTTCTTTCAAATACATATTTATTAATTGCTTACGGATTACAGTAGTAAACTAACTATAATAACATCAACTTAAATATAAATAAATTTGTATAACATTAACTGCAAAGGAATTTATATATCAAATTTTACTCAGAAATTAATAACCCATATCTATCACCTTATTTCTGTTTGCTTTTAACAAAATGAAAAATTAAAATAATATTAGACTTATGTTGTATCCAAAGAAAATTAACTACATATTATAGCATCATTCAAAACTGAACTCCCATTTCTTCCTTTATCATTTGCTTAACGGTTATTTCATTTCTATAACAGATTATTATCACAATCTTAATTACTATTAACCCATCCATTTTACATTATACATACGTACTTTCAATGTTTAGTTTCCGTTCTACATCAGTTAAGGTATATCATTAATAGACTACATAAGAATTTCTTAAACGATACTAATAACTTGATTCGATCTCACTGAAGTTCTCTCAACAGCAAGTGAGTTATTGGCACTGCATATTCATGCTCTGATACCATCTTAACTGTCACACCCCAAATCCCGCGGGTCTGACAGCCTGCCGCGTGTATAAATCAAGCGTCACATATACCCGCAAGGCAGTGGATCTTTTATATGCATTACCAATATCCTCACTCGCTGCGTCCGTAAAATAAACCTGAAAATAATCGGGAGGGTGGGGGTGAGAATAAATTCTCAGTGCGAATTTTGCCACAGTTTAGATTATTGGACTTGCAATCAAACTCTATATTCAAAAATGAAACCCAAACCATAAACAATGCAACAGTTATATAAGAAAACATAAATAACAGAATGCCACTACTCGACAACAGTTAATCAACCTGAAACACAGTTTACGGAATTTTCAATATGGATTTCAAAACACAACATATATTTTGGCTTAACTCGATTCCTAACTCAGTTCAATTGGGCTTGTAGCAATTACAGATGTTCTCTCGAGCTGAACCGTTATCAAACCCACATCTGTAGGGTTACAGACGCCTACAGATGGCCAACCGCTGGACCCTTTATCAGACACCCATCTGCAATTGCTGTTTGGCTTAACCATTTCCTAAGGACCGGTTACAAGTCACCAATACAGGTCAACTTGACAAATGCAATCACATGGAATCAAAGTTACCTATACAGGTCAACTTTGCTAAATCTCAAGCAAATATATATCAAAGCCACACATACAGGTCAGTCTCGCAAAATCATAACAGGTCAACGCATAAGTCAGCAGCGTCACCTTATCCAGCCACCTAAACAGGTCGGTCTGGCAAATTCTAACAGGTCAACGCATAAGTCAGCAGCGTCACCTTATCCAGCCACCTAAACAGGTCGGTCTGGCAAATTCTAACAGGTCAAACGCATAAGTCAGCAGCGTCACCCTATCCAGCCACCTAAACAGGTCGGCCTGGCAAATTCATAAACACAGGTCAACGGATAGGTCACCATCACCTTATCCAGCCACCTAAACAGGTCGGCCTGGCAGATTCATTCACATCAAGAACAATTAATAGAACTAATCAAATAAATGCCGTACCAACATGCCAATTAATCTTAACCTAACAATTCAATTCATTCTCAGTTATGCAAGAATCAATATGCAGCATGAATTCCAAAATATGCAACAATTAATCATTCAACATGACAAACGAATAAACAGTTTAATTCCTGAAAATAAAGTATCAAACAAGTCCAAGAATCCCGCACCTTTATTATGATGAGCGTACCGCTTAAGCTAAGGATCGGACGTCTCGTATTGTCTCGCAAGTTCTTGCTCGACCGAGCCTACACCTATATTATACGTATACTTAATTTAAATCATTGTTCGACAATTTATCTGCGTACTTGAGTGATATTATTTTCTTTATACTTTCCTTATCATAATCTTATTTCAAAAGCTAAATCAAATTTCAGTTTCTTTTACATTCTAGCATTGGACCCAAGTATGCACATATATATATCTATATATATCATGTCGTTAATCAAACAAATTCAAAGGCCAAGTCATTTAACTATTTCATTTTAATTCAAGTCCAATTTACTAAGGCCCAAAACAATCAATAATTTCAATTCGATTCAAGGATATCCCAACCGCAAAGTCACGGCTATCATTCATATAAATTCACATCTTTTTCATATTGGTCCTCAATTAATGAAATTTCACACATTGGTGTCTACTTTGCAATTCAACCCCTTTCTTTTTTTTTATTCCGCTTTATTACTTAACATTTATCCAATTTCACATAAATACATACATATGGTCATAACGAGCTATTCCGAAGCTTATTTACCAACATTTCAATTTAAGGCCTCTTTACGATTATTTAAATCCACATATGGCCGGCCACCATTTCAAACAAATCAGTTCTTACTTTTTAGTCCCTTTAATTCATACAATTCACCATGGTCCTATATTTTACAATTCCAACCATTAATAAAAATCATTTTGCAATATAACCCCTTATACTTAATTTATTCGAGCAATTCGACCGAGTCGGGAAAATCAACAACCCGTACTCGAAACTAACAATTTCACATCCTACAACATTAATCAATTCATCAAAATACAAATCACGAATTTTAGAAATTAACCGAAAAAGAAAATGTCGAACGAACGTGATCGGTTCCGAGGGTTTCGCCTCGCCTCGCGGCCATCCCACTCGAGCACAAGCAAGCACCATAGTACCAAGGCAGCACCAATCAACACCATCACGGCACCAAGCCAACACCGGGGCAGCACCCCGCCTAAACCCTAGTTTCTAGGGTTTCATGAGAGAACGGGGGGGGCAGAAACCGAGAGAGAGAGAGGCGGCCTGGGGCTGTCCGAGCCGAGAAGGAGAGAGGGGAGAGGGTGGCCGTGGGTGGCTCGCCGGTGACGGAGGAGGGGAGGGGGCGGAGCCCCTCTCTTTTTCTCTTTTTTTGGCGTAACAGAGAAGGGGGCGGGTTAGGGGGGGGCTGTTTCTGTTATGTCACGTAGAGGGAGAGGAGAGAAAGAGAGAAGAGGAGATTTAAAGGGGCTGCTTTGAGATTCGTGCTGGATGAGATGAAGGTTTGTGATCATTCCAAAATTTGCATTACAAGATTTAAGATGCGTGTTAGATTAAATCGGATGGTCCAAACAATTCAGAATTTCATTATGGTCATTTAATTGGTTTAAAATTCTGTTTCTCATATGAATTCGAATCGAAGTTTCGTAAAATTTTGCAATTAATTTCGTATGAATATTTTGTACTTTTATTTCTCTATTCTAATATTCAAATCATTTGTTATTAATTGTACATCTCTATTTATATATATATATATATATATTTAAGTTAATTAAACTTTTTATTTAAACCAAATGATCAATTTAGAAATTTAATCAAGTTTTAAAATTTCTGAATGTAACATACACAACTAAAACATGCATACCAATTCCTATTATAAGAGTAGTTTATCCTAATGATGTGGAGTCATGGAGATCATAGGAGAACATGGGTGCCAAATATAGCATAAAATGTTATATTTGAAACGCTAAAAATAGACTTTAAAGCAAGGCAAGGCCTACTACATCTGGAGATTTGTCCTTCTAAAATGTTGTTGTCCAATGGCTGAGATTTAATCCAAACTAGACAGTTTATGGATCTAATCTGTGTGCTCTTACGGCATAAACATTTATACCGCATGCAGCATACCCGAGGTCGTAAGGCTCTGTACTTAGCCGAATTTCAGTGAATTTTGTCATGTTGCATGTTGTGCACTTCGTGTGATGTGTTTGCATACTCCATGTGATGCCCTATTTTGATGTTTTCTTTAGAATCGGCCTAAATATGACATTTTTAATCCATTTTCGGCCTAAATTCACAACTTTCTCCAAAACCTGCCAAAATAGCCTAAAAACACGTTTGCAGTTAATAATTCGAAAAAATGTGTACTTTGCATACGCTTTTCTGCCATTTTTTGTACTAAAAAGTAGTGATTTTCGCTATATATTTTGTCGTTATCATTCAATAAGTTGAAAAACAAATGTCTAATAGTTATTCGCAACAATGCATTTTTACAAGCTCTTGATTACAAATACACAAAGTTAAAAGATAAAATGATATAAATCATATTTAACGGTTTTATTTTAACTTTTAAGTTTTACAATTTGTGTTATTAATTCTTTTAGAAATTGAGGCATGATGGAGACAAAATTGAAGACATCTGAACCCTCATCTCATTTTTTTATAATCTTCTTTTTTAAGTATATTTTGTTATTATCTTCTACAAACTAATTCAAAATTTGAAAAAAATAATATGAATGCTGCTTCTTGTTTCATGACCACACGAGACGTGATATAACTATTAGTCACTATTTTAATCACATTATATCATGTAAAAATAAATTTTAATTAAACATCACCTTTTCTCTTCATTGTAGCACTGGCTGATATAATCATAAGGCCAATCCATTTTACTATTATTCAAATTCAAGTATATACGAACACTTGCAAAAGAAAATAAATACTGACAAAGAATAAATAAAAAGGAGAAGAGATATAACAAAGCAGTTAAACCAACCAGAAATTTCATTGAATGATCAAGCAAACATTCATTATTTCTCCGACTCAATACAGAAATTCATAGTTGTACATATCGCACCACTTGCATTTGTAAATCTCAGTGCTTTTTTCTGCTTGTGCTTAGCTTCTTTAAACTTTGTACTTCAATTAACTTATAGGGTTTCTATAATTCTGATAGACAATGAATTTTTGTTTCCTCCAACATCTTATCCGCAGAATTTTTTGGTTCAAATTAAAATATTATATTATTGTATTTTGTTTAGCATTTTATGTGAATATTGTTCAAATAAAAGTAATTATCAGTGCGTAGCTACTTGTAGGTTTTATAGTTTAGATGATGTATTTTTATCATCATAAGTTTGCTTCTTACCTAAATTTTCTCATATCAAAAAAATGATCTCAAACCAACAAAAATATGACAATTTCATTTTAGAGGGTTGTTTTGTTGTTGTTGGAATTACCTATATGGTACGTAAGTGGTGAAGTCGACCCAGTAATTAAAATATTTTAACCTTTCAACTTTATTAGGCTGCGTAAGAAATGATATCAGGATTTTGTTGGGCTTCCATTGTTAGTTTTATTTGGGCCTGAGAGATCAGTTAAAAGTTTAGTTAAAGATACCATGCAGTGTCTAGGGGTGCGCAAAAAATCTCATAGTTCGTAATTGAGTGACTTAAAATTGAAAAAAAATCGGTTTGAAATGAATTAAACCAATTCGGTTCTGAAACGAATCAAATCTAGTTCGGTTCGAAATTGGTTCGAATTGAATTCAAATTGAGTTTGGCTCAGTTCAAAATTCTTCTTTTTAGTTCTAAATCTTGCTTCAATTTCGAGTCAATTCAATTCGAAATTGGTTCGAACTGGATTAAGTTCGATTTGATTGGATTCGTTTGCAGCCCTGGCATGCACAGACAAATAATAAATTAAAAGGAGAATAGAGAGATAAAACAAAGCAGTGAGAGACCAAACAGACAAATTTCATTAAATGACTCGAACCAGCAAGCAAAACTTCACTGTTCTCAGACTCAACACAGAAATAATAAAAACAACTCAACAAGAGAATTAAAACAATAAACCACACACACAACTACTCTTTAATTAACGAATCGGCCGGGTGCATTAATATTGCTCAGTTAACCGAGGCAATCAGTTCTTCGGCCCCTGCCGGGGTCGGGAGTGCCGGGATGGCGCCCTTTTGGGTTGTGCATATGGCACCGCAAGCATTTGAGAATCTGAGTGCTTTCCTCAGCTTCTCCTCGTTCTGTACAAATCAAAGCATGGTACATATTTTATTAAAAGTTTCAAATTTGGGTACCAGATTTAACAAGCTTAAAACTGTTCAAAGAAAATGAAATAAACCTCAAAAATTGAGTTATCCTTGGCAATGGAGACAAGAAGGGAACCGACAAAGGCATCACCGGCACCGGTTGTGTCAATGGTTTTCACAGCGAAACCTGAAACACTGCCCTTGAAATCCTGCACAACACACAAACAAACCAAAATAAATGTAAATTTTCCCTTGGTAAAAAATGTAAATGTTGAAGGTAAAATAGAATATTATTAGAAGGTAATTAACCTTGGTGAAGTATCGGCATCCTTTCTCTCCATCGGTAACAATAAGAAGTTTAAGTCCTTCGTACCAGAGAGACAACACATTCGCTTCGTCCTGTGGGTCCCGTTGTGTCAAGAATGCCACTTCATCATCACTTACCTTGATGAAATCGGCTTCCTTCCAGATGCTCATGATTCCCTCACGGGCCGCTTCCTCTGACGGCCATAGTGGCAGTCTGACATTGGGGTCGTATGAGCAGAGAATGCCAGCCTGCTTAGCGGCATTCATGGCAGCCATGTGAGCGGATCTACACGGCTCAGAGATCAAACTAATGGATCCATAGTGGAAGATTTTGGCACGACGGATGAGGTCAAGGTTGAGTTCGGCCTCTGTGAGGAGCATGTCGGCTGATGGATTGCGGTAGAACATGAACTCCCTTTCACCATTCGCCTTTAGAGTGACGAAGGCCAATGCGGTGCGTGCGTGTTGGTCGAAGAGGACACCTTCGTCGTTTACATTGTTCTTTCGAAGAATGTCGGCCAACATGTGCCCGAACTCGTCGTCACCGAACTGCATCACACATGACAACACCATGTTTAGGTCACATTTGTAAAAGCAGGTAAAAGGAAGTATGGTAAGAATGTGAATGTAGTTTGCAGGTGAGAAATCAACAAATTGAATGGATTGGGTAGGACTTGGCATTCTCTTGCACACAGTAAAAAGTAAAAACAGTATTTATATTTGCTTTTTTTTTTCTCTTTTTAGTGTTCTTAAATTTTCACTTAAACAAGTACGAATGTGAAAATTTTAAGTGAGACACAAATTCAGAAATGGTAAAAAATTTGAATAAAAATATATTTTTAGTTCGCAAAACAAATTCTGCGATTTTAGTTTTTCGTGGCTTCGATAGTAGAAGATAGCAAACATTGTCTACGAACTAAAAAATAAATAATTATCTACAAAATTTTCCATTTATAAAATTTCTTAGATTTAAAGACAAAATTACTATTATCAATTTTCTCAAGAGGGAGGAAAAAGAACTACTATTACATGTACACCACACACAAGAACACACAACTATAGCTACAGAGCATGCTGTCTCCACTTGATAAAAGTAAACAGGCTAAAAGACTGAAGAGGAACCCCACCAAAAATGATGGTACACTGTGACGGAGAGCAGTAATGGACCCCACAATGCCGTCTTACCAAACACACTACCAATAATTTAACCCAAATCATAAAAACAAATAATTATTTCACCCACGTGCACCAACCACTTAGACTGACAACTGGGCCCTGCTATTGGTTGGAATTTAATGTTAAATAACGAACAGTTGTAACCTGATGGACCCGTCACCTTATTCTTATCCACTTAATAATTTTAATGCAACTTGCGTTAATCTTCCAATCCCTATATAATTTATAGCTTCAACAAATCATATTTGTATGTATACCAAGTTTTTATACCTTATGCTCACATGTCAATTTCTCGAATATCGAGCAGAAAAAGTTAGCTTGGTATTAGAATAAAAAAAATAAGAATCATTGAATTTTTAGCCTTTTGTATGAAAAAGATAAACGGTCCATGTCAGATCTGAGTCAGCATTTGGCAATACGACGCTTATCAGGCCCTTTGTATACATATAAATAGTCGTTAATAAAACCGTTGACCGTTAATTTATACGAATTTGAGAAATACTTAATAATATATATGAATTTTTTTCCAAAGCAGAGCACACAAATGTTGGTTAATTTCTTTGGTGATAGCGATCCTAAAGACCAATTATTAGCAAAATTTTATTTTTTTTGGTATTTTTTTGCTCTCTTATGGAACTAAGATCCTTGATCCAAATAATTCCAAATTATACTTAAATTATTCTCGAATCACAAATTTTTGATCTTGCAGAACTCAACCCAAATAATTCATCCATCACTATTTTCATTGGTTAAATTTATTTTAAATACGAAAATCTCTGCTCCATGTCAGAACCCAGTCACAAGGGATTCAGCGACTGTACACTTTGCTGCATTTTATCCCCAAATCAAACCAAAACCATTTTTTTATTTGTTCCTAAAAATGTTTTACTCTTTATTCCTAGTTAAGTAATATAGAATATATTTGTCAAAAATAAAATGAACACAAAACATCAAAAGATTTTTTCAACGGTTTTCTTTTGAAAGGAACGTTACTTAAATACTAATTTTATCAAGTACATACAAAAGAATACAGTTGAGCAAATATGGCAAGCATTTTGTGAGGAAAAAAATTAGATAATATACGACAAAATCTAGCACGGATTTTTGACTAAAGCTGCCGTTGGTACGAATCACACGATCGCAAAATTAAGATTCCATCCCAGATCCAATGATGTATCAAAGAAAAACACTGCAAAACAGAGTCTGGTACAGAACTACAGATCATACCAAATTACACTTTAAACCTTAGTTTTTACGCTAATCATATTTTGTGCCTTTCTCCCTGTCACAAGCAAAGCCTCATTTGTTCACATTTGATCAAAAACTTTAAAAATTCTTCACAGATTTAAAACGTAGCAGATCTGAAACAAGAGACATGAAAATCTGACGTTTGTTCAAATTTGATTCTACACAATGTATTTTCGTTTTGATCTCCATACTGATGTGAGCAGTTTCAATACAATCAATTCAGATCCAGAAAAGAGGAGAACAGTTACAGAACAAAGGTCAAACCTCTAGCTAGTTGATCAAGATTTAAAGTAAAATGAGTTTATTACCTTTCCAACGAAGGCGGATTGGCCGCCAAGCTTACTGATCGCGACGGCGACGTTGGCCGGAGCACCACCTGGAGCCTTGAGGAATCCAGTCGACTCAGCAAGAGAAACACCAGCTACATCAGGAACGAAATCGATGAGCATCTCACCGAAGCACACGATCAGATCTTGTCCTGCTCCGTTGGTTGCCATTGATTGATAGCTTAGTAGAAATAGGTAGGTTAGAATAGTTAAAGAGAGGAGGAATAGATAACAGCAGGGTTTTAGAGAAGGAGATCTGATGAGGAGAGAGCAAGGGAGGAGGAGGGTTTATATAGGATTTTAAAATGCCTTGTGGGTGAAGGGAAATAGAATTTTAGATACGTTCTATTTCTACTACTTTCTACTTTAGACTTCGGGAGGTTCTAATTTGAGCAATTGGAAATTGGAATCCTATTTTTGATTGGATAAGAAGGTAAACATTTAAACAGAGCAGTTTTCACTTAATGCAGCGAATTATCCATGGACTCAAATCAGAGCTGGATATGGTTCGTGCGCTGCATGAAGTGAAAACTACTCTCTTAAAATAAATAACCGGATAAAAAAGAATCATTTATTTAGGGAGGTTCTAATTTGACCAATTTAAATACTATTTTTGATTGGGACGGAATCTATTTTTCTTTAACAGGCAAATTTTAGCTACCTAAAAATAGAGTAATCCTTTTGTTTTTATTTAAATTATTTTTGGTGCTTCCATTTTTAAATTGTACTTTCTGTAAAAAAAGAAAAGAAGAACCATTTTTTTCTCTTTGGAAATTCATTAATAGGACTTTCTAGATGCAATTCGGATGTTCTTAATTTTTCATTCCTTAAATATTGTGAACAATTTTAGCTTGCATCCAATTGTTACATTTATCTATTTATTTTGAAAAAATATTGTTCAAATTAGAAAGTTCAAATTGTGGATGCATATTTTGTTTCTACTACTTTCTACTTTAAGCGCCGGGGAATTCTAATTTGAGTAATTTGCATCCTATTTTTTATTGGACAAAAAAGAACAATAGAGTAAACTTTTTGTTTGTTTGAAATTATTTTTTGTCCTTCTATTTATAAATTACAATTAATTAGTATGTGACTGATTAATTAAAATTTTGTAAACAATTTAGCATTTTCATTAAAGTTATAGTTATATGTATATATTAATAATTTAGAAGATGATTGATTTAACTAAACAAACTTAACAAATAAACTTGTTTTAACTTAGATAATTAAGAAAGTTCCATAAAATTGTCTTTTATAAAATACTCAGATAAAACAAGACAAAGCGTAGTATGTATAAAAGACAAATCGTTGAATTTTACGTTCACATCCGCAAATAGCTTTCCACACTCTCTATTCGTGATGATTTGATCAACACCATCGGCTCAAAGGGCGATTAGTCGGCCAACTTGGCCGTTTTTCACAGCATTACAAAATACTAATGATGCTTTGAAATATTGAAGTATCTACTTCGATTTAACTTTAAGTCATTTATCAAATGCAAGACATTAGTTAAAAAAATGAAGAAATATATAAAATTGTACAAATACAAACATATGCAAGGTATGAGTTAAAAAAACATGAAGAAATATTTAAATTGTACAAATACAAACCAATATGAATAGATTGAACGAGACAACAATATACGTACAACATGTACGAGTAAAAAAAAATTCTCTACGAACTAACAAAATAAATACATGTACTTGTTGTAAAGAAAATATTTTTGACCTTTCAAAACATTTTTCAATTATATATGCTACATAGAAAATAGAGAAGTTCAATACAGTGTACTAATTTTTTTGCAAGTTAAAATTTCTACTGAATACTAAATAGAAAATCATGTCCAATACAATTATCTAACTCAATAACTTTATGTAGAAAAAATAAAACTACAAGTCTTTCTTTTACTAAATAAAATAATTTTTACTAACGAGAAAAGAAGCGAAAAAAAAAAATTCAGGTCAAACAAGGATTAGTGGGTTTTCACGTAAAAGAACGTAGAAACGGCTCGTACCAACAAGGAGGTCAATAAATTTGCTGACCTGTACTAGGATTAGACCCCACGTCTGACGTTTTTTTTTATAACTCATTGCACTAGGTCTATAACGTAACTAATGAACCAAACCATTCACCATATCACCACCACCAAGATGCTAATCCTCTCCAAGTCCTGGAGCTGACAAAATAGCTCTTGGCTTGATCTTGATTTGTAGATGACTTGTCCATTTACAGTATGTTAGTTATTGAACCGAGCTAGGGTCTAGCTTGCTCGATATTAGCACGGTTCAGAATTAACGAGTTCAAACTGGAGCCTAACTTGCTCGTCAGTTCGCGAACTAGTTCAGCAAAGTATCAATTTGTGTGTATTTTATAATATATATTCCAAAATGCAAATTAATAATTCTTTTTAAAACTTATTTGTAAAATTTCTAAAAACAGTTCGGTCCAACTCGGTCTAAAAAGTTTGTAAAATTTATTTTCTTCTTAAAACAAAATCCAGCCAAATTTAACACGCAAGCTAGTTCGGTACAGGCTCATAAAAATTTCAAACTTTAATTTTAATTCGAACTCCTAAAATCAGCTCCCACGTAATTCGGATGAACCAGCTTGTTGCCACCTCTATCCTGAACTCAAGTGTTTAATTTCTCTATATGAATTAAAGGAGATTGTTAATTTCTCTATTTGAATAAATTTGTGTATATAAGTTTCATTATAACGTATAAACTACTAAATTAGATGCACAAATTTCAATGCAGATCGAACGATTTAGATTGAATATCAAATCAAATTTAATCCGATGTTCATCGAAACCTCCCGCTCTCTTAAATTACAAGACAAGTTAATATATAGATTAAATATTAATTAAACTAAATCGTCTGGTTTACCTGAATATTTTTTTAATTGACCTTAATTATTAGATCCTTGAGCATGCCTTCCATTGTTATATATTTTACTCTTAACATTATTTTGATAATATTTTAATTAGTAGATAGAAAAGCGCCCCTTGTTTAAGTAAGATGCACGTCTTCGAGTTGTTTTGCAAGAGCCCCACAAAAAATTTGGATAGACTTGGATCACTACGTACCCTACTAATTGAACCAAATAAATTATAATTGAAAATGGTGCATTGAAAATCAGAATTCATATCATCTACATTAACCCAAAAAAAGAATCTTTTGAGTTAATGAATCTCGATCATCTAATCTATTTTAAGATTCGTGTTAATTAGATTTATATTAATATTAAAAAGTCTCATATATTATAGGTAGTAGCTGAATTTGCTTCGTTTAAAATCAGACAGTTGAAATTTTTTAACTCAAAATATATACTTTTGAGTTAATGCAGGATACGCATTAAAGGCGGAGCCATAGCCTAATTTTAGATAACTACCTAATTTAGATTTTGAAAATTAAATTTTGATTCATATATATCTTCAATTATATTGTTTCGACCGTTGCCTACTTCTGAATTTATTAATTCTTTGCAAGGGCATTACTCTTCATTATCCAAATAAAATTGAAATATCTTATTAATTAGCTTACACGTCGATTTCAGTAAATTAGAAACATTGAAGTCGTTAATTGCATTATTATTGTTTTTGGAGTTTCAAACATTATTGTTATTTGTATCGTATTTTATAATTTAAATTTTAAGTCACTACACAAAGAATTTGAACAAAATTCGTTTCGATTTGACATGAATATTTAATGGTTCTAAAAATTTTCAAATTGATCTGAATTGACTTAAATTATGACGGATATTCTGAATTTCAAACGCAAATAAAGACATGAATTTATCAGTGTTTTAAATAGCTAATTATAGCTGCGCATTAGCTATGCTGTAACTTTTTCCGACCTTAAAAGCTATAACACTATCAACCGTTTTTTTTTATCAGGATACTAAATTGTTGCGCTATAATTTTTTTCTGATCTTAAAAATGATGACGCGATAATTGCTATTTAGAAACTTAGAATTTATCGTTATTATTAAATTGATACATGATTATACTAAGTTGGTATTGGTAAAATATCTAAGTGATTCATGTTGGATTCAAGAAAATTCTTCCCTATATGTTAAGAGGTTATTTGGATATATAATTTTATTTTCATTAAAATATGGTTCATGGTTATATATAATGGTACGCCCAAATAATGCATAATCATCTCCAGTGATTTCATAATGGAGATGATTGCAATATCATTAGATTCCAATTAACTTTAGTACTGTTAATTATGATCATATTGGAAGAGAATATATGACATGGATATCATCTCAAAAAGGAAAAAAAAAATCAAAGAATAATTATTGCTGATTGATGTACAGGATGAGGTGATTATATATGGAGAGAGAATTCGAATCTCCAAATATATTATTATAAATTAAGGGAAATTATAAGTTATTCCTTATTATCCTAAAAAAGATTTTAATTATAAGTTGTTATTTATTATATAAACTTCAATATCACAAAAATTATATCATACATCAAAATTTAATTTTTTTTATGCACAAAAACTTTAATATAGAACCATTGAATATGATTATATCATGCATCAAAAATTCAAAATAGAACTGTTAAATATGATTATATTTATTATGCACATGTAAAAATTACTGCATTTCGAATTTGTTTAAATGGCATGAAGAGATTGCAAATGTTTGATTTTTCAATTTATTATTTTCAACAAAATAATATCGAAATGTAATGTACCCAAGTTTTTTTTTTTGTGTAGATAAAAACAATATCATACTTCGTTTGTGTAGATAAAGTAATGTAGATGCACAGACGACATTGAAGAGAAGTAAAAAAAAAAAATTTCTGCTTTCTTGGACTTGAAATAATTTAATTTAATTTTTTTGGGTACAACTTGATGCTATCTTGGAGAATTAGTTTGAGATGGTTCCAAAAAGGTAATGATGTAATTTTCAAGTGAGATGTCATGGTTTGAAATTCGAATATAAAATTATTTACGAATATTGAAATTTGGAAGACAAGACCTCCAATTTTTCTTTTAAAAAAGAGAATATTGTAGTGGTATTATACTTTAGGATTCAAACCAATAGTTTATGGAAGCAGCTAACAGTCTCCGGACCTCAGTCTCCCGAAAATTTCCAAACTTTTTACACTAATCCTATAAACAAGTTCATTAGATCCGATAATATTATGCATACAATCCTATAAACAAATTCAATGGATATTCTGCAGATGAAACCACGTGGTCCCAGATGAAAACGCGTGAAAGCTGTTGAAAACGCGTGGTTAACGAACAAAGTACAATTGAAGTACAATTGATAGTTAAACTGGGGACCACCTTCTGTGAACATACACATATTATCTTGTAAACAATTCAATTTTCAAAAAAAAAAGGAAAAGCTGTAAAAAAAAAGGAAGGGTTTAAATAGGAAAAATGGCAACCGGTTATGGCAGTTGAAAGCGCGTGGCCTAAAAAACGCGTCGGAACTAAGCTAAAAAGGAAGGTTTTTATACGCGGAGATTTTCGGGAGACTGTAGCCCAGGGGACGTTACCTTTTCTCATAGTTTATAGGTTATATATTGCGTTGAAAAATAATTAGTTGAGTATTTTATTAATCAACAATTTGCTGGTTTTTTTAATGGAAGATAGATTATCTATGTATAAATTAATACAGAATCTAGGTTCTCTGTCACAAGCTAGGTCTTTGTCTCTAGTCTAGTCTCTATTATAAGTCACTAACAAGCGGGCCCCACGCCGTTGCAATTTTCACAACGTTCACATTAAATCCTTCAAGGGACCACATGTCAATGTCTCTGGGAATATTGAAATTGGATTCTGTTAATTTGTGGAGGGAATAAGGCTTTATAAGGGATTCCTCATGTGTTAATTTATGTGTTAAGCGATTAAATTATCTAAAATTCTAAAATTATATCTCATTTGAATTTAAAAACTGCGATCTTTTACATATAAAATATGACTTTTGTCACTAAATCAAAGGAGGATTCTTGTAATTATGACCCTTAAGAAATAATTTATAAAATTAAACGGATGTTCAGATTAGTTTTTTTACTAGCTATATTTCTGGCAAATAAAAGAAAAAGAGGAGGGATCCAATTACACCATTTTATGGTGATACATCTTAAAATCATATTTTTATAAGTTATTTTTGCAATTTAAAATTCAAATAGTCGATCCGAACCGTTCAACGTGATGTCCATATTAAAATGTGCTTGGAGACCAAATTTTTCATTTTTTGGAAATTTATTACTATTTATTTAGAATTTTTTAAAATCAATATTTTTCAATGGTCCAAAATTACCTGAAAACAACAATTTTGTACACATCTTAATAAATACTAAAAAAATTCCAAAAAATGTAAAATTTGGTCTCCAAGCATATTTTAATATGAAGATCATGTAGAACGGCTCGGATTGACTATTTGAATTTCAAAATCGCAGAAGTAACTTATAAAAATATAGTGTCATGATGTGTCACCATAAAATAGTGTAATTGGATCCATCATCAAAGAAAAATGCTTGTTTTGCTTTTTACTGATTCTCGTTGAGACAAAATTCAAAATGGATTATTTTTTAAAAAACAAAAGATGTTATATTGATGCACAATTGCACATAAAACTTCAAATATGGGTTCTTGAACTACAATCATCCAATCTGAACGCTCCATCAGGGACAACCTGATTCGGCCCAATATCTGAAAATCTATAAATAAAAAGTACGGCCCGTTTTAGCCCATCTTCACAAAATCACTAAACATTATTCAGCAAAATTTATAGCCCACAACACAAGGCTTCACATTCTTATCAGGTAGCCTATAGACAAAAAAGTTTCACCCATTTTCTATGTTTATAGAGTGGGAGCTAAGCGGATCAAATTCGGTCTGATATTTAGTCTGGGTCATCCGATCAGCATTGAGATTTGTGCACTTGGTTTAGCAACTTAATTTTAGTTGTTCGGACGAATCTCAATGCATATCAAATGGTCTAGTACTGGATATCAAATCAAATTTGGTCTGATACTCGATCTGGATCATTTGATCTCCATTGAGATTCGCGTATCTGGTTTAGACGAATCTGAATGCGGATCGAATGACCTATACTAGACATCAGATCAAATTTGATTCGATGACCATCGGAAACGCCCCGCTCCCTGCAAGAATTCTCATTATTATTAAACTATTTTTTCTTAGAACAAATCCTAAATAGTAAATTCAGAAGTAATTGGAGGATGTAATCCACTGTTTTATTATATATATATATATATATATCATTACACATTCATGTATGACTCATGCATTTTCTTACATTACAACTAATTATTGTGAGCTTATTACAACCATGCTCATTCATTAATTTTACTTTACTACATTAAATTACAACAACTTCCCAATACGTACCAAAGCCACTATAACATAAGCAAATAGTGTGTAAGCCTCATGCAAGGTATATGCTTTAAAGTACCTAATGCAACATATTTTAATGTAAGCCAAACAAGCATGCAATATATATGATCGATCAACATGTAATCAGACCTACAAGCAAGCCAAACTACTTGTGTGCATCTGAACTACATGCATCAGTTGATCCTACGGCAGTTGAGCCGGACCTCGCCTTGGTTTCCCTCTTTCAAGTCAAGGTTCCCCATTGTGAGCATCCCTTGTTGGAAATTGAAAAAGAACATGGCTTGGTTCATGGCGTAACCATCGACAATCATCCGGGTTTGAGGCGAGTTGTAAAGGGTCTGATCCGATGTCAAAACCCCCTGCGAGCTTTGTAAAGCGCGGAAATATACATTGTCGAATTTGGTGCTTGTTCTATCAAACGGCACAGTGGTGCTGTCACCGGCACTGCATGTGCTGGCCAACGACTGTGCAAAGTTGGGCTCGAGTGTGGGGTCCGCATTGTCGAGCCTGTTCTTCAGTGATGCACACCTTGCCACACCTAATGTGTGCCCCCCTGCGAGTTTCCATTGGCGAAAAATCAGAATTGATTGAAATTTTAAGCATTGATATAATTAACGAAGAAATAGGTAAATTATTTTTACCAGATAACGCGACCAGTTGTGGGACGGTGAAACCGTGCTTATCAACGAAGAGTTTGATTAGATCAGTGGTGTTGAGTGTAGGTGGTGGTAGAGCTCTGGTATCCTCTATCCTTGACCTGGTACCATCTCTTCTTCCTGTCATTATACCATAGTAAGGACCTCCAGCCTGAAATTTTTTTTTAAAAAAGTGAGAATATATTTGTAAGTTCAAATATGAATATTACAGATCTTGTCAACTGATTAATTACTTAATTAGTATATTGCATCAGGATTTGCATTGATAAAATAAATTCCAAGAAATTTAAATAAGAAGGGGACTACATATGGGTCCATAAATATGGCCTAAAAGAATTCTATAAAATATATATAGCTGTAGCACTAATACCTAATATTTGACTAGGACACTTTCACTATGAAGAGAAGAATAAACCAAATTCTTCTAAAATTATGAAGCTTAAATAAATCAATTATATGCATTAAGACATTAATTAGTTGAGTAAGCAGAAATAAAAATTCATGCCAAAATTTTTTAAATCATTACCCAAAAAACAGCATCTCTAGCTGCTAGTGCAACTATGTCTGCGCATGAGACTGTACCGGGACACCGAGCTTCTATCAACTGCTTTATTTGATCTATGACCTCATATCCACGCACGCTCCCATTTGCCGGAGAGTCTTTCTCTGCTGTACCATCTGAGGCATCAATTAGGATGGATGCGTCACAACCCTATACCGTGTAGTGCAAAATAATTGAAAACAATTAGTAAACTAATTAAGGAAATATTTCTAATGACATCTACATGCCAAAAGTTGCTCATTATGCTTATGAAAAAAAAATGTGAAGATGATATCCATGTTGACTAAATTTCTTTTTATCTTCTTTTGGAAATGGTCATATTTATATATCCACTGTTTAAGATGATAACCAATTCCCATTTGAATGGGAATAAGTGTTATGTGCAACAGTTATATTTAAATTTTCTTTAGTAGTTTTGTATATTGCTATAGTTTTTGTTAAGATTCCTCCACACCAACTTTTACTTATTTATTTAGTTACTTTTACTCCAGATCATATATCCTCACTTCATATCATTAGAACTACATGTTGACAGAACAGCCAAATTCATGTCAGTGACATCCCAAGTTGGCACGGCCATTTTTATTAATATCCCTAAAAAAAATGAAAATTTTAAAAATAATCCTGTGTACCATTTTTTTTTATTTATGCCCTGACCGCCAGACCCTGAGGCGCCCCATAAGACTAGTGAGGCGCCAGACCCTGGGGCGCCCCATAAGGCTAGTGAGGCGCCACCCCCCCGGGCGCCCCACGGTTCTTCTATTTTTTTATTTTTATTTTATTTTTATTTAGAGATTTTAGTATTTTGATTTAAATAATTTTGTGAAGAAATTTTTTTCTTGTTTAGAGTGTATGCCAAAAAATAAGACAATAGTTGTATATTTTTTTTAACAACTTGTTGATCTCTTTTTTTTCAATTTTTATAATATATGTATAATATATACACATATACACATATACACATATACACATACACATATACACACACACACACATACACATACACATATACACACACACACATACACATATATACACATACACACACATACACATATATACACACACATACACATATACATATACACACATACACATATACATATATACATATATACATATATACATATATACATGAGATATGCTAATGTGCTTTCGGTAGCATATGGGCCGAAATACACACGGTCCAAATTTGAAATTTCAAAATCCAAACGGTCGATCCGAACTGTTCATCTTCTTCTCCATATTAATATCTGTTTGGAGACCAAATTTTACAATTTTCTGAATTTTTTTACTATTTATTAAGCCACTTTGAAAATCGCTAATCCAACGGTTTTACTGTTTTGTGCAGCCACCGTTGGATCAATAATTTTGTAAAATATTTAATAAATAGTAAAAAAATTCACAAAAATGTAAAATTTGGTCTCCAAGCAGATATTAATATGGAGAAGAAGATGAACGGTTCGGATTGACCGTTTGGATTTTGAAATTCAAATTTGGACCGTGTGTATTTCGGCCCATATGCTACCGAAAGCATATTAGCCTATCTCTATATACATATATACAAATTTTTTTTTATAATATATGTATATATGTATAAATATGTACATATACATATACATATACATATATATACATGTAGAGTAAGGCTATGCTACTTCATGAATTAAACGGGGCATTTTAATTCGTGCTCATATCTCTAGTTTCGAAGTCCAAATATCTGATCTAAATCGTTAGATGTTTAATCTATATTAAAATATGCTTGGAGAGCAAATTTTATATTTTTTTTGAATTTTTTTACTATATTATTAAGATGGTTTGAAAATCGTTGTTTTTTAATACCTACCGTCGAACGAAACTTAAACTGGATTTTTGAGGCACTAAACGATATTTTTTTGAAATTCTGATGCTTCCGATACAACGATGCCTGATGTCTCACCAAGGCAAAATCGGATCCGTCTCGTCCTCCCCTTTCCGAAAAGTGCTCATACGCGTAAATCCGACTTTCCTAGCCAAAGTTATGGCAGTTTAAAGTTTTTTCGAAAATTAAACTTTGAAAATTCATAACTAACTGTAGAAAAATCCAAATAAGTTGAAATTTATATCAATTATGTGTATTTTTGAATGCTCTACATGCTGGTGCAATCAGTTTTGCATTTTAGTCCTTGTATCAATCCCCCACTACTTCATTAGAGGAATATTGACGAGGAGACTATTGGAGGACTGAAAAGAGAGGATCATCATATCAAGTTACGCATGAAAATATTAATATCTTTCTTTGCAAGTATTAATCTGTTATTTCTCAAGTATTTATACCTATGAAAGTTGACGCATAAACTAATGCAGTGACTGAAAAAGAAGGCCATAAAATTAGTGGAAACCATAATATAACCTTCTTCTAATTGATTCGATCCTTTTGAGTTTATATTGCATATCAACTATTGTCTATGGTTAATGATTTTGGTATGCATATAAATTTTAAGGAATCAAATCAATAATTTAGTTCTTTAAAATATACTTCAAATCAACTATTGTCTTATTTTTTGGCATACACTCTAAACAAGAAATTTTTTTCTTCACAAAATTATTTAAATCAAATTACTAAGATCTCTACAAAAAAAAAAAAAAAAAGAACCGTGGGGCGCCCGGGGGGGTGGTGCCTCACTAGCCTTATGGGGCGCCCCAGGGTCTGGCGCCTCACTAGTCTTATGGGGCGCCCCAGGGTCTGGCGGTCAGGACATAAATAAAAAAAAATGGTACACAGGGTTATTTTTAAAATTTTCATTTTTTTAGGGATATTAATAAAAATGGCCGAAGTTGGCATGTGCAATTATTTTTTATTTGAGGCCTATGTAATAACAGCCTTATCATATTCCTAATAAAAGTAACATCCCTATACATAATTGCTATGCTTGAACTTAATCTACATAAAGTTGTAAATACATGAAACAAATTTAAATAGTTCTTCACCTGAACAAAACAGTCATGGAAATGCAACCTGAGAAGCCCAGCTGCAAGGGTAGGATCTTTTTGCAGTGCCTGATTAACTACATCTCTAACAATCATCTCCACAAAGGGACAACTCATGCCATAATAAAAATTGCTGAGACCATTTGAACCTCTCATCTGAACTCCAATTAGAAGTAACAAGAACAAAGAAACAACTCTCTTTGATGCCATTGATCCCCTCATTTTCTTTTTCTTTTCTCTGTTACAATGGTTGTTGTTTAAGAGAGAGGAAGAAGAGAATTGAGCAAGCACAAGTTATTGGTTTGTGTAGTGGAGATATGAGGGGTATATATAGTTGCACCATGATGGAGATTTTTTAATACAATATTCTTTGAAGTAGTGTGAGTGGTGCCACAACTTATAGTATGCCAGCAAATTAAGGTTAATATAATACCAACAAATACAAATATTACACACTATATTAGATAAGCTTTTTAGTGTCAATATGTACCTAAGGCCTAGATCTATCATCACAAAATTAGGAGGCTAGCTATAAGAAAGGACGTAATCATTTGATATTAGATAAGCTTTTTAGTGTCCATTTCTATTTAGAAAAAGAAGAAGAGAAGTCTTCATTTTTTTGTGTCTCCGTCATGCTTCTATTAATTTACATAAGCACAATAACTTAAAATTTTAAAACTGAAATATCAAAATAAAACTGTTAGCCATTAAACTAGATGTTGGCTCTCAATTAATATATAATTAATTATTCTAAATTGCTAATATATTCTCTTTTCAATTTAAAGTTGTGAAGATTTATTTAATAAAACTATTCTTTATCTATTTATTTTTTCAAAATGGCAAGATATATATTATGACGCAACAGATGATCAGATCGTTATCCAATTTCTTGTTTTCTTTTATTTGCAGAGAAAGAGAGAGCATCAATTATTCAGAACGTCAAGTAAACGAAAATTTGTACAACAAGAGTAATGTAATTGCCCAAAAAATTATAAATTTTGAATGTGCAGTATATGATTAATTAAAAAACCGAAAAACCAACAATTTCTTGTGATTATCATCTAGGATTTTGTTTTTTTCAATTTTTAATGAAAAAAATGTAATAATGATAGGAGAACATAAAGAACCAACATTTTGATTCTTCCTCATTAAACTGAGAACAAATTGAATATGAAACCATATGAATATAAAATCATATAACCTTCTTTTTGTTGTTGCATGGACATTAATTGTGTATGCTGATTGAAAAGAAATTAAAGGGGAGGAACAAAAAAGATGTTAGGTAATTAAATTAAATTTGATTGGTGGTATCTATTTATTTATTTATTTTTTTCTTGATTGGTGGTATCTATTAATGAAGTGGGGGTGGTGGGAAATTTTTTTTAGTTGGCTCCCATCATGAAATGTTATATCATATCACCTCCTCATGTCACTATCTTAGGAGGAAGTGGCTCACTATACTTCTCTTCTTCTTTTTCTAAATAGAAATGGATTTTTGCACAAAATTTATTCTTGAACTGTAAACAAAATCAAATTGGTCCTTCAACATTTGAAAATGATAAAGCTTATATGTATACTTTTTTTTTTCTTTCTGCATTCGGCAAGTTATTAGTTAATCCCTCAAGTTTCAGAAAATTAGCAACTAATTTGGAATGATTAGTTATATATAATTTTAAATAAATTAAAAGTCCACTATAGATTCTTTTTGAATGTTTAAAGGATATATTTGGTAATTAAAACTGAAAGTCCAGTGACCAACTTATTTTAAAAAGAAAATTAAAGAGGCAATTAATTTAATGAAAATAAAGTTCATGAATCAATTTATTTTTTTTGGTAAAAAATGAAAGATGTACTATTAAAATGATAAGTACCACCAACATGTATAATGAGTATATGTAATATAATCCATAAATTTTTAAACATATCGTACATGAACTTTCCAGAATGAAGAAGCTTGTAGCTATAGGCCGGATCATATCATCATATAAGGAAAATTTGAATCTGTGGGGGTTATATGTGTACAAACACAAAAAAACAAAGTATATGCTTTTTCTGGGTCTGATCTGAAATGTTTACGACAACGATAAGACAAAATATATATAAAACAAGTACTGGAATATATAATAACCGACTGTAATTAATTAGGAGCATCCTGTCCTCTTGTCTCATAACGTTTTCATTTCTCTGAAAATTGGAGGTATCACAGATTCATAGTTCATATATACCATACAATTATATATATATCAAGGTTCTAAATAGCGATTATAGCGGCATAGCGGGGAGACCAAAAAAAAAAGCTATTGCGAATAGCGTAGCTATAGCGGAAGCTATCACACATAGCGATTTTTCCTTTTCAAACTTTATATTATATACTTCTACTAATTATCAACATAATCAATATTAGAGAATTGATGTAACAACTAAATGACAACTAATCTAAGTCTATACTTTTTATCAATTACGCAAATAAGAATGAAAAAGTATTACAAATGAAGTCAATATACATAGTATAAATTTTATACATAGTATTACTAAATGACAACTAAAAAGTAACATTATTTAATATTTTATACTTCATAGTATTACATATTATAATAGACAAAGAGCAATTAATTTTATAAGGTAAATGAAGTCAATATACATATTTAAACATTTTATAATTATAATAATAATCAAAATCAGCTTTCAATTGAAACGAACGATAATAATTTTACAAATGAATACTATAAAAAGAGTAATCAAAATGAATAATTAGTATTTGAATATTTCTCGATATAGAATGATAGAATAAATCACAAATAAAAATAGAAGCATATAGTTTGGTTTAGTATACTTATCGTGGAAAACCATGTAGCATTAGAAATAAGAATAGAAGTACAGAAGTCCATATAAATTGCAAAAAACAAAATCATGTAGCATAGCGGTAGCTATAGCGGGTCTCATATAGCGGTAATAGCGGTCAGCTATTATAGCTATAGCGGTCGTAGCTGAGTTAGTGTAATTTTATCTCATAGCTTAGCGTTTAGTGTCCGGAAAAGCTATAGCGTAGCTATAGCGCCGCTATAGCTAGCTATTTAGAAGCCTGATATATATATATATATATATATATATATAGAGTACGGCTAACGCGCTTCCTCTAGCATATGGGCCGAAATGCTTCCGGTGAAAATTTGAAATTTCAAAATCCAAAAAGTCGATCTGAACCGTTCATCTTCTTCTCCATATTAATATCTGCTTGGAAACCAAATTTTACATTTTTCTGAAATTTTTTACTATTTATTAAGCCATTTTGAAAATTGCTGATCCAACGGTGGCTTACCAAACAGTAAAAATCAGAAGCTACCGTTGGATCAGCGATTTTCAAAGTGGCTTAATAAATAGTAAAAAATTTCAGAAAAATGTAAAATTTGGTCTCCAAGCAGATATTAATATGGAGAAGAAGATGAACGGTTCAGATCGACTTTTTGGATTTTGAAATTTCAAATTTCCACCGGAAGCATTTCGGCCCATATGCTAGAGGAAGCGCGTTAGCCATACTCTATATATATATATATATAGAGGAGGGCCGGATTCAATTACATTCTTTTTTGGTGACACCGGATTACACTCTATATTTTCAAAATCCAAATAGTTGATTCAAACTGTTCAACATGATGGATATGTTAAAATGTGCTTGCAGATCAAATTTTACATTTTTTTGAATTTTTTTTACTATTTATTAAGATAGGTACAAAAATTTTAATGGTATGAATATAGTGATTTTGTTAAATACTTAATAAATAGTAAAAAAATTCCAAAAAAATGTTAAATTTGATCTGCAAACACATTTTAATATATCCATTATGTTGAACGGTTTGGATCGACTAATTGAAGTTTGAAAACTTTGAAAATCAAGAGTGTAATTCGGTGTCACCAAAAAAGAGTGTAAGTGGATCCCTCCTCATATATATATAGAGTCCGGCTAGTATGACATTGGTGTCATATGACACCAATTACAAAATTGATTGGATATATTTCAAACGACTAATCCAAACCGTTCAAACCGATTTACTTTATGAGTGATTCATTTACATGCAATTTTTTTTTTATATTTTCTAGTTATTTTAGTATCAAATCAAGCGGTCAAAAATGTTGAAAAACAAATGCATTAAAATTAACTTAAAAACTCGCACATTTGACCACCTGACTTGATACTAAATAAATTTGAAAAATTATAAATTTTACATGTAACACACAACTAATGAAATAGATGGGTTTGAACGGTTTGGATTCACCATTTGAAGTCGATTCAATAGGTTTTGGAGTTGGTGTTATATAGGCTAAAATGACACCAATGTCATACTAGCCATACTCATATATATATATATATATATATAGGGAGAGAGAGAGAGAGAGAGAGAAAGATGGGCTACGGTGAGTTGTGAAGTAAAACGCGTTTCTACTTCACGCCGTATTTTTATTTTGAAAGTTCAAACGACCGATCCGAACCGTTAGATGTTTAATCCATATTGAAATGTGCTTGGAGACCAAATTTTACATTTTTTTGAATTTTTTTACTATTTATTAAGCATTTTTGAAAATTGATGTTTTGCTGTGAACAGTAAAATTTTTTGGACCATCTGATCAGCGACTTTCAAAATTGCTTAATAAATAGTAAAAAAATTCCAAAAAATGTAAAATTTGGTCTCCAAGCACATTTAAATATGGAGAACAAGATGAACGGTATCGACGTTTTGAACTTTAAAATCGCAAAATATGAGCGTGAAGTAAAATAGTCGCTTTACTTCGCAACTCACCGTAGCCCATATCTCTCTCTCTCTCTCTCTCTCTCTCTCTCTATATATATATATATATATATATATATATATTGAAATCTTGGCAGCAACTGCCTCCACTACGTACTATATAAACATTTGCATTTTATCACAATGTCACACCCCGCGGCCACGGGTCGTAACAGTCCCCCGCCGTAAGCATACAACGCCGTGTATGCTTACAAGGCTACTCACATTTCAAACCAAACAACAAGCAATTCAAACAAGTTTCTAATATATATATCAGAGTACACAGTCTGGTCAGCATATAATACAACAAAAGTATCTCATCCGGATACCAACCACGAGGCCTACCCTAAATCTATACAACAAAAGATATCTAGGGTCATATACTGGTAAGCTACTAAGGCCTACTACTCTCGTGCCTCTCCGGAATCAGTCGCACCAATACCTGTAAAATAACGGGGAAGGTGGGGGTGAGAATAAATTCTCAGTGCGAATTTGCCACATTTGAATTATTGGACTTGCAATCAAACTCTATATTCAATAATGAAACCCAAACAACAACAATGCAAACAGTTATATAAGAAAACATAAATAACAGAATGCCACTACTCGACAACAGTTAATCAACCTGAAACACAGTTTACGGAATTTCCAAGATGAATCTCAAACACAACATATATTTTGGCTTAACTCGATTCCTAACTCAGTTCAGTAGGGCTTGTAGCAATTACAGATGTTCTTTCGAGCTGAACCTTTATCAAACCCACATCTGTAGGGTTACTGACACCTACAGATGGCCAACCGCTGGACCCTTTATCTGACACCCATCTGCAACCGCTTGGCTTAACAGTTTATTAAGGTCTGGTTCAAATCATGTAAAGAAAATCTACTTTAGAATCGTTTCCAATATTCGTCATATTCAATCGACCGTTCAAATGCATTAACACGTAGGAAAATGCTACCGAGCCATAGACGTTACACAAGTCAACCACGATTTCCAATCACACATCTCATAACATAATCACCCTCCCTCGTCCCAACCGGTACTGAGAATATCGAGGGCCGTTCACCTAAGGCCATTTAGGATCCTGGGAATCCAAGTCAGCATACAGCCCGACTTGGCAAATTCATTGGATCCAAGTGCTTAACTTCGTAAATCCATTCACATACATTCACATACACAGCTCGTGGTGACTTTCAATCAAAATCAGATCACAATAGATCAACATAACCTATAACCATACCAGCATGCAAATCATTCAATTCAGATCAATTCGAGTTTAATTTAATTGGGCTATGCAAATGCTCTACGCAATTCAGTGATGCAATCAATGATATTCAACATGACAAACGAAAACACAGTTTAATTCCTGAAAATAAAGTATCAAACAAGTCCAAGAATCCCGCACCTTAGTATGACGAGCGTACCGCTTAATTTAAGGATCGGACGTCTCGTATTGTCTCGCAAGTTCTTGCTCGACCGAGCCTACACCTATATTATACGTATACTTGGTTTAATTTGGATTCAGTGGTCCATACGTTTACTTAGGGTTTGTACAGTCCTAAATCAATTCTTATGTTTTGGTATCGATTCTTTTCGGTTCTTTCTTTCTTACCAAAATCTCACATAACGGTACACAATTCCATCTAGGCCCTCTAGCCTTATACTATTTCACTTTGGTAACCATCAATCACCGTTTCACTACTTTGGTTCTCGGATCAATTCGATTCACCGTTTGGTTAACCCTAATTTGGTCAAAACCTCAAATCAGCCGTTAAATGTTCTAAAAATTCACGATCAGGAGGCAACCCTACCGATTACAAGTCTAATTGGTCGGGTTAAACAAATCAAATCACGATTATGCCAACTTTCAATTTTGGCACGAAACCCTAGAAATCAGATTTCACAAATCAGAAGAAATCGGGAAAAAGATTGACAAACAAACTAGTAAGAAGTGTAGAGGAACTAGTCCTCGAGCAATTCGAACACAAATCTCGGGTTTAAAACGAGAATCTGAGAAATCGAGAAAAATTCGAGGTTTCGAAAGCAAAAAGGAGAGAAAGAAATACCAAATAGAAGGGTTCGGAGAGATCCTCGGCTGCTTTCTCGGTTCCAAACTCGATTTCTCGCAACAATCGGGAGTCTGAAAGAAACGGAAACTCACGGGCTCTTTTCCTTCTCTCTTGGACGAAAATAACTTAAAAATGGGGAAATGATGAAGTGAGAGAGAGAGAGAAGGTTGGATTTGAGTTTTAGGGCAAAAATCACCCTGAGTGCGGATGCCCCCATCCGCACTGCGGGTGGCTTGACCCGCACTCGGGACTTAGAAAGTTTTCAGACCAAAATCAAGAAAATCCGAGCCTAGTGCGGATGAACCCCACCCGCACTGCGGATGGACTCTTACTCGCACTGCGGATGGACCCTTACCCGCACTGCGGATGGACCCCATCCGCACTCACTACTTGGCCGATTTTTGGACCAACACAGAATTTTAATGAGTGCGGATGCACCCCACCCGCACTGCGGATGGACCCTTACCCGTACTGCGGATGGACCCTTACCCGCACTGCGGATGGACCCCATCCGCACTGAGCCTATAATGTTCTGAAATCTCGAAATTTTGACGCGATTTCAATTCACAATTAACTTACTTATTTAGGGAAACCTTAATTAAGGTTTAAACTTCCATTTTATTAACACAATTAACTTGATTCTTTCTTTTAAATCATTTTAATTTAATTGTAAAAATTTCGTAACGTAACACACAAGTATCAACTGTTTCGAAAAACTATCGAATAGATTTCAAATAAGGAATTTAAACTGATCGATCTACATCATAAATGGTGTGTTTCCATACAAAAATTATAAAATTTTAAATGCATTTTATATCGAGTAAGATGTTAAAAAATGATGAAAAATAATACATAAAATTAACTTAAAAATCTTTTTTTTTTTTGAATTGTTTGAGTTGATAATAAACTGTAAAATTTACAAATTTAGATAGATATTAGATCAAATTGTGCATTCCTCTTGCTCAGGGACGAAGCCACCCTCAAGAAATGAGGGTTAATTGACCCCATTTTATTTCATTTTTTTGTATTAATTTATAACTTATTTTCTATATAGTTAAGAGTAAAATGCTATATGAACAGTATAAAATTGACCTTCATTTGTAATAGAAATTTTTTATATACTTAATTCTATAATATATTCATGTTTAACCCAATAGTTTGAAAGTTTAGTTCCGCTCCTTAATTTCCTCGCTCATCCTTTAATTCTACGTGTAATATATGAAAAGAACACTACCAGTTGCAAAACACTTGGAAAATATTGATCCCTATAAAATCATCCTCCATTTTATTTGCTTTCAGGCACATGTGTATACCTCTCTACGTCATGTCTAGTCAAATACATATATAGCATATGAATCTCTAGTTTGACATTTGGTATCTTACAGTACCACTTTCAAGATCAGACTAATTTGGGATAAAAAGTGTATTTATATAAGATAATATTTAACATATGGGTACTTAATGCAGCCGCCATACATCAGCAGTACATGCATATCTTGTGGATTGCCTCCAATTCATGCATGCTAAAGTTCACCTCTCCATTTCATCTATCAATGGAGAGAATATGGAAGAAATTTTTTGGGAAAACCAATACAATAATAAGTCCTCTTTTATTTTTATTTCTCTAAAATTGAATGTATTTACCGAGTCTAGTTATAATATATTAAGCATATGCCTCATGATCATGTGGCTTACTAAAACTATTAATTATGAGATTACTTCAATTATGTATGGAATGATGGTCTTGTTCTAGTTCATAGTTCTTCTCCGTTAGTTGCATGAATCGGAGAATACATGTGTCTATAGCAAATAAAATTTAAATAATTAATAGATATCGGTATATATGTTGGTTCTTCATAGAGCACTGCTAGATGGTGGGTGTTTGATATCTCACTGAGTGGAGATTAGATTTTAAAGGAATTAATTTCATCAAGTGCTCTTATGCGTGGAATAATTTTTGACTTGGAATTAATTTGTATTTGTTCTTTGCATGCATGATACAATGTTGGTACATTGAAAGCGATTACACTAAGTTTACACTTGTTGGTGGCTTATTTGATTTCTTTTAAAAGTCTCCAATTAGTTATCTATTAAGAAATAAAAAAAAGAGGGCACAAGTGCTCCTGTTTTTGTCTTTATTAGGACTCTGTATTTTGGAAATTAATTAAAAAAAAATTGAATGAGACAAAAATGAGGTGGCCTGTATTGGTTTAATTTGCAAAGCAATGCTTATTAATTTTGTGCTTCAACTCAAATTTAAAATTTTGATATTTCAATTTACAATATACTTAATTACAATTTACAAGTATATATTAGTAATTTTTGGATTTTTTTTTAGAAAAAAAAGATGTTGGATGTCAAGCCACCCAATTAACTATCTAATATTCATTTTTATCCAGATTTCGAACTTGTAATCTCATTTTTTTGAAATCTTTGAACATTTTTTTATAGGTGAACTTGTTGCTATCAATAAGTTCATAAAATAAAAGAAACCTAGGTCAACCATATGAATTGAAAATTTTCATTATGTTCTTAAAATTTTTTTTTACAAAAAATATTAATATTAGCCTCTCTTATAAAATGAAATACATCTATTCATATAGCTCGAACTATCTCAATTTTCTAGTTTCACCCGTACTATATATAGCCTAGATGTATAGTCATACATGAATTAATTTTCATCTAATATTTTAAACTTTGTGTCATAGGAAGATAATGGGTCGATAACAAATAACATGAATTACATATTATTGACATCAATGCTCATCTAATAATTCTAATTAGTTTAATGATATTGGCAGAATATAATTTCCTATTAATTCAAAATAAACTATATATACCCATAAAAATATTCAAACATGTCCTTGTCATAAAAAAAAAACCCTAACTAGTAGTTTTGGTTTGTACAATTATTGTCAATTGTCACAACCCATATAATCGACAACTTCCCGTGGCATCTAGGTCTAGTGACTCCCAACTAGTTGTCAAAAGGCACAATAGTTATGGTAATACCAATGCTCAACGCTGCCAATATTCAATATAGCACACACACACGCATGCGCGCGCGCGCACGCACACACACACACACACACAAAGTTTACAGTCTTTTCAATATTTACTAAAGAAACTTCTCATGCAAATATGAACAAAAGACAAACTAAATGAGAATTATCCAAGTGCAACAAGCACTGACAAAATGACTGTATAACTAACATATACATATATGTAAAGACTATACCAAAATCTGTACAATGTGGCAGCCAATGCTCCTGCCGTCAAGTCCCGATACTGCTACACTTTGCTCCTAAAACCTGAAACCACGAAGTGGACAGATGAAAAATTGTAAACCTCACAGTGCGATATTTAGTTTCTGTCGTGAGATCCTCAGATCCAACCAAGCAAAATCAAAACAACATCAAGTACAACAATAATGTAATAGAAGTATTTGACAATCGAATGAAACAATAATCACAATAAAGACTAGTCAACTATTATACGCTTAACATAACAATATGCAAAGGTTAAGTTCATCACAAGACCACATAGGTTCAGTTTCAGTAGTTTAAAGAATACATTTATGTTTACATAGAAGACTTCATTATTTAAACCATACTTTTTATTATCACTTATCCAAAGTCGAGTGGAACCATTGTTATATGAATTACTTTTCTGGTACTTTCAATCAGTATCATGCACTATAGGTTCAACACTTATAAAACTTAGGTCATGCACAGCCCAGCTATGCGCTACCTGAATAATGGCGCCTACACAACCCAGCTGTGCGCTACCCGAATATGGCACCTACACAGCCTAGCTGTGTGCTACCCGAATATGGCGCCTACATTGCCCAGCTGTGCCCTACTCGAATATGGCGCCTACACAGCCCAGCTGTGCGCTACTCGAATATTGGTTCCTACACAACCCAGCTATGCGCTACCCGAATATTGACGCCTACACAGCCCAGATATGCGCTACCCGAATTTCATGCTTCAATTTCAATCAAAGTACATTCAAGACATTCCTTATGCAAGAAAATCAAGGTGTTCTATATATAAATGCAAGTCATATTCACATTTTTATTCAACTTCCCTTTGATGCATAGCTATAAAAAATTCAACAATGTTCATGAAGAAATTTTAGGCTTCAACTCTAACCAAATTATAGAAAAGACATACTATATATATGCAAATAAATCAAAGTGTGCAATCAATGTAATGCATATCCACATTACTATCTAAGGTTCCATTGATGCAAAACTAACAAAATTTCAGCAAGGTTCCTGACATGAGAATGGTTCAAATCATGTCATATTATACCATGGATGAAATTGTACAATAAAAGAATTGGGTTAGCACAAGGATCAATTAAACATGCTTACAATACAACTAATATTGGTAAGGCTCCTGCCTTGTAACACACATGCATGTCAATAACTCAATAAACAACCCTAACAATGTAAGCATAAAAGCCCAAACCAGCAATGATAGGGTAGACACAAGTGTTCAACAGAATCTCTAGCCGAGATAAAACAAAACTGAGTAAATTCGATATCCGCACCTGACACGTGATCTATTAACCAAGGGGATATCGTTGCTCTAATCAAGTCACTGCTCCATCTTCTTTCATCCCTCGTTCTTCTCCTTGCTGTATTTTCTCCTAGTCCCCTCCTTCTCATTAATTTTCCGGACAAAATCCGCATTTAAGTTTTGCCTCCCCTTTTTAATCAGTCGATTCCCCCCAAAATTAAAATAGAGGACCTTTTTCCTCCTCGGCGTGAAGACCCTTTGTGGGATGGAGTTAATTAGGCAGTAAAAATGAGTTGTCACATGACCAACAAGTGTCTCCATGCCATGCTTCCAGAGAAATTAATTTATATGAGCAAAGCTAGGGTGTGATGTGCTCACCAAGCTGAGAGTTTGGTGAGCACAATTCCAAAAGTATATTGGATCGACTTCAAACGCCGAATTGAATTCAAACCATTAAAATCCTTGTACTTCATGAGTGATGCATGTACATGAAATTTTTTGAAAGTTTCGAGTTTAGTTTTATAAGATCAAGCGGTCAAAAAAATGAACTTTTTATAACTTAATTTATAAGTTGTTTTATATATTCAATTTTTATCATTTCTTTGACCGCTTGACTGTGTAGCAAATAAACTCGAAATTTTCAAAATTTTATATGTACATACATCACTCATGAAGTACATGAATTTCAACGGTTTGGATTTAGAGTTTAAAGTCAATCCAATATACTTTTGGAGTTATTCTCACCAATCTTTCTTGATGAGCACATCACAACCTAGCTTTACTCAATTTATATATTCTATTTTTATTACATAACTATTCTACTTATTTACTATTGTTATTTTCCATGAGAAGATTTGACTAACTAAATGAGTTGTCCCATGCAACAGGTGTCTCCATGTCATTTTTTTCAAATAAAATATTTAAATATTCTACTTATTTATATAAATATCCCGCTAATTTACTAATGTTATTTTTATAGAAAAATAATTTGGCTAACTAGCTAATATAATATTCCAAACAATAAGATATAGTTCCAATAAAAAAAGGGATGTTTTTCACTAACAGATCGATATTGAATGGATAATGATGAATTGTGTAGGTTAATTTATACATAGTCCCTCTATTACTTTAAAATCGTAAATTTGTATTTTGACATGCTATGTTTTTAATACGTACAAAAATAAATCATAATTTTTTATAATTTTAAACTTAACCCCTCTTTTCATTTATAGTTAAAACTCGACTCCTTATGATTTTATATTTTAAATTTTCAGGATGTTACATCAACAATTCATGCTGAGATACTAATACGTACACGGACGAATGTTTCAAGTGAGCCTGAATTAAACATGGCCTGTAAAAGCCCAATTAAAACCCAGAGATTTGAGCTTGGTTTCAAATTATGTCTATATAGAATCAACAAAGGATTTAGTTTAGCATCTACAAAAGTGACCCAAAAGTGATAACCGAGTAAGAGATGGACTCATGGTAAGACAATAATATTCAAGAGTTAGTAATCACAAGCTGCCTCAAGAGAGCAAAATGTGGCCCAAATTATATGTGAAAAAGGAAGAAAAAACGTAACAATGACATGAATCCAATAAACTGAGTTCAAAAATGTTCAAAGAAAAGGAACTGCGGACTTAGCACGGTGGCATGCATGAGTCATGCCTCTCTATGTGAGATGGGAGGATCAACTAGTAGATGTGCTGACAAAAGTTGTAGAATTTCTACAAGATTTATTGGAGCAGTCGATTGCCAAGTTGTACATGTAGATATCTACCTGCCAACTTAAGAAAGGGTGTTGAGACAGGTCATCAACTTGACCCGTGTGCAATTGCCAACGCATCTGGCATGAAGGAGATATGTGTTAAAAATAGAAAACTAAAGAAAAATGTAACACATTATATTCGAATTTAACTTATATTTTCTTTCTAGAGATCGAGCAACATAATTATTAATTATGGCAAGTAAAAATGGTTTTCCCTTGATTATCCTTTCATTGGTTGTTGGAGTTCTAACAACAATCCCCACAGGTACATACATACAGTCTCCTCTCTTAATTAATTTCTTTTAGTAATTAATCATTAGTGAATAACATATATAACATAATATAGAGGTATACTTACAATGAAATGGATTGACATATGTATGCAGCAGCAGTAGCAGCAGCAGCAGCAGCAGCAGCAGCAACAATATGTGTGCTGCGCAGGTGTGGAATCGATTGGTGTTTGCTATGGAATGGTTGGTGATGACAATCTCCCTCCACCGAGTGATGTTGTAGAGATGTACCGATCCAATGGCATAAAGGCAATAAGGTTATACGCACCCAACAATCACTAGTGGAAAATATGGAATCAGGATCGGTTATATACGCATATCAGTATCGGAATACAACCGATCCTGATGAAGGCGATACTGATATTATCAGGATCGGTTTTTTATTTTTTAAAGAACCGATCCAAATAGTAACTATTAGGATCGGTTGTTTATTATAACCGATCTTAATATCAGTTATCTGGATCGGTTTTTCTTAACGAACCAATCCTAATAGTTATATTCTGGATCGGTTTTTCTCATATCCTCATTCTTAAAAAAAAAAAAACTTTTAGGATCGGTTATTATTTAATAACCGATCCTAAAATATATATATTTTTTCAGATCATAATTCCAAAAAAAAAAAAAAAACTTTTAGGATCGGTAATTATTTAATAACCGATCCTAAAAGTTTTTTTTTTTTGGAATTATAATCTGAAAAAAAAAAAATTTAGGATCGGTTATTAAATAATAACAGATCCTAAAAGTTTTTTTTTTTTTTTTTTGGAATTATGATTTGAAAAAAAAAAACTTTTAGGATCGGTTATTTTTTAATAACTGATCCTAAAAGTGTTTTTTTTTTTTTACAATTAGGATCGGTTATTTTAAACAATCGATCCTAATAGTGGTAATCTGGATTGGTTGTTTAAAATAACCGATCCTGATGTTTTATTGAAGCTAAAAAAATATTTTTATTTATTTGACCAGCTTCCATATATATTTTGCTGGCCAGCATCCTAGATTTTTTTTTTTGCACAGTAAGAAACAATAATCAAATATCATATACACATCCTAAATTAAATATCATACACATCTTAAATTATTACAAAAAATTCATGTTCATACAAAGTTTTGTGAACCATTACATATTATAACAAGAAATTTAAATCCAAAAAAATTTAATTAACAAACATACAAGTGACTAATTGAGCTATTTCTTCAATTAACACATATTTATGCAATTAATGTAAAGCACAACAATAAAAAAAACAATAATTACCTCTTTTGCAATCACATCACTTGAGATTAGAAAAGACCCGACAAACAAAAACAAAGGTAACAATTAGATGGAAAAATATTTTACAATAAAAAATACAAAAAAAATGTGTTTTTAAAAGTATAATAATGAGAAAATTAGATAAAGCTAATACCATGATAGTTGATCGGCCGAATGATTAAGTAACTTGAGCGAGATGTCCTCAAAACTGTAAAATAATATACAAACACCATTAATTAATTTTTGAAACAATAAAAAAAATTAAAAACTGAGAGGGAGAGAAAGAGAGAGAGAGAGAGATGAAAATGAGGAAGAGACGAAGAGAAAGAGAGAGAGACACGGAGGAGAGGGAGAGACGGAGACAGAGAGAGAGACAAAGAGTACTGAGGATTTGAGAGGGAGATACGGAGACAGAGAGAGAGACGCGAAATGAAAATAAGAAGAACCCTAAGCAGGTTATAAAAAACCGATCCTAATAGTATCAGGTTCGGTTTTTTATAAAAAACTGATCCTGCTACTAATTTTTTTTGGCAGAACCAACTTTGAAAAAAATAGTATCAGGATCGGTTTTATTGCTAAAAACCGATCCTGATAGTATCTGGATCGGTTTTATTGCTAAAAACCGATCCTGATTTTTTTTTTTTTTTTTTTTTTTGCAGAACCAACTTTGAAAAAAAAAATAGTATCAAGATCGGTTTTTTTTATAAAAAACCGATCCTGATACTATATATAAGAAATATCATTGAGGTAAACCCCACTCATATTGATGGTCTATCAACCATCAAACGGCTACCATTTATTTTCTTTTCTGTTTGGTAATGCATGTACACAGATAAATATTAAGAAAAATGTGAAAAATATAAAAATTATTTATTTGTGTTTGTATGGCCAAATCAACTCTACTATGATCAATTTTGTACAATTTTATTATTGTTAATGGCATCAAATTGTTAAATGGAATGCAGACCGTTCATTTCTGCATGATCATCCAACGGTGGGTCTGTAATTAAATGACATGTAATAATTTTTAAAATGATCAAGATATAACATGGAACATTAATAACGTAAAATTGCCGAAGGCCCGACAACTGTAAGTTTTGATCCAACGTAAATTATTTACGGCCGTGCGATGTTGCTATATTGTTTTGCTTTGATGAACTAGTACACGAATCCCGAATTGTATCAAATTTTATAATGGTGAAATTAATATGACATTCTTTCATTTTAACGGTTCCGATCGACCAAATGCTAATATTCGTATTCGTTCCTTCACAACCCCACACAACAAGGGTTCAAGTCCTATGTATATTATTATATGGCACAAGTCATTGATGCATCATGCATGATTGCATAAAAAAATTCAATAGTCAAAATGACTTCAAAATGAAATATCAATGTCAAATAATTAATTATTTATCACATAAATTTTAATAATATAAATTACATTAATTTTCATCAAAAAACATTTATAATTGAACCATATGCCATATACAACAGCCATATATATATTCTATTAATCACCACACTAATTACATATAACACAAATGCCTAATTACATATACTTCTCAATATTAAAATTACAAACATAAATATTTTAAAATATTGAAAAAAAACTAATTATAAAATAAAATTTGCTATCTCAATTTTGAAGCTGTCACTGTGGCAATTTGCTTTCAATCCTAACAGAGCATTTTAGACTACATACAGCGCACCACACAAAGTTGGTTCTGCAAAAAAAAAAAAAAGTATCAGGATCGGTTTTTAGCAATAAAACCGATCCAGATACTATCAGGATCGGTTATTATGTACAGAACGGATCCAGATGCTATTTTCTGATATATTTTAATTTGTTAGATGTATTTAAGTTATCTGGATCGGTTATTATGTATAGACCCGATCCAGATGCTATTTTCTGATATATTTCAATTAATAAGATTTATTTGAGATATTTCAATTATCAGGATAGGTTTTTTGCTAGAACCGATCCTGATACTATCAGGATCAGGTTTTATAAAAAACCGACCCTGATAGTTGAATTATTAAGATTGGTTATTTAGAATAACTGATCTTGATAGTATCAGGATGAGTTCTAACAAAAAACCGATCCTGATAGTTCATAAATCAGAATCGGTTGACAATAAAATCCGATCTGAATAGTTTTTAAGATCGGTTTTTTTAAGAAAACCGATTCAAATACCTTTCAAGATCGGTTGGCTCATATAACCGATCCAAATAGGCCGATCCTGATTCCAGTTTTTACACTAGTGAATACAACCCTTCGAGCTCTCAAAGATACCGGTATCCATGTTATGATGGGCGTCAATGATGCAACGCTCAAAGATCTTGCCACATGAACCAAAATATGCAATTAACCATCAATTTTCGCATTTTATCATAATTATTAAAATGTGGGGTGGAATATGTGGCGGCTGCGGTATGCATGTGTGTGTCATGCGATTTTTTTTATTAATTAAGGTAACTCAAAGAGATTAATTTTACTGAAGTGAGGAGTTTGCAAAGATTAATTGGGTCCATCATATGAAATTAAGGAGCACACATATTGATGTGAGATTGTATTTTGTTTTTTTTGCGATAATTTGAAATAGAAGGATATCAAATTGTATATTTTTTTTTTTTTTTTTTTGAAAAGCTGATAGAAGCTATCAGTAAGTATAGGAGTTGTAATTGTGAAACGAAGCTCATAGGAAGGTTAATGTCATTGTCATATATGCCTTCCACTTTCTTTTTTTTGCAAATAATTTGGGGCATTGTTTCCTCTTGTACTACAATTATATTTCTTTAGTCATCACCCAAGTTTTGCCCAAAATTAATATGGACCCTGATAATTATTTCCCCACTCTCATTTCCCCATTATCCCTCCAATTTTATTTGTTTAATCTCGTCTACATTTTTCACGATCTATAAGAAATTTTGCGAATCTAAAACCACAAACGTTTTCTACGCAATTTTATTTTTCAAATGAGATCCATGATGACATACTTTTGAACTCGTCGTCACACAAATATTTATACCTCGTCATTTAAGTATTTATATTTAGTATTTTCCATATATGACACTGCTTACATTTAAAAATATTAATATAAAGTATTACAAGTATTTATACCTATGCACTGAAGTATTTATACTTATGTAGTCAACTATTTTTGTTAGAGAAATGTTAATGCAGGGATGATTGGGGAATGTTGATGTGGAGATGCGGAGTCCACGATTGGGGATAAATACTTACAAATATAGATATAAATACTTAGATGATGAGATATAAATACTTGTGTGACGATGAGCTTGAAAGTATGTCATCATGGATCTCATTTGAAAGATAAAATTGCATAGAATACGTTCGTGGTTTTAGATTCGCAAAATTTCTCATAGATCGTGAGAAATGTGGACGACATTAAAAGAAAAAAAAATCCACCTCTAAAAACATGTATGATTCTTCTCCCTATATAGTTTGAGTGGTCCCCCATATAGTCATATCAAATTAGATATGTAAGTATTAATATCTTAGTTTGCAAGTATTAATTTATTATTTTACAAGTATTTATACCTATGAATTTAATTAAACTTGGAATACCACAGTGTTTTGAATAAATTTAATTAAAATAGTTAGTTAAGTTAGTTTATGGAAATTAAAATCTGTTTAAGAGATTAGAGGATGATGGAAAGATAGGAGTGAAGGATTTCATATAATTATTCAATTAATATATATGTTTGAAAGAATGCAATTCAACTAATTAATTCATTATTTCTCATTTTGCTATCCATTTAATTTTTACGTACGACTTGACAAAAAACAAGACGTCATCAGAACCCATTTACAATATGCTATTGCATCATATATAATGCTATTTAATTTGTTTAACTAATACATTTTTAATACGGTTTTGACTGTTATATCTATATCTATCTATCTATATATAGAGAGAGAGTGACTAATGTGCATTCAAATATATATGGGTTGAAATACATACGATCTAGCTTCAACTTTTTAAAATCCAAATGGTCGATCCGAACTGTTTATCTTGTTCTCCATACTAATATGTGGTTGGAGACCAAATTTTATATTTTTCTGAATTTTTTTCCTATTTATTAAGTATTTTACAAAATTGTTGATCCAACGGTGGCTCCTAATTTTACTGTTTTGTTAAGCCACCGTTGAATCAATAATTTTGTAAAATACTTAATAAATAGGAAAAAAATTCAGAAAAATATAAAATTTGGTCTCCAAGCACATAATAATATGGAGAACAAGATGAACGGTTCGGATCGACCGTTTGAATTTTGAAAAGTCAAATTTGGACCGTATGTATTTCGGCCCATATACATTCGAATGCACATTAGTCACTCACTCTCTCTCTTTCTCTCTCTCTCTCTCTCTCTCTCTCTATATATATATATATATATATATATATATATATATATATATATATATGAGATGTGCTACGGTGAGACGCGGAGTAAAACGCGTTTGTACTCTATGCTATTTTTTCATTTTGAAAGTCCAAATCGTCGATCCAAACCGTTAGATGTGATCTCCATAATAAAATATGCTTGGAAACTAATTTTTACATTTTTTGGAATTTTTTTACTATTTATTAAGCCACTTTGAAAAATCTGAAAATCCGGGTGAACAGTAAAAACAGTAAAAATTTCTGGACCACCGGATCGGTAATTTTCAAAGTGGCTTAATAAATAGTAAAAAAATTTCAAAAAATGTAAAATTTGGTCTCCAAGCACATTTCAATATGGAGAACAAGATGAACGGTTCGGATCGGTTGTTTGAATTTTGAAAATGGAATTTTTTTGCTATGGAGTAAAAAACCCCCTTTACTCTATAACTCACCATAGCTCATCTCATATATATATATATATATATATAGAGTTAGGCTGGGGTGCTATGGATAGCATAGTGGCCTCTATGCTACGGCTCAATATTCGAGTTTTCAAAATCCAAACGGTCGATCCGAACCGTTCATCTTATTCTCCATATTAATATCTGCTTGGAGACCAAATTTTACATTTTTCTGAATTTTTTTACTATTTATTAAGTATTTTACAAAATTGTTGATCCAACGGTGGCTGCACAAAACAGTAAAACCGTTGGATTAGCGATTTTCAAAGTGGCTTAATAAATAGTAAAAAACATCAGAAAATTATAAAATTTGGTCTCCAAGCAGATATTAATATGGAGAATAAGATGAACGGTTCGGATCGACCGTTTGGATTTTGAAAACTCGAATATTGAGCCATAGCATAGAGGCCACTATGCTATCCATAGCACCCCAGCCTAACTCTATATATATATATATATATATATGTTGGCTATTCTACTTCCATAAGCATATGAGAGCATATGGTTGTAACTCGTTTTTGCGTTTTCAATGTCCAAATGGTTGATCTGAAGCGCTCAACATGTTCTCCATATTAATATGTGTTTGAAACAACTTAGCGAAATTTAAAATGAGAGGCCCTCGCTTATGCCCTTAAATTATACTTAAGGTACATACTGTTTATTTCCTCAAATCTCTTATGTACATTTGAGCATCTTTTGTATTTTTAATTTACACTAAATTGCAGTATTACAGTTCATGGTTTCAATTATTTTTTATTTATTTTTTAATTTGAGCAAGGTTTTTTGAGATTATTCCATCGGCGGTGAAGATGTACACTGTGAGGTATGCTAGCTAGGTTTTCCTTGTCTTTTAATTTAAATAATACATTTATCGAAGATGCACAAGCAAGCAATTAATGATATAAATATTTGTTCAGATTTTGAAGTTTGCACTGGTGGAGACGATGAAAGAGGGAGTGCCATACATGTGGCTGAATTTTATTTTGCTATTGCACCAAATTTCTTCAACTATTGTACTTCTTTTTGCGTTTCATGAATTTTATTTTGTGTTCTTAATTGGTTTTGAGCTCCAATAAATCAATGGTAAATAAAAAAATATTTTATGCTGGCCAACAAATATATATGGAAGCTGGCCAAATTTTTTTTTTTAGATCCAATATAACATCAGGATCGGTTGTTTGTATCGAACAACCGATCCTGATAGTTACTATTAGGATCGGTTATTTAACCGATTCAAATTAGTGTAGTATCAGTATCGTCTTCATCAGAATCGGTTGTATTCCGATACTAATATGCGTATATAACCGATCCTGATTTCATATTTTTCACTAGTGTAAGTCTCATGCCAAAATCTGTTTTCAACATACTAGGATTAGGAAACCTCTCACCTACAAGTATTACCCTACAATTAGACTATAGGTCCATCCGCTATCCCGAAGGTATACTAATGGACGTGCCTGTTAGAATCGGAGAGATATGGGTGTCTTGAGACTTGTAGTCATCGACATGGAAGAAGACAACAGGATTCCTATCATTCTAGGATGGTTATTACTCGCCACATGCATGTAGTGCAATGATCAATGTCAAGAATGGAGAAATCTCGCCAAACGTAGGAAACAATAGGGTAACATTTAGTGCAAGCCTGTCTGCCAACTAAGGCGACAATGCTAGGCAAGCCTGCAACGTAGATTCAATGAAGAACAAGAAGGAAGAACTGAAAGAATGGGAAAAAAAGGAGAAACAGAAGCTGATCAAGCCCCTGTGACATCATCAATACCACATACGGTATCGAGCCCAGGCCGTACGACTACCTTATCTAATTCTTCTGCAACCCATCCTAAACCTGATTTGAAGACCCTTCCTGAAAATATTCGATACAAATTTTTAAGTCCAGACAAAACATATCCAGTCATAATAGGAACACACCTGGATGCAATCCATGTTTATAAGCTTTTTGCTATGCTCAAGAAACATAGGAAGACTATATGATACTCCATTGACTACATCAAGGACCTAAGTCCATCCATATGTATGCACCGTATCCTACTTGAGGACGACCAGAAACCAACCATGGAAGCACATTGAAGGCTCAACCCAACTTGAAGGATGTAGTCAAAAAGAGAGTTCTCAAACTTGTTGATGCAGGTATAATTTTTCCAATTTCTGACAGCAATTGGTTAAGCCCAATACAGGTTGTTCTAAAGAAAGGAGGCACTACAATAGTCAAAGGGGACAACGAGGAATTACTACAAGCTAGGGTTGTGATAGGGTGGCACATGTGCATCGACTATAGGAGACTCAATATTTTCATTTGTTAGGTCTGTTTCATATATGAAATATACTCATGTTAGTAAACGATAAACCTTTATCAACATTTATAGAGCTGCAATGTACTTTAATCAATATGACAAACTTATCATAGTATATTAGTGTTCTATGCTAATAACAAAGTTTGTGAACATTTAGAGATTTATGTTTGTCATCATATAGAGTTCTATGATTCAAGATTAAGATCATCTTCTTGAACATTTTTATAGATAAACATAAATTTCATGGAACAAAATGCATATAGCATCCAATTCATAAATATAATATGTAAAAATAATCAACATAAGATAACTTTTAGAACACATAACTAATAGAATATTGATACATTCCTTTGATCAAACGGCCCAAATTCAAATCCATAAACCAACGGTTCACTAACAAGGAGGGGCCCACCTATCAATAGCCCAAAAATTAAATTAAATCCTCTGCACTAATCTCAAAGCTCAGATGCTTAAATCATAGCTATGCACACATCTTAAAATCCAATATCAAAATATCAAACCTCAATGACCAAATCCAATGGCCAGTGCACATCTCAAGGCCAATATCGAAATCTCAAAGGCTCAGCACCAATCTTAATGCCCAAAAATGATTAAATGAAGCCCTTTTACAATTCAAACCCTTTGATTATAAGAAATTTGTAGCGCAGTCCCTGGAAAATTACAAATAAGCCCCTGGTAGCATAAAACCTCTTCAAACAGGTCCTTGGAAGCCCAAATTGCACTCTAAACCTTGTTAAAAGCCCAAATTAAATTCCCAGGCCCCTCAAAATTTATAAATAGGCCCCTGAAAGTATAAAAACTTCAAAGAAAAGCCCTTTCAAGTTCTTTTTAGTCATAACTTCTTCGTTTCAAGTCCAAATTGACTCAAACCAGTTCAAATGAACCCAAATTAAATTCTCTACAATTCCAAATCATAATTGAACATGTACAAGCTTCAGCCAAGCTCTGAAATGACCAAAATACTCTCTCTTCACTTATTTTCATAAATAAATTATAAAAAATCATGTTTAAACATATTTGTTCAATATAAATCATATAAGAGTAGGGTTAAAATGCACCATTGGTTTTGTGCCCCAACCATACCCCACACCTCTATCTCTGTTTACAAAGTTCAAACAGTCCATCCGAACGGCTCAACATGTTATACATATTAAAATGTGCTTAGAGATCAAATTATATATTTTTTGGAATTTTTTACTTTTTTTTAGATAGGTACAAAATCACTGCATCTGGACCATCCAAAAACAGTGATTTTGTACCTATCTAAAAAAATAATAAAAAAATTCCAAAAAATATAAAATTTGATCTCTAAGCACGTTTTAATATGTATAACATGTTGAGCGGTTCAGATCAACTGTTTGAACTTTGTAAAAGGAGATAGAGGTGTGGGGTATGGTTGGGGCACAAAACCGATGGTGCATTTTCCCTACTCATCATATAATTGACTTATTTAATGTATTTCCACATGTTTGAAAATATAAATATACGTCATGAGAAACATACACACACACACATGCCCATACAGATGTCCAAATAAATGAGAACCGACAAAAGGACCAAAATAACCTTACATGCGCCCTCCTTTTAGCCCCATTAATTGCTCAGTTCACACCAAAATATGCATAAATCCCAGAAGGAACGAGGTATTTAGTTTGATCCGAAATGTCTGCTGATGTAATTAACAGCGGGGGCTTGCGCCTCTCGGGAGTTAAACATCCCCACAATCAAACAATAAAACCCCGATAGGCTGATCATGAACCGTAGGTTTATCAAAATGGTGAACCCAAAGGAATGCCAAGAGAAATTCCAGAACAAATGTCCCCCCTGCACTAGGGATCAGAACGATGAACCTGATCACCCAGTAGTGCAACTCTCAGCGCCCTACAGACATTTTTTAATAAAAATTGGATGCCATTTACCCAATTGTACACGGTTTATTAATAAAAACCTTGTATGAATGTTGGAACACATTTAGTATTTTAGAGCAAATTTTCGAAATAATATTTTCTTACTTTAAATACGTATTTAATAAGAATTTTGAATAAACATATACTATATGACCTGTATATACTTTGAGTTTTTGTAGTGCATGTGACAGTACGTTGGCTAGTTTTTTTTTAAAGAATTTTATATTTCTGAAGGAGTTGACATTGAATTAGTACACGCATGCCAATTGCAAGTTAGAATTTCTCCAAGCACAATAATTGGCGTATCCCGTCATGATTGATGTACAGTTGGATTGACAGTTGACTTTGAATTTGTACAAGCAAGTTGTTGGTCTTCCCATGCAATGCCAATTATTTGTCTTGTAAGTCGTTATTAATTACAATCCTCATATGCGCAATGCCAATACATAGCCTGACATTCATCATTTTAAATTTACAGTTTAATTGGAGGTTAGATGTAATAATTTCTTTTAGCCTAACATCCCACTTGCATTATGAAATTTAGGGTTTACGGTTTAAATTTATTAATTTATTCTTGGTTCTATTGCTTTTGCAAAGTGATTCAACATGTGGCACTGGATTGTTGAGGAAAGCTACACCATATATTGATAAAAAAATTGAACTTCCTTTTAGTTGAAAATTTAGTAAGTTTTGAAGGGACAACTAATTTGTTAATTTTGAGATATATTATTAATTTATTTCTGAAATTAAGTACATATATTGATCATATAATGAGTACTTTTACTATTCTAACAAAAGCTATTCTCACAATTAAAAAATGTACATCATGTATCATTTACATTATTTAAATTATTTACATTAGAAAAAAAATAAAGTCTCTTGTTATTTAAAAGAAATACCAGACTAATTAGAGGTTACCAGCAATATCATCAGTCATCTAATTACGATTTGTATCCGATTAATATCCAATCCGTATTCGGAAAAAAAAATACGGATACAGATATGGGTTGACCACTATCCGATCCGTATCCAATCCGTTTGCATCCCTATTCATACCATCACAATAACTAGGCACATATCATACTTAAGGTATAACTCCATAATACAGACATCTTTAATCTTACAGAGTAAAGCAGTGATCCCCTCCATGGAAAATCGAGCAAAAGAATCCCTAGCAATATTGATGTTGAAGGGCAAAGAGGTCCATAGTGGGTAGTTTCACCTCTTAGACAACACGCACGTCTGCACCGCCTCATCGGTCATGAGTAGCCCTAAGATAATGAGAAGTAAATCGTCTGACGAATTACTTATGAAATTAAACATCATTGCGTAAGTGCAAGTGATAACCAGAACTAAAGATTAATAAAAATGATGAATTGTAACAAATATTTTTCTATTCAATTACATTTCCTAATTATCCATTATATATACACACACATATAACATATAAGAAACGCTTTAATTAAGTACATGTATCTATATGATGTACCCATATATGATCCGTCGGGTATTTATTAAGAGCATGAAGTAACATAAAGGTTTAAGTTCAAATCTAGAAATTAAATCTGAGATAGCACGAATATTAACTCATAAATACAAATCAGACCGTCCAGTTGACAACACAAAATTCACAATACTTTAGGCCAACTATGCATCAGCATTATTATAATTGAAGTATGCGACTTCCAAAGCGAAGTTCCGACTTTTTGTTTAACATCGCCATCAGTTCAACCGATGAAGACATCGGTTACAATCTAGCGCTAAATCAGGTTGATTATATAATTTGTAACCTAAGTTAGAACAATATATATTTATTTTGGATCATTTCATTTCACCTAATTTCAAATTTCCAACTTTACTCTCTCTCACTTGGAATAACCAGCCGCCATCTGAGCTCTCTCTCTCATAAGGTTCCTTGCTAGCACTCTCTGTGTAGGTTGCGATCTTACTAAGTTTTTATGTACTGTTTTCTAGTGCTTTTTACCTATATATATTAAATTCCTAGGTCTAGATCTTACTGTTTTTTAGTGCTTTTCTGTTTAGGTTTAGCTTAGTTTTTAGGGGATTTTGTATAGGGTATAGTTTCTAAGATGTTTACTGCAATGTTGATATTTTCTTTAATTTTTTGTTTCATTTTTTTGCTGAGCTTAGTTCTTTATGTTTAGGTTTAGTTTTAAGGGGTTTTTTGGTTTAGGTTTAGGTTTAGGTTTAGCAATTTTTTTTAAAAATTTAGCTTTAAGTTTTGATTTTTTCTGACCATAGATCTTTGGATTTAGGTTTATGATTTTTTTTTTGTAGTGGTTAAAATCTCTTAGAGTTTTACAGAAATTTTGATATTTTTAAATTTTTAGGTTTGACTTTTGGTTTAGCTGAGGTCATAATATAGGGGATTTAATTTTTAGTTTTAGGTTTATGTTTTTTAGTTTTGATTTTTTGTTGAACTTTGTTAGGTCTTTAGATTTAGGCTTATGTTTAGGTTTTGTTGGTTTTTATGGGGGGGGGGGGGGGGGGGGGGAGAGCTTATATTGTGGTTTGGCGCATGTTGATCTGTCTTTCTTTGTAGATGGACTTCGAGGTTCAATAACACAAGAACATGATTTTAAGGGGTTACTTAACCTTTAAGTTCATCCACATAAAAGATTTAGATCAAATATTTAGTAGCGCAAATTTGCAAATGTCTATCCTCCTCTTGTTTTTATCGATCATTCTAATAACCAGAAAGGTTAAGGTTTGAGTTCAAATCTGTGAGTAGTCCCTCTCACAATTAACAATTGGGTGGAGATTTATGTTATCAATTATTTTTTATCGCAAATCTATCAAGATGAGCTACTGTCTTTGGAGCTCATATATGCAGACGAGCGGTGAGATATAATTGATAACCTACATCTCAATTCACACGTGAATTTCTTCATTTCTCCAATGTATATCTTCTTCTCACGGTTATCTAAATGATAGCAAAATGATAATTCTTGTTAATGAATGATTTTTAGTGCTTGATATGGACAACTTCAACATGATATTGAAGGAAAAACTCCAGGCTGCATCTCCAAAAGGTAATGAGTCCAATCATTTGTATAATGTTTCAATTTTACAAAAAATATTCATTGTCACTTTCATTATATACATGTACTCGTCTTTTGTTCCAATTTTAGGTGAAACTCCTACTAATAGTAATAAAGGAGATCATTTTGACTATGGACCATATGTTGAATCACGAGAGGAGGCTCAACGATCTATTATATATTTGATGAGCTTATTGGTGACTCATGTACTGAACGAGTTTGATGAAGCATAAAGGCAGGCTAGAGGGAGGATGAAGAGACTAAGCTACATCACAGGTGCATTTTCCTTCACCACAACTTTAGCTATAACTTATAAAGTTTCATTTTAGTAAATTATGTTTGATATGAATAGTTTTATGGTATATTAATTAGATGTTGTATATTTGTATTCTGTAGAGGATGAAGCACGAGAGGAGCAACCAAAGGAGACAGAAGAGGTACGAGAGGAGCAAACATAAAAGATAGAGAAGGCACAAGATGAGCAAGCACAAGAGGCAGAAGAGGTGCAAGAGGAGCAAGCAAAGGAGGTGGAGATCAAGGTGGAGAAGGTGAAGAAGGCACAAGATGAACAACCGCAAGAAATGGCATTAAACCCTAAATGGCATCAAATATTAAACACCATATGTAGGATTACCATCGGTTCATTAGTAAAGTAGATCCGATGGTGTTTCTACATAAATAACTTATTTAACGATTGAAAAACTACTACTCCCATCGATCCCTAATTTTTCAACCGATGGCTTTGAGGCTGAACGCCATTGGTTTCAGCGGATGACATACGTGTGTGCATTTCATAACGGGGCGATAAGCAGCAGTTTTGAACCCGATAGCAGAACACGATTTCAACCGATATAGAAGTGTCTTTCTCTAGTAGAGTATATTACCTAAACTTGATAAAAATATAAACAAAATTAGGGCTCAAAACAAAACTTTTGAATTGAGCTGCATGGATGATATACATTAATACACGGCATCAAAATAATAACATTTGCTTCATAAATGATTAAGGGAATTCATACTCTAAGGAGCTAAGAGTTGCACTAAAAAGGGGGAATCAGGATTAGATTTATATGCTTATCCCTTAGTGCAATGGGGAACATCTATTTTGATAGACCCTTTTGATAGACCTACAGTTCATGATCAGCTTATCGGGGTTTTATTGTTTGATTGTGGGAACAATTAACTCCCGATGGGCGCAAACCTCCGCTGGTAATTACATCAGACGATCTTTCGGGTTAGTACTAAATACCTCGTTCATTCCGGGATTTACACCTATTTTGGTGTGAACTGAGTATTGGGGCTAAAGGAGGGCTCATGTAAGGTTCATTTAGTCATTTGGTAAGTTCTCATTTGATTTGGACATTTGTTTCGGCATGTCTACATGTGCATATGCTTGTCATGACATGCATTTATATTTTTAAACATGTGAAAATGTATCAAATATGTCAATTATATGATTTCTATTTGAGAAATATGTTTCTACATCATTTTTATATTTTATTTATAAAAATAAGTCAAGAGAGGGCTATTTTAGTCATTTCAGGTATTTGGCTGAAGCTTGAACATGTTCGATTATGATTTGAAATTGTATATAATTTGATTTGGATTCACTTGGAACTGGTTTTAGTCGATTTGGACTTGAAACAAAGAAGTTATGACAAAATAAGACTAAAAATAGCTTTTCTATGAAGTTTTTGTACTTTGAGGGGCCTATTTGTAAATTCTGAGGGACTTGAAATTGTGATTTGGGCTTTTGACAGGGTTTGGAATGCAATTTGGGCTTTCAAGGGCCTGTTTGAAGAGGCTTTATACTACCAGGGACTTGTTTGTAAATTTATAGGGTTCTTTCTGTAGATTCCATGTAATTAGAGGGGTTTATATGCAAAAATGCATCATTTAATTATTTTTGGGCTTTAAGGTTGGTGCTGGGCCTTTGAGATTTGGATATTGGGCCTTGAGATGTGCACTGGCCATTGGATTTGATCATTGGGCCTTGAGATTTGGATATTGGACTTTGATATGCGTGTAGAGGCTTGATTCTGACATCTAGGCTTTGAGATTTGGGCTTTTAGCATCAATGAGTGTATTGGGCCTTTAAAGAGTGCACTGGGCCTTGGATTTTTGACAGTGGGTCCCTCATGTCAGTAGATCGTTTGAACAGGGTTTGAATTTAGGCCTTCAGATTTAATCAGGTGAATCAAGAATTGTGTAACCTGATGGGTTTTAGGGTTCATCCCCAACAGAGAATCGGTCCGGCTAACTCCGGCCACGGCAGCGCTGATCAAGTACATGGTTGTCATCATGTCAACGTCAGCAGTGCAATGGTGTCATTGTCGGCAGCTAGAGATCACTGGAGACGGCTGCTTAGGCTTGAATAGTGCTATCGGTACCAATAGACCTCTAAATCTATTTTGATCAATTTTTCTGTGATTTTCTTCAACCAAATGGTTAATTGACATTGTATAGGTGCATAGAAGCGATTGGGAGCATCAATTTGGAGTTTAATCAAATGTTGGACATGAATTTGGCATTTGGTACCTTGAATTGGTACTGAATTGGTACCGATGAGAGTTACAATGGGTTTGAAGTTGGTTCAAGCATTCAGAAGAATCATTTAGATCATTTCAGAGGGTTTTGAACTTTGCAAAAGCTTTAGTTTGGATTAAATTGGGTTCTAGTCAAGTAGGAAGCATAAAAGCTTTTATTTCAGTCCTTTTAAACTCTATTTCTTGTGAATTTTGTACACAAGTTGTAAATTTTCTTTTACAGAGTTTATAAAGAAGTGTATAAAGGACACTTGTACCAAATTTTATGATTTTAGAAAATTTATTTATGTTTTTAAAGATTTATGAATTGGTAGGGGCATATTGAAGTCATTTTGTCAGTATGTTTCAATATTTTTCAAGGTTCTAAATAGCGATTATAGCGGCATAGCAGGAAGATAAAAAAAAAAAGCTACTGCGAATAGCGTAGCTATAGCGGAAGCTATCATACATAGTGATTTTCCCTTTTCAAATTTTATATTATATATTTCTACTAATTATCAACATAATCCATATTAGAAAATTAATGTAACAACTAAATGACAATTAATCTAAGTCTATAGTTTTTATCAATTATGCAAATAAGAAGGAAAAAAAAAGATCTAAAAAGTAACGTTATTTAATAGTTTATACTTTATAGTATTACATATTATAATAGACAAAGAGAATTTTATAAAGTAAATAAAGTAAATATACATATTTAAATATTTTATATATTATAATAATAATCAAAATCAACTTTCAATTAAAACGAACAATAATAATTTTACAAATGAATACTATGCGAAAAGTAATCAAAATGAAGAATTAATATTTGAATATTTCTCGATATATAATGATAGAATAAATCACAAATAAAAATAGAAGCATATAGTTTGGTTTAATATACTTATCGTAGAAGACTATGTAGCATTAAAAATAAGAATAGAAGTATAGAAGCCTATATAAATTGCAAAAAAAAAAAAAATTCATGTAGCATAGGGGTAGCTATAGTGGGTCTCATTTAGCGGTAATAGCGGTTAGCTATTATAGCTATAGCGGTCGTAGTTGAGTTAGAGCATTTTTATCTTATAGCTTAGCGTTTATGGTCCGGAAAAGCTATAGCGCCGCTATAGCTAGCTATTTAGAACACTCATATTTTTACATTTTTAAAATATGAACTTTGAAAATTTATATCTAATTGTAGAAAAATCAGAAAAATATGAAATTTGAGTCCATTTATGTGTTTTTAAGTCTTCTATTTGACTTGAAGTCTATTTTACAGTTTGGTCCTTCTGTTAATCGACATTGACTAATATGTCAGCAGAGGTCAATATGTGCATTTTAGTGCACTATGCTATACCAGTAGCATTCTTTGTGTATTGCAGAACTGAGTCTTGATTTAATATCATTTCAAAAGTTACTAGAGAGGGTTACATGCACAGACAGGGGTTCGGTTGGTTATTTGAATAGATTTAAACATGTTTTAACAGCTTTTAAGCTACTGCCTTGTACCAGTAATTAATTAACAAAGGTTCAAAGCATAAAAATTCAGAAAAGCATCATTTGAAAGCATTTTTAAGGTTGCCAGAACATGGCATTATGCAGGGAGGTCCCTGGAGTGTTTGAAATCAAGTTTTTATACATTCTTTTCACTTGATTTGGACAAGATCATCAGGAATCATGCATTTAAAAGTACAAATGACATTTCTCAGTATAACTGATGTCTATTTGATTTTTACACTCATCCTTTTAATATTTTGCAAAGAAAGGGTTTAAAATATGTATATTTGCAAATTTCAGGAGCATAACACCTCTTTGAACTTGATTCTTTGCAAAATAGGTCCATTATAGAAGGAATTAATGAAGGATACCAGCTAGCTCAACTTCATCAACCCTTATGCCATTTAAACATCATTTTTTTACCCTTTTTAAATCCTTTAAACTAAAATAATCAATATGAATCCAATATAGAAGGATACCAGCTGGCTTAACTATTTTCATCATTTAATCATCTTAAAAAGGTTTTAAAAGGTAGATTTGCAGACAAATTCAAGAAAAAGGCAAAAAGGAACATTTTTATACATTTTTATGAGTTTATTTTGATTTTTATTATGCTAAAGCAGCAAAGAAGTATAAAATAACATAAAAAAAACTAAAATATACTGAAATAATGTTTTATTATGTTTATTATTGATTTAAAACAGAAGGTGCAAAGAAAAGGCATTTTTTTATCATTGAACTTGCATATTTCATTGTTTATTATGAAATAAACTAGAACATCATGCAAGTTCTCATTTTTAACACTTCAGAAGAATAGAAAAACATAAAAGAAGAAGAATGCAACAAAAGAAAATAAAGAGTGCATGACATTAAAGGAAAAAAAAGGAAAAATCATCAACAAAAAGGTCTTTATTTATCAAAATATATGTACAAAACATGGCCTACAATAGCCTACATCTCTTTGAACTCTCAATTGCCTATTCAAAAGGTTGCTACAGAGAAAGGGGAAGAAGTATTGCCTCTGATGAGCCAATTACAGTGTTTTTCAGGGCTTTTGCTATAATATCTAGCCTAGCAGGGATTTGGGGTATGTAAGATATGTTTTGAACATAGGTATAGGTGCCTTTATATAGGCAAACATCGTGTTTAGGGTTTAGGCATTGCTGATGTGTCTTCCATCTTGCACATCAACTGTTTGATCAAGGGTTGAGCTTACTTTGCTTGATTTTGAATGCCTTGATGGCAAGGGATCACCCAATCATGTTTAAACTGGTCGTTGATCCTGTGTTGGGTATTTCATAGCCTTTGGATCATCTTGAAGGGAGAGTATAGCATATCAGACCCTTGATTTACTGACATTTAAAAAGGGAATGATGAATTGCATGACTCCAAGCTTCCATGAATGATTCTTCTATTTTGGCATCACCTCAGGGTCTTTTAACACGTGTCCAGGACCAATTGATGTATTATTAACAGTTGTGGAAGCATAATTTGGCAGCTTGTGATTTGTGAACTGAGGCAGTGGCCTTTCATGTGGTCATTTGTTTTACAACATTTCTTGAGAAATTGACACTCCAGTTTGCATCATGCCATGCTTAAAGAGCTCTCCCTTCAATATTAGAACTCAATTTGAGCTGTAGCTCAAGTTCCCATTCTCACTATCCTTTCCTTCTCGGCTGAAATTGAAGCTTTTGAGAAGGAATTTTCTATCGAATTCTGGATAGAGAGGAGAGGGAAGGATCATCTCCTTGATTTAGGTGAGCATTAGCCTAATTTCCTTTTAATTTTCTTGAATTTTGAGCTTCAATCTGAGCTCAGGACGAGAGAGAGAGGAGGAAGATGGTGTCAGAGCAGCGGGCCCCACATGTTAGCCGCTATGACCTGCACCCTCTCTCTTTCTATTTCTTTTCCTTTCTTTGCTTATGCTCGGCGCATGATGGGCAATGTAGCGGGCAGTAGAATGGTGTATGGCACTCCAAGTGCACGTAGGCTGAAGCGGTTAGAGGTGCTGAGTTTAAACTCAGTGCCCTTCAGTCGAGTTTGGGTGGTCCGGGTGTATGGTGCACCAATACACTGTCAATTGGTGTATTAAGTTCACCTATCTCCAAGTTTCAGCGAAAATTCGCGTAACTCACTGACTGTGGGACCCAGGGTGTTAGAGTTTGCTTTTCTGTACCCAATTTGTACCTAGGATCGCTAGGTTATTTGCTAGGGGTACTCATGCCATGTGGCACCAATCAGGAGCTGCCACCTAATCAGATTTTCAAAATTTCATAACTTTTCAACCATTTTGAGTTAGAAAATGTATAATATATCAAAATTCATGATTATTTGTCTAGATTTTAATCATGAATTTTATTTTGAGGAATTTGTTTCCTATTTTGTGGATTTGTACCAATTAGCATATGATTGACATGTTAATTGGTCAATTTCAATTGAATTAAATTGCATCTTTGTCCAGATAATTATTTTCCAATTTTTTAGGGTACAACACATACATATATATTGTCATTTTGCGTCATGAAAGACAGTTGACTTTTTTTTTAAAGAATTTTGTTTTCGGAGATAATGATTGACAGTTGACTTTTATTACAAGCAAGTTATAATTGAAACATTTAAGTAATTATATTACAAACCTCTCATGCGATGCCAATTAATAGCCAGACATGCATCAATATTAAATTTAGAGTTTGGAGTTCAAATTTAAATGAATTTGGAAGAGAGGCAATTAAAATATATCGGGCGCCCATAGTTTTAATGGTTTACATTAAATTTTATATTTTGCCATTTCAAACAAGATAAAGAAACACTTGGTCAAACTGAAAGAATATTGGTTATGTATTCCCTATATAAGAGCTTTGCATGGGCTTTCTTTCTGCATACAAAGAGATCGAAATAACTTATTTTCTTTCTGGAGAGTAACATTAATTATGGCAAGTAAAAATGCTTTGTCCTTGATCATCCTACCATTGCTCGTTGGAGTTCTAACAACAATCCCCATAGGTACCCTTCTCTCTACATCTCTTTCTTTTAGTAATTATTAATGAATAACATATATCGGTACCTACTCTACCTCTCTTTCTTTTAGTAATTATTAATGAATAACATATATCTCGAACTAGGGTGTTATTCAGTTCACCAAGCCACTTGGTGAACTTAACTCTAAAACCTATCGGATTGATTTCAAATAATTAATCCAAACCGTTGAAATTATTCTACCTTATTAGTGATGCAACTACATGCAAAAAATTTAAAATTTAAAATTAATTTTGTATAGCGTCAAGTGGTCAAAAAACGTCCAAAAAATGAATACATTAAAATTAATTTATGAACCTTTTAATTTTGACCACATGACTTTATACTAAATTAATTCAAAACTTTTAAATTTTCACATGTAAACACATCACTCATATGGTAGAAGGATTACAACGGTTTGGATTGATCGTTTAAAGGCAATTCGATAGGTTTTAGAGTTGAGTTCCCCTAGTGGCTTTGTGAACTTAAGAACACCCTAGTTCCACTCATATATATATATATATATATATATATATATAGTTAGGCTACCATGCTTTACAAATTAAAGTGGGTGTTTTAATTTACACTCATATCTCTAGTTTAAAGTTCAAATAGTCAATCCGAGCTTTTCAACATGTTCTTCATACACACACACACGTATGCTTGATCATAATTAATTAATTATTAACATATGTATGTTTGTATTAATTTGCAGGGGTTGAATCAATTGGTGTTTGCTACGGAACGAATGGCAACGACCTCCCCTCACCCAGTGAGGCTGTAAATATGTTTGAATCGAATGGTATAAAGGCAATGAGGCTGTACTCACCTAACGTTGCAATCCTTAGTGCCCTCAAAGGCAAGCGCATCGATGTTATGATGGGCGTAGACGATGGAATGCTCAAAGATCTTGCTACAAACCCTTCTGCTTCAGAAAAATGGGTCCAGGCCAATATTGTGGCATATCCTCAAGTTTCCTTCAAGTACTGTATTAATTAATTGTTACTTAATTTTCCAATTAATATATACTAATTAATATTTATGGGATATTTTATATTATAAAGAGAGAGAGAGAGAGAAATTTATTTAACATATATATGGATCCAGTAACTAATTTAATAATATCCCATAATTAATTTATAGGTACATTGTGGTGGGTAATGAAGTTAAACCAGGGGAATCCCATAATTATATACTCCCAGCAATGAGCAAAATGTGGGACGCAATTTGTAAAGCAGGCTACAATGACAAAATCAAGGTCTCTACAGCAGTTTGGTCCGCTGTACTCATCGATACCTATCCTCCATCCAAATCTCAATTCGACCCCTCTTTTAATATGGGCCCCATAGTTGAATTCCTCTCTAAAACTGGAAACCCACTGTTGATAAATATTTACCCCTATTTTGCTTATAAATATAACTATCCCAAGATTGATCTCAACTATGCATTGTTCAAGCCTTCTACTGCAGTGGTTAAAGATGTGTCATATACATATACAAATCTCTTTGATGCAATGGTTGATGCAGTGTACTACGCCTTGGAGAAGGTTGGTGCTTCTCAGGTTGCTGTTGTTGTGTCAGAAAGTGGCTGGCCATCAGACGGTGGGTTTGCTGCAACAAAGGAAAATGCAAGAACATACAACCAGAACTTGATTAATCATGTTGTCAGCGGCACTCCAAAGAAGAAAACAAATTTGGAGACCTATGTTTTTGCAATGTTCAATGAGAATGACAAACCAGGAGATATGACTGAGAAATATTTTGGTTTGTTCAAGCCAGATAAGACGCCTGTTTACCCAATTACCTTCAAGTAATTGATGCAAAGGCCGGAACCAAGAATACATATCTATATATACATATCATGATTTCATGCGTGGAATATATATATTTATATTTAAGAAGCAGCTAGCTAGCTGCTGAATGCTTAAATTAATTAATTAAAAGTGGTGTGGGGTGGAGTGTTCTATCGATCATATATATGCCATACATATTACTTTGCTCTTCTCAGATGATGCTGAAACGGTGTGAGTTTGAGTTTTGTTTTGTTTCAGCACATCAATAAATGCATGAATGCCGATAAGTGATGACTTTGTATATTTTTAATTGTTCCCTTTTAATTAATTGATACTTCAATAATATTTTGAGCTGACATTAATTTCCAATTACTTACATATATCACTAGTACATAACCATACACCCTCTGAAAAGCTAATGTCACACGACCGTGTCAGCCAGCGTCGTGTATGAATTGGGGGGGATGGGGGGGTTACGTTGTACACGTTTAATAGAAATGAACCGTATCAGGTTCCAATACATGGTTTCTACAAGGCATCCGTGGATTGTTTTTGAAACAATACACGGTTTGTAATTTAGAACCGTGTAGAATTTCTTTTTTTCTGATACGATTTATAATTTGCGACCCGTGGAACATACAATTAATTTCACATCCTAAATTCAATAAATATTCAACATCATAACATAAAATAATCAATCATATTCGTTTAACATTCCACAAAAAAAAAAAAACTAATCAATAATTATTCAACACAACATACATAAATCAATCATATTCCATTCAACATTCAACAAACCTATATAATTCACATCCATAATATATACATTATAAATACAATTCACATCTTTAACATCTCATCAAGATAACCTCAGAGAGCTAATAATTAAAACGAAAAGTCAAAACCCAAACAATTCGATCTAAGAAGAAAATAAAACCAAAAATTGAGAAAATAGAACCTGATATTCTAGTCTTGTATACAATTCCCATGTCGACTAGGTTCTAATTTCGGCTCGACTGACCAAGAATTGTCATTGGTTTCATTATTCCCTGTCATAATTTGCAAAGTAAATTCAGATCATTCAACAAACATACATATACAGCTAGCAAGTACATTAAGAAGTTCACACAAACATGTTATTTTTTTCCCCTTCAACTTTACATAACAGCCTTCAACAATTTTACATTAAACCATATACAGCCATCATCATGGAACAAACAAATTAAAGCTAGTTTATGCATGCGAAGCCAATTTATACTCGATCAATTTCTTATATATTTGAAAAATAAAGAGCTACAAGGAATGCCATAGATGTGAACTTAAACCCTTTTAGTTTTGGTAATTGAACTAGTTATTGATCTCTTTGCATTCGTTTAAGATAAAGTCTGAGTACTATCCCCTTACCAGTCTTGTCCGAATAGGGTACAATAACATGAGAGTGAGCAATACTATTTTAGTATTAGATACTCTTAAATTCGCAAATAGAATAACCAGTTGATACTGAACTATGCCGCTTCTCTCGGCTCAAGAAAAAAAGAGATGAAAACATGCTACCCTCAGACACGGAAAAACCAGAGGAGATTGGAATTAGGGAGGATTTCCCTAGCATGTAGATCTTAGAGTTTGGCATTATGTACTCGCTCGACGTTACATGACGGGTACTCTGGTATAACCTAACTTATAAAGTTTCATTTTAGGACATTCATTTTAGAATTCACACTGGACTATTTCTTAATACACAATTGTGTATTACATCAATGCACGCTTGAGTATTAACTGATGATTAATCTACTTCTGTTTAGAAAAAAAAAAAAAAAAAACCTCATTTTGAATTTTGTTGTTAGTGATTTCTAAGGGATCCTTCTGTAATCTATTTCTCTTTTAGTAAGGTCTTGCTTCAGTTTGTGATTATGTTGTATGTACATTTTGATAGCTCAAACTTTCACCAAATATATATATATATATATATATATTTTTATGTGGTTAGTTGAGCACAACAAGATATTGGCCAAATCCAATTTAATTACTAGTTAGAGGATGGACAGGTAATTCAGAGATTCAGTTCTGTACTGAGGTAGAAACAGTAGACAATCTTATGATACAATGCTCAGTAGTGAGACAATTGTGGTTTTGGTTAGGGAATTGTCAAGATTTAATTGAAAATTTGCATTATGTTGCTGACATTGCATCCTAGATTATGCAGATTCCGTACAAGGACTGAACAAAAAAACATTCCTCATAGCTTTTACTGTTATGGCTTGAACAATATGGAGAATGAGGAATGGATTGTGTTTAAATAAAACTAATTGTCCTACAAACCGAAATATAATTTTACAAATTATTTCTTTAATCTCTTATTAGTCAGGTTCAGAAGATGGTGGAATATGACATCAGTTTCATTTCAGTCTATATAATACCAACTCCAAAACCTATCGAATCAACTTCAAATGGTGAATCCAAACCATTCAAATGCATCTATTTCATTAATTAGTTGTGTGTTACATAAAACATTTATAATTTTTTGAATTTATTTAGTATCAAGTCAAGCCGTCAAATGTGCGAGTTATTAAGTTAATTTTAATGCATTCATTTTTCAACATGTTTGACCGCTTGATTTGATACTAAAATAACTATAAAATATAAATTGTTTGCATGTAAACACATTACTCATAAAGTAAATCAGTTTGAACAGTTTAGATTAGTCATTTGAAGTCTATCTAATCAATTTTTGTAGTTGGTGTCATATGACACCAATGTCATACTCGCCGGACTCCGAATCAAGTTATAAAAACAATTGCTTGAAATAGTCTTATTTTAACTAAATTTAAACTTCTACGTATACAAGAGGTGCATTAATTTAATCAAAAGAAGAAAAATTATGTGATTGGAGGGTTGAAATTAAATCCAAAATATTAGATTTCAATCACAATCATTGACGGATTGGATACCCAACGTGCTTAATAATGGAATGAAGATGTATAATTGCGTCATATTTGATGCGCACTATTTTTTTCAATTAATATATTTTAATGGGCCGTTGACTGTTAGGAACTTGTGGATTATTTATATAGTCAAGAAGGAATACTAATTCTTAATTGATCTTGTGTACAAATAATTACCTTTGAATAAAGAACAAATTAGCTATATATATCTATCTATTAGTGTCAGCTCCTAATAAAATATTGGAATTATCCTTTTTAACCAAGGTGGATATATTGACTTGGACTGCGTATCACATAAAAAAAAAAATATGCATACAACAATTTTTTTATTTTTTATTAAAGGATATTTTACATATTATTATTGAGAATTGAACATGTCTATCTTCAAAGAGAGAAAAGTTCGTTCGAGTTCATTTTACTGCACAAATTCCACGCTTTTATATATAAAAAAAATTAATTAAAAGGATGACGAATTCAGGAAAACAAATTAACCATAAAAAATGGTCGAACTAGATCTCTCTCGACTTCCAAGCCTAAATTAATGGTTGTTTAACAAGTGATTTACTTAGATACTTCGTACACATTATAATTTGATAAATTGGTGGTTTGTAATTTCGAATCTAATACGAGATCAATTAAACAATAAAGAACACATTTCCTAGGCCTTAATTATGACGATTTTTACGTGTTATTAAACAAAAAAAAACCACATGAATTCATCCAAAAAAACAAATTTAGTTTTGTAATTATTTCAATTTTTTCAATACAGTACTACAAAAAATATTTTTGCTATCGATGATCAGCATGCCACATTAATTTCTGAGTCATTTGTTTGTTCTAAGTTCCTAAGCTTTGGATTCAATACCAGAGAAGATGAGGTTTAAAACAATAAAAGTAAATAAGGAAAATAAAAAGAGAGTTTTGGTTGCTTTCAAGAATTGAAAGATCTAGGAGCATTCGGTCCACAATTCCATGTCAATTATATTTACTCGGTTTGTTTAAATTCATGTTTGATATGACGAGATTTCTAACCTAAAGTGTTAAAAAGGGTCACGGTCATGAATTAATAACGTGCCTAGATAGGTTCGGACTTCACGGTCATTCTTCATCGTAGCTATCTAGACCCATTAAACTCTTGTTAGTCTATCATATCCTCAAATATTGGTACTTTACGGTCGTTGTTCATACCAATATCCAATTCAATTCAAGATGTCCTAATTAAGGGTTTGACTTCACGGTTGTTCTTCACTGAACCCTAACCTTAATTTCTGTAGTTCCGGATTAGGTATCAAATTGGTCAATTCTAACATAATTCCTAAGATATTTGTGTTCACAATTTAGTACTATCCTATATAATCTTAGCAATTTTGGTTCTTTCAAATCCAAAATGGGAGTTGTGCAAGTTAAGTACTAATCATGTAATCAACACAAATGATAAATCACAGAAATTAACAATCAAATCAAACAATCATAATAAAAACAAATAATCAAATAAGATAAAATTAAACAAGTTCATGCATTGATCTAAACCCCTAGAGACAGAACTACTCTCTCATAGAGAGATCCATTACAAAAATTGACAAAAAGGGTTTGCCCTTGATCATCCTTTCATTGGTCATTGGAGTTCTAACAACAATCCCCACAGGTAAGTACAGACTCCTCTCTTAATTTCGTTTAGTAATTAATTATTAGTGAATAACATATATAACATAAGAGTCATACTATGCTACTTATATAAGCATATCAAGACACATGTTTACGGGTTAATTTTAAATGTGTCATATTTGAAACGTTAAATTAAGTAGTTCATTAAATTAGTTATATATTAAACTTACATAATACCACTTTTTACTATTTTTAGAATTTGTTTACTATTTTTTAATATAATCCATTTTGACATGCCAATAATGCATCAATATGCGCACAAAATTTTCATTTTTTGACCGCTTGAATTGATACTAAATGAATTCAAAAAATTTAATTTTTTTATATATAGACAAACATCTCAAAAAAGAAATCAGTTTGAACGGTTTGGATTTGTCATTTGAAAATTGAAAGCGGATATGACTTTCATGTGCACTAATATGCTTTTATATATAATTAAGTAGCATAGCCAAACTCATAATATAATATAGGTATATGTACAATGATATTTAATTGACATGCATCTATATATAGTAACAACAACAACAACAATATGTGTGTGCGTAGGTGTGGAATCGATTAGTGTTTGTTATGGAATGGTTGGTGACAACCTCCCTCCACCGAGTGATGTTATGAAGATGTACCGATCCAATGGCATAATGGCAATGAGGTTATATGCACCTAATGATACAACCCTTCGAGCTCTCAAAGATACCGGTATCCATGTTATGATGGGCGTCGACAATGGAATGCTCAAAGATCTTGCTACAAACCCTTCTGCTGCACCCAATTGGGTCCGGACCAACATTCTGCCATATCCTCAAGTTTCCTTCAAGTACAGTATTAATTATATATAATTATTTGTTATTTATACACTACTAGAATCTCGGTTTGTTGCATGGATAAAATTTGGCTTGTTGCATCGGCTTACCGTTGCAACAATCCCTAAAAATGTCAGTTGCATGGGTTACCCATGCAACAAGCCCCAAAAAATACCGTTGCAACAACCCCCGTTGCAACTACTCAATTTCGGACTTGTTGCATGGGTTTACCATGCAATAACTTCTGGAATACTTGTTGCAACGGTGTGTCCATGCAATAAGTACTCATGCAACAAATCAAATGCAGGAAGTAGTTGCAACGATATAGCATTGAGTAGTTGCATGGATGAAGTGTGTGGGTCCCATGGATTAGTTGCAACGATAGGGGAGTGAGTTGTTGCATGGATAAAGTGTGTGGGTCCCATGGATTAGTTGCAACGATAGGGGAGTGAGTAGTTGCATGGTTAAATGTCGTGGGCCCCACATGGTTTGTTGCATGGGTAATTAACCTATTAGTTGCATGGACAAAGAAGGTGGGCCCCACCAGGTTATTTGCTAAGATATTGTCTAATCCCCATATTTGTATAGATTTTACGATGCAAAAAATTGTCATTACCAAAAAAAAAATCCAGACCCAATTCTATAATTCACCTCGTACCAATTTGGTACCTGTACCGATTTGGTACCTATACCGATTTGGTACCAACTCATAAGCAACCAAGAAATCTTTTACATTACACATTGAAACATAATAAGAACAACACAATAAAACATGGAGAGTAACATTTTAATTATCATTAATCACTATAGTAAATTCAAGCTTTTCTTGAAACATTAGACCAAAAAGAATTGCAACCACAGTATAAGAGGATTGCAACCACTTGTTTCTATAACCAAAATATACACGCAACCCATCATCAAAAAATATACAAAAAGAGGCTACTTTTTTAGCTATACAAAATACCATTTTTCTGTGATAATAGTTTACAACACTCCACACTAGAAGGGTTGGTTGTTCTACCTTTCTTCCCCAAACCACTCGTCGTCAGCACCTAGACATGTTGCCACCTCATTTTCAGATTGCACATTGAGAAGTGCTTGGAAATTTCTTCCCTCATTTGATTCTGTAAAATCAGCACCTAGACCCTACATATACAACATATAGCATAGAATGAAATTTAATATTGATAATAAATTGTAGAAAAACTCGAAAAGCATTAAAATAAGTATATCTTTAGTTTGATCGGTCTCTGAAGTGATGCGGATTGAGTTTTATTAAAGGTAAATTGATCATTCTTCAATTGCATCAAGGTAAGTTGAGGTCAGTTAGTTGGCGAATTGATGCTTGTACATATAAGTCTTGTACCAGCATTACAAAACTAACGTTTTAGGTACCACTTGCATTCTTGAAGAAGAGTCACATTATCTTTCATGTTTTAATTAAAAGAGTCACATTTTAATTATCATTAGAGCTCTAATGATAATTAAAAGAGTCACATTATCATTACAAAAAATTATCACTGTCTTTTCTTTTGGAAATCACCACCATGCTTGCACATAACTTCTGATCATGAAATACTTCAGCTAGAGACAGACAATCTTTAGTTGAAACTGAAATAAGGTAACTCACGTTATAAATATATAATGCACAGTTATTTAAAACTTCTCAGTATATACGCACAACAAGCACGAGCTCATCAGCATAGAAACATAGCTTGTTGAATGCTAAGGCTTTTTGATCTAATATTTTTTCACCAGCACCTTTGAATGTTATAACCCTGCATCCATGTCTTGTATGATCATATCATAACTTATGTTTGCTCAAAAGCCCCTTGACAAAAAAATAAGGGAGTAAATTGTAAATAAAAAATTACAATATTACCTTTCTTAGTGTTGGTTGTAATCAGCAAGTGTGTTCTCCAAATCGACCCCATCACCAATAATCACCAATTTTAACCTGCAAGCCCAATTCAAGCTAGCTTTTTACTGTTTGAACCTTAAGAATCACCAATTTTAGAACTTGACCAATTTTATGGAGCAAAGTCAACACAAAAGGGTAGAAGAACTTGACCAATTTGACTAACAGTAACTTGATAAAGCTATGTATACAAAATTCATATACTTGGCAATTCAGTGTCAATTCATAAAAAATTCTGGATTGACACTGAATTGGTACCAAAATTTATAGTTTGCCTTACCTTCCATGAGCATAGTCTTTCCAGTACCTACACCTCTATACAAAATTCAGCCCTTTAACCTTGAAACAAGATCGTTTGGCCTTGAATACTTGGAGATTCAATATCGGCCTTGAATACTTGTATGACCCCCTCTTCTCACATATAAATGCATCCTTGCAGCTTTCAGCTTTGATTCCTTCGGTTCAACAACAAAAAAAAAAATAGATGACATGAACAAGAAGCTTATTACCCATACAACAACAAAGTTGTTTTCTTTTCGGAAAACTAGTATTGATCCCTACACAAATTAAAATGACTTAAAGCAAAAACATACCTTCTCTCACAAGGCGTGAATGATGCCATCATTGAAGGTAGTTGCTACATCAGTGAATTTAGCAATGCCACCTCCAATTAGTAGTGCTCTCTTCCTGCCATCAGGCTCAGCAGTAGCACACTATAAAAGCATAAGTAATAAATAGTATCAACCAATAATAACAATTCTGGATCACATCTGAAAGTTTGACATTGTATTTTGAAAGGTGATATCGGTCAAAATCCCAACAGCAATAGCAGGCGACAGTATGGCCTCTTACAGGACAAACCAATTTATTGTCATGTCATTGAAACTTACCAGATTTAGACTCTAGCGCCTTGCATCGTTTTCTACTTGGAACTTCCTTAACAATACCTCTTCTTTGTCTTTTCTCTATGCATGAAAGGGAAGTAAGTATTATTTTCAAGTGCATGATAAAGGCTTTCTAAGATTGTCTGCGTACCAAGTCCGACCTAAACATGCACAGGTTCCACGCCACTATCGCACCCCAGTCATGACCCACCACAAACACCTTCATGGAACACATCTCAAGCATTAATTAACTTGTCTAAGTAATTTCAAGGATTGATCGTTCAATTTCAAACAACACAGAGAAAGAGCAAAAACTTAGAAAAGGGTCAATTTACCGAATAGTGGCTCGGCGGGCTTCACGGCACCAAGACGGTCTTGATCGGTCTCCTCCGCCTAGCTTTCGAGCGGCTGATTGGGGCCTAAGCGGAATCAGTTGTATACCTGGGATCGAGCAGCTGATTGGGGCCTGAGAGGCAAATAGGCGGCGCAACTGAGACGCGAAGGCGAAGAGGAGGCGGGACGGAGGTGTGGCGGTGCGACAGAGGAGAGGCGGCGCTGGCGCGAGCGAGCGAGCGAGCGAGAGAGAGGAGAACAGAGAGTGTGGCAAATAGAGGGGAAAGATCGATTAAGAGTAGAGAGGCAGGGTCAGAATGAGATCGATCTTAGGTTTGGCGATAGCAGCGGCGCCATTTGGAATTTCTTAAAAAAAGAAGAGGGAAAAACCCAAGTTACTAACGCGGCTACGCACAGGGAGAAGGAGAAAATGAAAAGTTAAGAAGCAACTAAAGAATTCATTTATTCCGAGGTAACATGATATTTTTGTTTAGATCGGATCATGTGATCATCTTTGCGCACTAATTCCAAGGGATCATGTGCATCACGTACCGTCAGATCTAAACAGAAATTTTATGTTACATGAGAGTGTAAGGACTTCCTATCCATATCTATTCAAAATGAATAAATCAGAACCGTTATTCTCTTATCAGACGGTATAAAAGCTTGATATTTTTTATGGATGTACAAAAACACATATGAAAATTTTTCAGAAAAAAATAGTTTTATTTTTTTTAAATCCTATATAGTCAAATAATACTTAAACATATCATTTTTATAGACTTTCATTATTATATGCCCCTTCAAATTTATAAAACATTTTCGGACCGTTCATTTTCACGCGAGAAATCAACGGTCGATTTGTGATAAAATCTTTCCAAATCTATTTTAAAATGATCAAGGGAGAATATTGAACATAACCAAAATAAAAGTTTGAAAGTTTTATTATGTATGGGTTTCGATCCAACACGAAATGTTTATGACCATACGATACTTCAATTTTTGATCAACTAGATGGATAGGTAAATAAAAGCAAAATCTGATCAAACTTTGATACGAGACGATAAATGTAGTGCTTTTTCATTTAAACGGTTCCGATCAACCAACGGATCACATATTCTCGCGTGTCTTTGTTAACTCACGAAACAAGAGTTTGTGTTTCATGTTTATGCGTAGAAAATGTGAATCATGCAAGCAACATGCATGTAATGCTACATAATTTAATGTGTCAAAATCACTTAATTAAGCAATAAATATACCACCACATTAATTATTGCATAAATTTCATTAATATAATTTCCATTACAAAATATTTTCTAAAATTTAAAGTCAAATTTTGATGTTAGACTAAATTTCAATAAATATTATCACTAATATTAACACATGTCGAAGCAAAATTTGAAAATAATTTCAGTAATATTTTCACTAAGAATTTGAAAATATATTTTTTAATTTTTTTAATATTATCTGCTGTACTTTTAATTTTAGTTGGCCATAGAAACCATAAAAATTTTGAAACTATAATATATCTTCTAAAAAAAATTGTTGTACATATGTAAATAATAAAAAATATTTTGATTTTATAAAAGATCACTCAATTTAATTTATTTTATCAAGAATCAATATTTTCAGAAAAGCAATAAGGATTTTAAAAAACTGAGTATCAATTTTTTCAGAAAAGCAATAAGGATCTAAATGATTGTAAGTAAATTTCATCTTATTTACAACACACAATTTAATTGACTTGTAAAAATATCATAACTTGTAAAATTCCCTCTAATAATGATGGAATTATATTTTTTGAAATATGTTAATTCATAAAATTTATTTTGTTTTACTTCTAATTTTATTTTGACTCTAACAAAATTGACTTTATAAAATTATTTTGACTTTCAAAATTTTCACTTCTTTCTTATATTTTTTGTAAGAATTATTTTTCTTTGATAAATTTAAATCTAAATAAACTATTTTTTGCTTAGAATTATTTTCTTGGAACGTTCATTTCCATCTGATGTTTAGACTGTGATTCATCTACATATATCTCATCCACGGTAGGTTTGCTTAGAATTAGACGATAAAAAATTAAACGATCAGGATCTCACGGAATTTTTTTTTAGAAGACATTAAGAATTTAAAAATCATTTAAGTTGAATTTGTTTTCATTTCCTATATAAATTGTACTCTTTTACATATCCTGCATGCATGGAAAATTTGTCAATATAAACTTTCATCTAAATTTTTGTCAACCTCCCTCCAAATATCATGTCCAAGCATGAATTTATTAAATTCCCTCCAAATTTGAGCCACCTGTCAGACTAAACTGCACAAATAGTCACATAGTCCTTGCCTCACACTTTTATATCCTTTCCTCTCTTTCTTTCTCTCTTCCAAGTGGACCCACCAAATCTGTCCCTTCATTTTCTCCCTAGAGGAGAACGGCAGCAGCTTGCCTCCTCATTTTCATTTCCCTCCAGTTTTTCCCTCCACATTTTTGGCTGCCGCCACATTTTTCTGGCTCCCTCCATTACAAGAAATACGGCATTTTGCTCCCGCCAATTGCAATTTGTTTTGCTCCCGCGTTAATGGCCAGCCACGCTGCAATATCATCAATTGTGCCCTTTAATTTGCTCCCTCTCTCACTCTCGCACTCTCTCACCCTCCAAGCCCGAGCTCACCAAACCCTCCCTGCCCCTCCCTCCCGCTAAAGAACTCCGCTTCTCTCCTCTGACCTCTCCCTTCTCCACCATGAAAATAAAAGAAAAGGGAAGGCCAACTCACCGGCTTTCAAGGTGTTTGATAAAATGCTCAAGTCAAAGTTTTTTTTTTTTCTTTTGTACTTATTATTTGTATTTGACAGTTTAATCTTGATTGAATTTGGAACTGAAGTTCAGGCACTTTCTGGTCTGGATTCAGCGATTTCTAAGTCTCGACAAGCAGCTCGGTTGAATGGTAATGTGTCCCTTGATGCCACTCTCAATGCACAATTGAATTGTTTGTAAGGCATGTGGACTATCTTAGTATTGTTCCACACTGATTTCATACATTTTTATCTTTTTTTTGTTTAAATTTACTGGTAATTGCTTAAGTGGCTTTTTTTTTTAATTTCTGGGTGCTTAACATGGGGTCTGGCAACCGCACTTGGACTGCACAGGTACGTGTTTAATCTATCTCTATATGTCTCAGTACCAGATCGACTGTGCAATACTGACTACAGCGGTTGAGTGCTTTCTGTAAGTTCCTATTCTAGCCGATGTCAGATTTTCAATATTATTTGTGTTGCAAAGTAAGACCTCAAATCTAAAAGGGTTGGGTTGGGCTGCATTTGGCACTGGCTATGTTACTGGTACTGTTTCTTTTCAATTCCTTTACCAGTAATAAGTTTAGCAGAAATGTCCCATTTTTCTCCAAAATCTATTCTATCTCCTTATTGAAACAAAAATGCTCAAAATCATACCATATTGAACCAGATTTTTTTTTAATTAAGAAAGAAAAACAAAAAAAAGGGTAAGAGTTTAAGACCCAAGTTGGTATATTGTAGTAGGGTTCATGACAAAACTCTTATGTGCTAATATCTACTAGTACCAGGAATGATTATAATGCTTGATTACGTACCTTTTTCTGTAGGCTTGTGGTGTTATCATCATCGTCAGGTGCCACTTCAGCAGAATTGAGACTAAAGGGAGCTCAAGGCAAAATGTAAGCAACAGAACTGGCTCTTACCACCTGTAACACAAACACTTTTTTGAAAAATAACAAATTAACAACTCTTGCGTCCCTTCTAAATTAGCATATTTGTGGTGAGATATAATACCAGTGTTAGAGTTGATCATCCAAATATTAAAATCAGAAAAAAATAGCAAAAGAATGTACATTATAAAACAATGTAATTGAATAGAGTTTAACTTTACAATTTATGACTAAGCCTTCTTTTTTCTGTTTATGTAGTGGAAAGCATGAATTCCGTTCTGTAAAGAGGGACTCCTTGATTGAAATCTTAGCAAATGAGCTACCCAAAGACACAATTAGATATTCATCTAAGGTTGTTCTAATTAAAGAGTATGGCAATCTTAAGCTCTTGCACTTAGTTGACGGCTCTACAATTAGAGCAAAGGCACAATAAAACCATGTTTTATCATAAGTCCATACCTGGCTGAAATACATGTATACAAAAAAAAAATTACGTAAAATAACCCCGAAATTTAGTTGCAGAAAAAAAAGAGAAATTCTGGGTTATAACAGTATAAGTTGCACTGGTCATATCCAACCGCACTTAAGCACTCAACCCCATGTTTATATAAGTTGGTTGGAAAAGGTTCGGTTGTGTTAGATGGGGACATTTTAGTTGTCTTCTTCTTGTCTACATTGTTGTAAATGATTTAGTTTTTCATTTGCTAAGCAACACAATTAAGTTATAGGATCTTAACTGGAAAAATGTGATTATTTTGGTGTACTATGTAGAAGCCCCTTTCTTAACAACACGTTTAAGTTTTGTGTGCTCGATTCTATTTCAACACTCCAGTATTAGCCTTATAAGTAACTTGGAAATATCAACTGTAGGACTTGAATCAATATGTTAACTTAATCGAAAAGAACTTGATTTTGATTTAACTGTGACTTATTTACATCAATCTATTAGTTTCTTGTTCCGCATTTTTTACTGAATACAACATGAGATGCTTTAGGTTGAGCTCTGGTACAAATTTTATTGAAAGTAGGTTCATTCCATTACTTTACTGCTTTACAATACTAATCAGCATCTGCATTCTTAGAAGTAGGTTCATTCCATTAATTTAGAGATACAATTAGGAATAAAAATTTGGGGATGACCAAGTTGACCAATTGAGGAAGCACTTGGTTGGTGCCTAAACATCAACGATCAATTGATGAAGATGGTTTATTAATTGATAATTTTTTTGTGTAGTGTGTTGCATGACAATTTGGTGAATTGTTGTCTCTCGATTACTTTGTAATGTTTATTCTTAAGATCAAAATTTTAAGATTTACAATTTAAGTTTTCGAATTATTTATGTATCTTAATTGTTTATGTATCTCATTTACTTTTTAATATATTGTAGTAATTTTTATTGATGTGATTTACAAAAACATTTTCAATTTGAAAGGAAAGATCAATTTTTTTTTTAAATTTGAATAATATTAAGTAGGATGTGAACAAATTAATATACTGTTGTAATGTATTTCTTATTGTAATTTACAAGAATATATTCAATTTGAATGAAGAGATCAAATATATACAAAAAAGTCATTATTCAAAAATTCAATACTTGTTGCATGGGTTACCCATGCAATTGTTTAGTCTAGAGTTTGGAGACTTGTTGCGTGGGTATGAGATGAGTTGTTGCATGGACATTCATTAAAATATATTTTCTTTCTTTGCTGGCGGGTCACGGGTCATCAAATATTTGTTGCATGGATAAATAAGAGGCAGTTGCATGGATGACCATCAAACTTGTTGCATGAGTAACTGTTGCATGGGACTACCCATGCAACAATTTTAACTGTGTCAGAAATGCCAATATTTGTTGCATGGACACTACTTAACCATGCAACAATTATTTTTATCCATGCAACAAACCGAGATTCTAGTAGTATTAATTATATATTTAATAGAACATATATATAACTAATTAACTGATTAATTAATTAATTAATTATATGCATGCCACACATACACATCACGTGTGTGTGCCCAATTCTATATATGCATACGTGTGGTTAATTAATATAGAGGTGTATAAAAAGAATTATATAAGTTTCAGTATAATTAGAATGAATTAGGAATGAATTAATTCTTTTATATATTAAACTAGATAGGTCAGTATATTGGTTATATATTAAACTTGTATAATACTAATATATACTATTTTTTAAATTTGTTGAAAGATGCTCTTTTTCACATACCAACAATGCATCAATATGCATGCTCATAAAATCTTCATTTTTAGGCCGCTTGACCTGATACTAAATCAATTCAAAAAAATAAATTTTTTATATGTAAATGAAATTCTTTTGAAGGAGATCGGTTAGATGGTTTGGATTTTCGTTTCAAACTAAGTAGATGGGTTTTGAAGTGGAAGCATATAGACAAAAGTATTATCAAAAGCATGTTAGCCGGACTCTTTATATATACAATATATTAGAGATTTATTGAACATCCACTTATAACTAATTAAATAATATATAAATAATAGGTACATTGTGGTTGTCTGGTTGGTAATGAAGTTGCACCAGGAGATACACATAATTAATTATATACTCCCTGCAATGAGCAAAATGTGGGATGCAATTTCTAAAGCAGGCTACAAAGACAAAATCAAGGTTTCTACAGCAGTTTGTTCCCTAGTACTCACCAATTCCTACCCTCCATCCAAATCTCAATTCAACCTCTCTTATACTATGGGTCGACCCATAGTTGAATTCTTCTCTAAAACTGGAAACCCACTGTTAGCAAATATTTACCCCTATTTTGGTTATAAAGATAACTATCCTAAGATTGATCTCAACTATGCATTGTTCAAGCCTTCTACTGCAGTGGTTAAAGACGCCTCATATACATATACAAATCTCTTTGATGCAATGGTTGATGCAGTGTACTACGCGCGCCTTGGAAAAGGCCGGTGATTCTCAGGTTGGTGTTGTTGTGTCAGAAAGCGGCTGGCCATCGGACGGTGGGCTTGCTGCGACAAAGGAAAATGCAAAAACATACAACCAGAACTTAATTAATCATATTGGTGCACTCCAAAAAATAGAACAAATTTGGAGACCTATGTTTTTGCAATGTTCAATAAGAATATGAAGCCAAATGACAATGGAAGAGAGGTTGAGAGATATTTTGGGTTGTTCTACCCAACAAACAAATCGCCCGTTTACCCGATTAGCTTTAATAATGTAACATCTCGGAAAATATGAGTTATTATTATTTATGCTTAATTTTTTTTATAATATTGAAGATACTATATATGTCTCCGCTGAAAAAAAAAATAACACAATTAAATCGTTGAATTTTCATTTTTATTAGATTTTCAAATTTATTTCCATTCTTTTTATTTCCTTTAAATTGCTAGCTCATCTAACAAAATGGAATATGCAAATTTTAATTTAATGGGATGTAATGAAAATCCACAAAAATTAAATTGCTAGCTTGTTCTACCCAAACAAGTCCCCCGTGTACTCAATTAGCTTCAATAATTAATCACTATTCCTCAATGTTTAATTAATTCATTGTACGTTTTTTTTTGTTTTGTTTTTGTTTCAGCACATCAATAAATTAATTAACATGGATGCCGATACGTGCGTGATCATGACTTAATTTCTACTTTTTCCTGTTTTAATTGAGTTCTCTTGTACCTTTTGTTTAAGAAATAATAATGAAGTTTTTATAATTCGAGTCAATAAAATATATTTTGAGGATGATTAAAAACATGAAATTAGTTATCATTTTATTTTATGAAAGGAGTAAACATATTGATGTGATATTTTATTTTATTTGGGAGCATTTGAAGGATTAGGACATCAAATTGATACATGTGATTAGTGATGATCAAGATGCCGATATTTTTACTAATTAAGCTACTGTCAAACAAGAAATTTGAGAAATTTAAGAATAATTTCAAATGATCGAGATAGAATTAATTAAGTTTAAGGGGGTGTTGAATTATAAAGAAAAAGAATACAGTAATACATCATAAACAGTGAAAAAAATAATAAATAAGAGATTGACATATAATATATACACACATACACATATACATACACATATAATATCAACAAAGAATAGTAGACACTACTAAACACATAACAACATAATCACTAAAAATATCATTAAATGTCTTTTTGGAGAAACAAATAAACAAGGAAAAAAATACAGCTATAAATCATAAACAGTAAACAAATAATAAAAAAATATTGATGTATAATATATACATATACATATACATATACATATACATATACATATACATATACATATACATATACATATACATATACATATACATATACATATACATATACATATACATATACATATACATATACATATACATACACATATACATACACATACACATATACATATACACACACATAGAATATCAACAAAAAATAGTAGAAACTACTAAACCATAACACCATAATCTTTATAAAATTCATTTTAAATGTCTTTTTGGACAAATTTGGGATCTTACTGTGCTTCCATTCCATGGCAATTTACTGTCATAAATCAGTCAGCTAAGAAGAACATACAAACTTCCTAAACTCATGATCACTCTCAATCCTCTCCATCTCATCAACTGCCATCCACAACCAGACATCCATCCCATGCCCATCCTTTGCATCCATCAATATACAAACATTCCTTTGATGCGTTATCCCGCACGCCACCCATACCGGTTCCTCGAAACCAAAATTGCAATCATACCACCCCATCCTACACCAACTACTAAATATTATTTCCTTCTCGCTCCCTACCATAATATCCTTCTCTTCTTTATCATCCCGCATCTGTTGTGCTTTCATTCTTACAAATTGTTCGTCGACTCTTCTTACTGCTCACCTTATATTTTGTTCAATGCCGGCCCCAATGTTGTCCGTTTCTACATTTACTAACAGCATCATGTTCCCAAATGACTCGTGCAATAATATCGGAGCCACTCTCTTCCGAATATTCACAGTATGTGACATAGACACTATATTCTCACATTGTGTTCGTTTAATGCACCGCCACACCAGTGCAGATACAGCCTCGACCCGTGTTGACTGACCAACACTGACCTGCTTAAGCCTCTCCATGGCATTTGAGTTGATACTGAAGCATCTAATTATGACATCTTGAGTAGGGCCACTATATTCAATAGATTTTTTATGCGGCGTGTTTTGAGTCATCTCCTTGGGAGGAAACACCGATGCACAGTCAAACCGAGGTGGCAGGGGATCAGTTGGCGATAAATTCTCAGCAAACCCATGAGCTGTATGAGACCACCAATTGAGAAACATAGAAAGAGATGCACCATCAGCCATAAGGTGACTGATGGATATACCAAGTACAAATCCACCACCGTCTAATACATTAATCTGCACAGCAAGTAAGGGATCGTTTTCTCGGTAATCAAATGAACTTTTCTTTATTGGTAGGAGTTCGTTAAACAATTCAACTGCGGGGCCCTTACGAATTGATTCCAGAATAGCACCAGTAACTCGGATTTCGTTAAATTCGACACCCTCATCATTGCATTCGACATGAAGTTTCCCATTACTAGTTTCTCTGATCCTGCCAGCAAGTGGGTAAAAATAATTCAGAGTTTGAGAGAGAGAGGATTTGAGCTTCTCTGACGTGTCTGGTAAATAGGTGGAGTAAAATAAGAGGATGTGGATGTAGATTGGAGGTGAAAGCTGGTCGAGGAGAGAGAGAGAAATGGAAGGAAGAGAATTGCATGTAGGCTGTGAAGGCATGATGCTTTGTTTTGAGAGAATAGTCACCTTTGCCATTTTCAAGGACTGGTTTCATCAATAATTGATCATCAGGTTAACATTTTTGTACCTATATATAAAATATTTGAGCTGTCGCAATAGATCGAAGAAGAGCTGAGGAAATTTAATGCGTGAAGAGATCCAGTTTTGACTAACTTTTATAAAAAAGTAAAAAAAAAAAAAAGGCTTGTGATCCCCTGCAGTTTAATAAAACTGGAGAGATTATTTTCACTGGAAATGCCATTTATAAGAAGTGCAGGATATCTCCAGTAGTGAGAATAATGGAGAGGACGAAGTACAAATTAGACACCAGAACAACGCTGCAAATTAAGTGCACCTTTCTTCATTTATGGATATAATTAATTATGATCAATAAACTTATACGACACTTCCAAATCTAAACTGCTATTTTCAGGGCTTATTTTCGAATATTCAGAACACAGAATTTTTTTTTTATTATTATACAACAATTGTTTCTTTTTTTTTATTAAAGTAAGGTTACAAATTGTTATCTTATAGTTTCATTGATAAAAAAAATTATTTAGAGCGGCCCCTTAACATTACATTTATCACACAACACAATGTTATTAGTATGTAAATCTATCCTATGATTTAGTCATCTTACTAATTATATTTTATATTCCTAAATGTTAAAATCTCAGTTGTCCAGTATCTTGCTTGATATCCCTGTGCCTAGTCCAACATGATTGGCCTAAAAATCAATGTCCGACCCACCATGTTGAAAATAAGGGGAATAAAAGTTGTCTCATTCGTGGATTAAATGAACTTGAGACCTCCGATTTACAAGATTGACGTTGTACAACTAAGTTATAGCTATGGACTTTAATTGTTTATACAAACTTAAAAATTAATATATTCCGAAAATAAGTCAAATAGGCTACCTGCAGCCGGCTACATTCTAAGTCATGTGTCTGATCTGGTCTGTCTCTAAGCCCCACCTTACCAGCTAGACCTATTATAGTGTTGGGACGAACATGTAGAGCTTCGAGTCGGATGCATATGGATTGACGGGCTAATTATAGGTCTAATTGCCATCCCTGTATAATGCATGCATCACCCCTTGAAGATATGTCAGCAGTATTTGCACCATTGTTGCACCACGATGACCATTTTCGTCACGATCGAGTAGTTGCACCATCTTTGCATGATTTGTGAATATTATATATCTTGTTTTGTTCTGGTCATAGCGCCCACAAACATGCCACCCAGGTCATGTCCCATATGCATTATCCATCGAGTTAAGCAAGGGTCCTGATTTACTGTTTTTTTTTCGGGATGATGCTCAGCCATTGAATTTCCAGATCGCACATAGATGAATTTTTCAAATTATGAGCTTCAACACTTAAGTATACACTGGTCGCGCCGCATATGATCCCAGTGCCCATAGACCGCGCGCTGCACCCGTGGAACGCGTCTTTGAATCACACACGGCACCTGCGGGCTGAGCTTGTGCACTGCGCATCATTTTTCTTTTTTTCTGCTGAAGGCAGGATTCGAACCCAGTTGGGTTCTGTTGATGCCAAAATTCTTACCACTACACTAGAGTTCACATGTGTTATCTTGTAGATAAATATATTATTTAACTATTTTTCACTACAAATTAATTTGATTTAAATTATCTCTCCTCCTTATTAAGGATGATTTCTACTACATAATTTGCTCCCGTCGCTGTGCACAGGCACGATTACTAGTAGTTGTATATATATCATTACAACGTTGGTATGCACATTAGAATGGTAGTCCTCCAATACCACAATTGTTCTTATACAACGGAAATTATTTAATACGAATCCTTTAGTTTAAAGGAAGCCGTTGGCACCTTTATATAAAAACCAATACATTGTTATTGATAAACATAATTTTCTACAGCTTGCCCTTATATGATACGCTAGCAAAAATGCCTTGCGTTGCTTCGTTAATGGTATAATAGAGATAAGTTGTTGGGATAATTTCATATATATCCCTCAAAAACTTCAAAATTACGTATAATATCTAAAATTCATAATATGATCATATTTATCCTTCTAAATTTAAAAATTCACAAAATTACTCAATTTATTTACTTTGCTATTAAAACACATTTCAAGTTTCTAAAATACCCAAATTGTCCTTTGTTAAAAAAATTATAAATTATGTCATATATATATATATATATATAATGAGGAGGAATCAAGTTACAACAATTTTTGAGTTACAACAAGCATTTTCTACATTTTTAAAGTCCAAATCGCCGATCCAAACCGTTAGATGTGATCTCTACAATAAAATGTGCTTGGAGACCAAATTTTACATTTTTTGGAATTTTTTTACTATTTATTAAGATGGGTACAAAAACTAGTCAAATTCATACCATTGAATTTTGTACCCATCTTAATAAATAGTAAAAAAATTCCAAAAAATGTAAAATTTGGTCTCCAAACACATTTTATTGTAGAGATCACATCTAACGGTTTGGATTGACGATTTGGACTTTGAAAATGTAGAAAATGCTTGTTGTAACTTCTTGTAACTCAAAAATTGTTGTAACTTGATCCCTCCTCTATATATATATATATATGAGTAAGGCTACGCTACTTCGCAAATTAAATGGGCTGTTAATTCGCGCTCATATCTCTAGTTTTGAAATCCAAATAGTCAATCCAAACCGTTAGATGTTAAATCTATATTAAAATGTGTTTGGAGACGAAATTTTAAAACCTGCATTATATCGTCAAAAAATTTGTCTAATCGACAGAAAATAGTAACTAATTGCAAATTGTCTTAAATTGTGAACTCAATTATAAAACCTGCATTATATCGTCAACAAAAGGTACAACAAAACTCAATTATAACAGGGAAAAGTAGAAATTTATATATTCATCAAGCCAAATTGTTCATTCAATCCTAGGTATTATGGGCGAGGAATTCTACTATGTCGCCCATGTAATCGTCTAATCGAATCTGAATTTGGGTCCGACGCCCATCAGACTCAAATTGAGTTCGATGTATTCCGCGACCGTCTGATCTGCTTTAAGATTCGCACGCTATGCTTTAATATCCGTGCAAACACGCTTTAATGTTCGCACGCACTATTCTTAAAGCATTTCGAACCCATCGGACCGAAATTGCTTTCATTGGTGAATACATTGAATTCAAATGCTGCTGAGACCATGATTTTGCCTTGGAGGCCTGCATGACAAATTGCATTCAACATGTTCTTCATTGCTCTAACACATTAGGCCCAAATCAGCCCACATAAATACTATTATTGGGCCTTTGGGAAAAAGTTCGGATTCATTACTTCTCCTAAGTAGACCCAAACCCAATAATACGATCAAAGCACCATCCAACAAATCCGAACCGTCCAAGTGAGGTCATAAAACCTAAACCCGCTCAGTTTGCGTCTCCTTTCTCTTTCTCGCTCTCTCGTAGCTAGGGTTTGGTTTTTCGGCGCCACCTCGTCTTCCTCCCTCCTCTCCTCTCCAGGTAGGATATATAGTTCAAATTCTATTCAATAATTGATTTATCTTAGTTATTTTTGGTTTTATTAATATAAGGGATCTTTAATTAAGACCAGAGGCTTTTCTTCTTACCACTTTGCCGTGGTATTGCTGTATTTAATTTAGTTAATTCTTATTGTCTGCATGGCTTAAAGGAGAAATTTTGATGTGTAAATCGAAAATGTAGTTCGATTAAATTTAAAATGCGCTGTGGTATGATAAATTAGTTCTGTTCTTTTCACAATCTAGATCTAGATGGGTCGAGTACATTTGAACCTTTCAATGATGAATTATATTTTTTGTTTATTTTATTTTTGTTATATTCATGGTGTTTTTTTTTTTTTTTGATATTTTCAGTTTGTTTCAATATAATCAGAGATGGCTCCTCCTGTAAAAGGTATCAAAAATTCTTTCGTTTTTTTTTTTTAATTAAATAAGTTTTCTTTATTGGTTACATTCATGGTGTTTCAGAAACCAGTGAAGGTATTTCTGACATCTGTATTATATACATGTTCAATTCAATTTTAATGATGCAGCTCATGCAATGATGTTATCTAATTGGATGATAATTCATGTTTCTATTGTCTAATATTTTACAAATTTTGTTAATTTTCAAATTTCTTGAGAAAATAATTGTTACTGTTATAATTTTTTCCCTTTTATTTTCTGAGTACATCTTTTCATCAACAATGGAATCTTGTAACATACAATCTATTAGAATTCCTAACCATCTCCTTATAAAAAAACTGTCACAGGTAAGAAACCTGATGCAAAAAGTCAGGCTGAGAAGACTGCAAAGGCAGTGAAATCAGGCCCCACCACTGGAATTAAGAAGAAGAAGATACGCACTTCTGTCACCTTCCACCGGCCGCGCACTTTGAAGAAGCCGAGAACTCCTAGGTATCCCCGACAGAGTGCACCCGGCAGAAACAAGCTTGACCAATACCAGATTCTCAAATATCCTCTCACCACAGAGTCTGCCATGAAGAAAATTGAGGACAATAATACCCTTGTGTTTATTGTTGATATCCGTGCGGATAAGAAGAAAATCAAGGATGCTGTTAAGAAGATGTATGACATTCAGGCCAAGAAGGTCAACACCCTTATCAGGTACATTTCTTGTTTGCTTGTGTTTTATTAATATATTGTGATAGATATGTGTTTTTTGGTTTATTAATTGAAATGTTTTGCAGTATATTACAAGTACAATTAAACAGAATTTGTTCATCTTATTACAAATATATTGTTATTTCTATGTATTTATTAGATGTTATTGGTTCCTCAGAAGGGTGGGTTCTGTATTTGGTTCAATTTCTGATGCTTTTCAAATTGTTCAGTTTAAATTCTTGCAGGGTTTTGTTTTAAGTTGTGTTAATTATTTGCTTCCTGTTTTGTTTAATGCAGGCCTGATGGTACAAAGAAGGCCTACGTAAGGTTGACACCGGACTTTGATGCCCTCGATGTCGCAAACAAGATTGGAATCATATAAGTTTTAGGCATTCTTAGTTTTTCTAAATTTTCACAAGGAGAGTGTTCACCTGTCAGATCATAATATATCCTTATTTTTTGCTAGTGAAATTTTGGTTGTTGAAATTAAATTTTTTTTGAGGATATTTAGTTGTCTCTGTTTACATTATATAGTGTAGTACTTTCTTCGTTAGTTTGTTTGGCTGGCTTATAGTTACACATGGTATGAAAGGCAAAAACTTTTTGTTGTTATTTCATTGCACAAATTTCTCAAATCTATTCACTGAGACTTCTTTTGCTGCTGGTAACAAACCTGTTCTTTGAACTTGGGCTTCAAAACGGGCCACAGGAGTGAAGAACAGGTTTGTTACAGTTGAAGCCCAAGTTCAAAGAATGAACCTCTGTGAATTGGTCCCCATCCAGTCAGAACTGGAGAGCACGTTTGAGGCAAGCAACAGAGGTGGTGAAGAATCAAGCGGTTAGTGTTTTGTTACGCATATCAGATGTGTCGCCCCTATATATAAATCTAGTCTATGGATTCATTTTTATGTTGTTGAATCTCAATTCTTGCAATTTTAACCGTTGCATCAGGAACTGAGTTTTATAAAAATTGAACTTGTTTGTTGATTCTAGTGAGTTCTCTATTCCATTGATCTGAGATTGAGGAATGTGACACCATTCCTCTTCCAAGAGAACAAAAAGAAAAAAAAAAATCACCATTTGTAGATCTGGTGGTTAAAGTGAGTTCTCTTGCCTTTTCAGATACCGAGGGGATAAAATGGTAGATTGATTTAGTATGTGATTGCAAACCAATAATACTCTGCTTTAAAAACATTCTTTCAAAATAAAAAGGGAAAATATAGAAAGAAAGACAAAAAAAAAAGAGAGTTAGGTGACTTGTACAGTTGTAAAGTGACCAACCGGTACCAAGCCCTCTGGTACCAGATCCCCCATAATTTTTTTTGAAAAAAAAATGCTATTGCCCGTTTTATTAGAAAATCTTACAAATTTAGTATACTGACTTGTAAATTTAACCTAGGAGCTATCATCACAGGTCTCAACTAATAACTTTTTTGTGCTTGCTTGACTGAAACACTACCAGAACGTGTACCTAATTCAGTCTCAGCTTTTTAAGAAAATTAATTGCTTCCCTGATCACTGCCACATAGAACTTACAAGTCATCAAACTAAACTAGATAGCAACTACTAATTGTCATAGTTCAGAAAACTCAAAAATAACCCAACAGCAACATAAACTGTTTTATAAAGAAGCTAGATACTCTATAGTAAAACTGCATGTAGTTGAACAACTATTTTTTTGGTTTTTTTTCTTTTCCTCTAGCTACTTTTATTTTCAGCACGGTTGAAACTTGAAACTCTATCGTAAAACTGCACGTAGTGGAACAAACTGTAAATTAATTTTTGTGTTACCAAAATTAAAATTAATCCAAGAAATCACATGGATCACACCCCTTAATTTTGTAATTGTTTGGTATGTTTAATGATTTTTATAATTTATATGAAGCATAAACCATTTTATTAATTACTGTTACCTAGAAATCACATGGATCACACTAAAACAGCATTATATTATAATTACATTTCTTGTTATAACACCTAATTATTAGCTATTTATAGCAATGGATCAGTGGAAAACTATATGCAAGCTTTTGAGTAAAATCATGGATTTGTAAACTATTTCAGGTTTATACCTATTTGTACCAGTACCAGTTGAAAATGTGTGACATTGACACACCTGTCCTCAGTTTCAAGCAAAGAAAAATGAATTTCATACATGACCGATCTAACTTTTAAAACTGAAATGAAAGGACACAAACATTTACAAATTCAGGTTTCATTCTGGTATCAATTTCTGTCAAGTCCAAGTGAAGAATCTTAAGTTTTATTTCATTCTTTTATTTATTCCACACCTGCAATAGAAGAAGTTTGTAAAACTGCAAGACCTGCTCTGAGTCTCACTCTGATATTAATTTCTACATAAACAAGAAAATGTTCCTCTTCCACCGAATCAGCTCTGACATATCTGACGTCCAGTCATATGCACTGCACTGGATTTGTCCAGTACACCCACCTGGCGTATCTCACGGTTGAAATATTTCTTCATCCAGGAACTTCTCTTCTTTTGACTCGAGGATGACTTCACTGTTCTTTCTCTGTGTGGTAGGCAAATAAATCGGCTTCTGATGGTCTTTTTCACCTCCTTAAACATGTCAGATATAGCGCCATTCATGGAGGCCAGGTTATGTTTCTTTATCTTGGAACCTGATTCCACTGTCACCTCACCAGTTGTCTGACTTGTCTTGGAGGTGCTGTCCCGGGTGACAGTCATGGAGATAGATGCCTGGTTAGAGCTTGGGTTAGAGGATCCAAGTTTGAGCTCGATTAAATTAGGGATGATGGGTATTTGTGAAGGGTTCGGCTGGTGATAAACAGTCTTACAGAAACGGGTGCGTCTCAGCCAAGAGTTTGAGTCGTGTTTGTATAGGTCCTCCATTAATCAAGTTCTCTGTTACAGTTTAAATGCTCAAATTAAATGGAAATGGGGAAAACATGTTGAAAAGAAGATTTAAATTCTAATTAAACAGCGCAGATTTAGATTCGACAAGAATCTATGAGTTCCTTGGTTTTCTCTACACATACAAAATTTTCTGTCAAAAACAATCATTTTCCACCACAGATTCGACAAAAAACATTATATATCAGATACCTGATATAAATATCTGAAATTTTGAAAAAATTATGCAAACCTGAGAACCAAGAAAAGGAATTAAGCTTGTGGTATTATGGTGAAGAGAAAAGAGAGAAACCTAGTTCTTCTCTCTTGTGTGCTATTTATAATAGCTTAGGCAACGGACTTATTCTCTGTATCCATATTTTACCTCTTTGTTTAATCTCCCAATCCTGAAATAGAGATATCTTAGATCAAGTTTTTATCAAGTTATAAATAAATAGAATTTCCTAATCCTGAAATAGAGATTTCTTAGCAATCAAGTTCGTTTTGTCAATTAATAATTGAATTAGTAACCCCATATATGTTATAAAACTAATAATTGCCATGTGATTCTTAAAACAGTACAGGAGATTTAAAGGCAATATTGAAATTAGAAACAATCGGATGAAGCAAAACAGATGTGAACTTAGTATTTTAAATAGAAAATAGAAAAAAAAAATAGTGAGCTTTCTTTATATAATACCAGACATTATTTGAACTTAGTAGTTATATAATATTCTATCTATTTTCAAAGAAATTAAAAAAATATTACTAATATTTCAATACAACAAAAAATCATAACATTTACTAAAAAAATATATATCAATTCCGACAAATCATTTCTTGGAAAGACATTTTCTTTAAAAAAAAAAAAAGCAAATCCGAAAAATAATATTTCGGATCCGTAAATCTGAAAAATAATTTTTTGGATCTGTAAATCTGAAAAATTATTCTTCGAATCTACATTTCCGAGGCAACCTTATATTCGAAAAAATATTTTTCGACCGACGGGTTGGAACTTGGATCCGAATAATTATTTTTCGGATTGGATAGCTCTAGAAATAAACTGACAATGGTTGAAGATTTTGAAATTAAAATTTTCTTTTTATATATTAATAAACATTTCGGATCTAGGAATCTAGGATGCTTAAGGTGAGTTCCTCCCTGATCTTATCTTGCAGTTCTGGTACCGTTTTCTCTTGGCAACAGCTGAGGATCTTTATTTTCATTTTTTTTTGTAATTTGACATGATTTTACTATATAATTTAGAGTAAATGATATGAATATTTTAAAATTGTTTCTCATATTTTGTGTGAAAATTTTATATGATTGATCTATCATACGGATCTTCTAAATTTTAACTACCATAACTTGAAAGTCCGTCTCCGCCCTTGTTGCCAAAGGCTTTAACTTCGTTTTGCCTTTGTTTAGTATTGTTTGGATGAGTTAAAAGCCTCATCACTAGAACAATATGTTCTTTAGAAATATCATCCTGCAAAAAAATAAAACAAATAAAGTTATAAAACTGTGAACTATACCATGTAAAACACTATATATCATGTAAAACTGTAAATTATATCTTGTAAAATTGTGAACTATATACCATAAACCTTTAAACATCAATAATAATAGATATTGTAAAATAATGCATATATCATGTAAAACTGTGAACTATATTTGGTAAAAATACTCTACATAACATTTAAACCTGATTCATATATCCTGTAAAATACTGTATAGATCTTGTAAACCTATTACAAAATACTGAAAATTTAAATCAGTACTAGAAACAATTGCAAATTTTTTGTAAAACTATTTCAAGAATCATGTACAATTAGTGCAAGAATCTTATAAAGCAATCACAAGAATCCTGTAAAACAACTGCATCAGCTAGAATACTAAGTCAACAAGATGCATGAATTGATCTACATATGTAAAATAAAGATCTAAAAACTATTGCATAGATCTTGTAAACTATTGCATAATAAGGATTAATTAAGATCACAATAGATACAATCCTCGATTTAAGTCATAAAACATGTAAAAGAACGATCTAAATATATGTAAATAGAAAGAAACAAATAGATATAAATAGAAGGAAACAAATAGATGTAAAAGAACGATCTAAATAGATCTATATAGAAAGAAACAACTAGAAGAAACAATAGACCTAATCTGATCGGACACCGTAATAGAGTTCGAGAGGTGGTGCGGAGGAGAGGGAAGTGGTAAGCTCCGACGAATACTGTAAAACAACAAGATTTAATACGTCATATTGCCTCTATGTCATCTCTCTCCTCCAGATCCTCTCCTTTTATCTTCTCCAGATCACCTCTGCATTATATCTGTTCTCTAGATTTTCACAAGATGAATATTGTAAAATCACAAGAAAAAATTGTAAAACCACAAGGTGAATACTGTAAAACAACAAGATCAATACTCCAGATCGCCTTACTTTCATCTCTCCTCCATATCGCATCTCTCAGATTATCTCCTCATATTTCCTCCATATCGCCTCTTTCTCATACAGATTGTCACAAGATGAATATTGTAAAACCACAAGATACATATTGAAAAATCACAACGTGAATACTGTAAAACAACCCAATTATGCTCTAGATCGCATTCGCCCTCATCTCTCTCCTTTAGATCGCTCCTTCAGACCGCCTCTCTTAGATCGTCTCTTCCTATCTCTGTGGTTAGAGCAGTGGCTGGGCCGACAGTTGTAGCGGATTCCAATGACTCACATGGCTTGAAAGGACGCACATGATGCAAGGAATAAATGGAGAAGAGGAATAGGTGGAGAAGAGGTGAAGGGACGGAGGTGAAGGGACAGAGGTGGGAGGCGGAGGCGGAGGCGGAGGCGAATGGAGAGAAAGCTACGTGAGAGGAGTTCGTTCTCTATCTGAAAAGGGTTTTATTTTTGTGTGGGTGAGAGAGAAAGAAATATGAGAAAAGGGGAGATAATATGAAAAATAGAGAAAGTTACTTATAAGACTATTATGAAACTTTATCCAAATATTTGTGAAAAAAGTGTGGACAAAAGGTTGTGGATATAAATCTTCTTTCTCCACTTTTTAACTATATCTAGCTATTTATAAAAAGTTATACTAATTTAGAGTAAAACTAGAGTGTTCTTAAGCTCACCAAGGTGTTTGGTGAGCTTAACTCCAAAATATATTATATCAGTTTCGAACAACAAATCCAAGCCGTTGAAATCCATCTACTTCATGTTGGTCCCAAAGGCACCTAGAGGGGGGAGAGGGTGAATAGGTAATCTAAGTTATAAAATTCGAGGGTATCCTAAAGTTATTCTTGGCGGAAACTTATAATAACTTTGTCCTAAACTAAAAGTATAAAATAAGTAAAGTAAAGAGTAGAGTTTAGAGACACTTGACACGAGAGTTGTTTACGGAGTTCGGCACTAACGCTTACGTCTCCAGGGCCCACGACCTTTGAGATGACGCGCCTTTATTTATCCAATGAGAAAGGATTACAAAGTGGAACCAGTGAGCCCTTACAATCTTCTGGGAAGTCACAGAGCCCGAACAAGGAGCACTAAAAGCTCAGGTTGGTCAATTTGATTCGCAAGGACTCAAGAATTGTCGAGGTGAGTACTACAGCTCAAAGCAGTAAATGGGTTGATCATGCATGATCACTCTAGGAGTTGTGTAATTGATTGAATAAGCTTGAGATTGATTGTGAGTATTGAAATTTAAGCACACAAGCAACAATGACTTTCTCTAGATCTGAAAATACGAAATATTGACGTTGGGGGTGACTAGAGTGTCAAGCCAAACCTTGGAATAGCTTCTATTTATAGAGAGCTACCAAAAAAGGAAGTAAGTGACCTCGACCGTTGCAACGGTTCATGGATCGTTACAACGGTAGGGTAGTTCGAACAGGTTTGGTTGTGCGACAGTAGAGGACCGTTGCAACAGTTACCACAACGGTAACCCTCTGACTTATTTTCCAGTTTGGACCTCGTGATTTGATTTAACAAGGTGCAATCATTTCTACCACCTGATTTATTCCATTGCAACGGTTCATGGACTGTTACTACGGTAGGCCTCACTTGTTCAGTCTCAAGCTTATTTTACCAATTTTACAGATTAATTGTCCTTAATCTTGAGTTATGCTTTTATCATCCATATTCTTGTGTTTCATAACCACATCCTTGATGTTATATTGCAGTTCATCAATTCGTCCTCGTTGTGTATTTATTGTATCTCCAGTTGTCATGAACCTGCACATGTCTCAAGAAGAAAAACTGTAAAATATAATTATGTATGTTTTGCAATCCAGTCAAACAAGTAAGACTAGGGCTCCAAAAGCCAACACTTCATAAGTGATGAATTTACATGCAAAAATTTAAAATTTTTGAATTATTTTAGTATAAAGTCAAGCGATCAAAATTAGAAGGTTTATAAATTAATTTAAGTGCATTCATTTTTTGAATATTTTTTACCACTTTACTTTATACAAAATTAATTCAAAATTATATAAACTTTACATGTAAATTCATCACTCGTGAATTAAATCGATTTCAACGGTTTGAATTTATTATTTGAAGCGAATCTAATAGATTTTAGAGTTAAGCTCACCAAACACCTTAGTGAGCTTAAGAACACCCTAGTTCTACTCTACTAATTTATACTAAATTATACTAACTAATACTAATTTATACTTAATTATACTAATTAATATTATACTAAATCTAACTATTTATGAAAAGTTATACTAATTTTTATCTAAATCTAGCCATTTATAAAAAGTTATACTATTTTTTAACTAAATCTAGATATTTATAAAAAGTTGTACTAGAACTAAGTTATACTAGCATGTTACGTAAATTATGAGCCAGAGATTGTGTGCTAAATAAATTGATTGGATAAAAATTTAGTATAATTTAGTTCAACTTAGTTCTAGTATAACTTTTTTTTATAAATATCTAGATTAAATTAAAAAATTAGTATAACGTTTTATAAATAGTTAGATTTAGATAAAAAAAAATAGTATAACTTCTTATAAATAGTATAACCTTCTATAAAAATTAGTATAATTTTGCCCCTGTTTTATGCTTGCATACATAGTTTCCCTTTTCTTTTTCTCTCTCTATCTCCCTCAATTTCTCTGTCCTTCTCCTTGTGCGTCCATTGGAAATAGGGGTGTCAATGGGTACGATACGGGGAGGGTGGAACCATTTTCATATCCATACCCGTTAAGAATTTGTCTTACCCTATCCTACCCATACCCGTTATGATTAACGGGTAACGAAACAGTAGTGAACGAATAACAAAAATACTAATATAATAGTTCGGACAGCATAAGGTCAATTTTGTTACTTGTTACATTTTTTTCTTCTAACATTTCATTCCATCTCATTCAATTATTAAATATATATATTCATAGCATAACCTTGAGAAAGCTGACATGTGATGCAAAATTCAGACGCTAACACCTAAGCTGACATTAATGGATTACTCATTTAGACCAAACAATACATTATTGCCAGAAAATAAGGTGAGGATATATTTTATTTGAAACATGGAATATTTCCATTTGTAGAATTGAGAAAAAAACAATAACGATGAATAAGGAAGAAAACAAGAAAATAAATTCGTTGATATATATGTCTCTAGCGTTCATACATGCATACAACAATATGAAAAAAAGAAAAATAAATAAATTAGATATAATATTGATATATTTATATATAATATATTTCATATATTTACCCATTATCCAGCGGGTACGAAATAACCTTTACCCATATCCATACCCGTTTATCTAACGAAAAAAAATCTTTATCCATACCCATACCCAATAAACTAACGGAAAAAAAACCTTACCCATACTCGTCTTATCGAATACGATACGGTTAGGATAAACAGGTAAACGGGTGTCATTGACACCCCTAATTGGAAACATCAATACATCTCTCTTCATCCCTCCTACCCTCACTCGCCCCATTGCACCTTCCTATTCCAACATGAGTTTAGTTAAAATTAGTTTAAGTAGTATTAATTAGTATAACTTTTTATAAATAGCAAGATTTAGTTAAAAATAAGTATAAATTTTTGTACATTGGCGTTTATATAGAATAGAAAAGTAATAAACCTCTTTGTTCCAATTTTAATACCCTTTTTAGATGTTCATCAGAAAAGGCATAGATTCTACGGTCTATTTATAGATCAGCTGATGAAAACTATATATATATATAACTATATACCAAAAATGCATATCCCAAAAATGGAAACCGTATGAAAGAAAGGAAAGAAAGAAATAAAAAAAATACATATCCCAAAAATATAAATAGATTCTCCGGTCTATTTAAACATAGCTTCCCTTTTCTTGCTCTCTCTATCTCCCTCAATTTCTCTCTTCATCCATCCTTCCCTCATTCGCCCAATTGCACCTTCCTATTCCAACATGAGTTCGTCACAAGAAGCTCAAGAAATAGAACAGACCGAACAAGAGGAGAGCAGCTTGGCATGGCTACCACCCATGGAGGAATCACATATCGATGCAATTGAAGAAATTATTGATTACAAGTTCTATGACAGGAGTTTAGTAGAGGAGGCCATGACACATACGTCTTTCTACTTCCCATCAAAACCGGTCAAGTCGTATGAGAGACTGGAGTTTCTGGGTGATGCCGTGTTGAATTTTGGTGTTGCCTCAGAGGTCTTCTACAATTATCCTGATCTTGCACCGGGACCAATGACACGTCTTCGTTCCGTCAATGTGGATAAGGAGAAACTGGCCCGCATTGCTATCGCACACGGGCTTGACCGGCATCTAAGGCATAAGGCACATCATCTTGAAAGCCAGGTCAGACATCAGTCACTCTTTATTTGTGTTTAAATTTGGTGCTTTTTTTCTGTTCTATTGGGTTTCTTTCTTCCCTCTCTTTCATAGGATTTCCATTTGTGGGATATGTATTTTTGGTATAATATATAATTTTCATCAGCTGATGTACAAAGAGACCAGAATCTATGCTTTTTCTGATAAACATCTAAAAAGGATGTTAAAATTGGAACAAAAGGTTTATTACTTTTCTATTCCATAAAAGTACCAATCTACAAAGAAGTTATACTAGTTTATAACTAAACCTAGCTATTTATAAAAAGTTGTACTAACTTATACTAAATTATACTAACTAACAGTAATTTATACTTAATTATCCTATAAATATTAATTTATACTAAATCTAACTATTTATAAAAAGTTATACTAATTTTTCATTAAATCTAGATATTTATAAAAAGTTATACTAGAACTAGGTTGAACTAAATTATACTAATTTATACTAAATTACACTAAATTATACTGCTCTATGGTCATCACCGTCAAACTATTCCAACTTGACACTTGATATCTCGAAAATTCAATTTCCAGATAGAACTACATTCTAAATTTCCAATTGGCCACTTTTTTATTTCGTTGCATTTGTTATACATATGACACACCGAACTGAGTATAACTGACCACTGTAATATTGCATGGTTTATTTGTGCAGATAAAGGAATTTGTTAACGATTTGAAGAACTACCCGATACACTCAAACGGGCTTTTGGACCCACCAAAAATTCTTTCTGACATCATCGAGTCTCTTCTTGGTGCTGTCTATGTTGACACCAACAACTGTTATGAGACCGTTTGGAAGGTCTGTTTATATATGTGCATGCATGTTGAGTTTTGTAAGATGATGCATATCAAACTAGCTAGGTTTATTATTGTGTCCTTGATATATCTAGGTGGAGCCATCAGACCAATACATGTAGCCTACCATCTTTAGACCATAGGCCAATAAATTTTTAATTGTCAGGTTTTTAACTCCTGCTTTATGGTTATATATATATATATATTGCATGAATTATGACCAGAACATAATTTTCAGACAGTAGATTACACCTTAGTAGCAAGTACTATATAAAGCCTTGCTGCATATTTTCACTGTTGTTAATTAACCAGCTAAAATTGATACCCAAGTACCTTATTACTAGTGTTTTCTTTAGTTCTTTTTCTCTAATTACAACTCTTTCATAACAGATATTTATAAGACTTTCACAGCCTTTTATTACCATTGAGACTCTTGGACAGCACCCAGCAACCGAGCTCCATGAGCTTTGCCAGAAGTATCACTTTAATGTGAAATATGACAACAACTGGGCTCAGAACCAGACCATAGATGTTCTCTTAGATGAAGAGGTGATTGGTAATGCGACTTATGGTGCCAAGAAGGAAACCTGTCAGAATCGCGCGACGAAGGTTGCATTGGATCGACTCAAAGAGTTATTGAGAAACACTAGTGGAAAAACAGGAATCAGGATCGGTTATATATACATATCAGTATCGGAATCCAACCGATCCTGATGAAGGCGATACTGATACTATCAGGATCGGTTTTATATTTTTCAAGAACCGATCCAAATAGAAACTATTAGGATCGGTTTTTTAATAAAACCGATCTTAATAGTTGTTATCTAGATCGGTTTTTGACTAAGAACCGATCCCGATACGTACTATCAAGATCGGTTTTTATATAAGAACCGATCTTGATAGTATTTTCGAATTTTTTTTTTAAATTACATAACAACCGATCCTGATACGTACTATCAAGATCGGTTTTATATTAAAACCGATCTTGATTGTATTTCAGATCATAATTTCAAAAAAAAAAAAAAAAACTTTTAGGATCGGTTTTTATTTAAAAACCGATCCTAAAAGTTTTTTTTTTTTTTTTTTTTTTTTTTTTTTTTTTAATTATGATCTGATAAAAAAAAAAACTTTTAGGATCGGTTTTTATTTAAAAACCGATCCTAAAAGTCTTTTTTTTTTTTTTTTAGAATTAGGATCGGTTATTTTAAACAACCGATCCTAATAGTAGTAATCTGGATCGGTTGTTTAAAATAACCGATCCTGATGTTTTATTGAAGCTAAAAAAAATATTTGTATTTATTTGACCAGCTTCCATATATATTTTGCTGGCCAGCATCCTAAATTTTTTTTTGTTGCACAGTAAGAAGCAATAATCAATTAAATATCATATACACATTCTAAATTAATTATCATACACATCTTAAACTATTACAAAAAATTCATGTACTTCATAAAAAGTTTTGTGAAGCATTACATGTTATAACAAGAAATTTAAATCCAAAAAAAAATTAATTAACAAACATACAATTGACTAATTGGGCTATTTCTTCAATTAACACACATTTATACAATATACACATTTATGCAATTAATGTAAAGCACAACAATAAAAAAATCAATAATTACCTCTTTTGCAATCACATCACTTGAGATTAAAAAAGACCCTAAAAACAAAAACAAAGGTAACAATTAGATGGAAAAACATTTTCCAATAAAAAATACAAAAAAATGTGTTTTAAAAGTATAATAATGAGAAAATTAGATAAAGCTAATACCATGATAGTTGATCGGCCGGATGATTAAGTAACTTGAGAGAGATGTCCTCAAAACTGTAAAACAATATATAAACACCATTAATTAATTTTTGAAACAATAAAACAAATTAAAAACTGGCACAATTGAGTCGGAGGTGCGAGAGGCTCGGATTTGAGAGGAAGAGACGGAGAGAAAGAGAGAGAGAGACACGGAGGAGAGGGAGAGACGGAGACAGAGAGAGAGAGACAGAGTACTGAGGATTTGAGAGGAAGATACGGAGACAGAGACAGAGATGCTAAATTGAAAATGAGAGGCGCGAAATGAAAATAAGAAGAACCCTAGCTAAGCTGGTTATATAGGAATTATCATTAGGATCGGTTGTTTATAAAGAACCGATCCTAATAGTATCAGGATCGGTTTTACAATAAAAAAACCGATCCTGATACTAATTTTTTTGTATAAAAATAGTATCAGGATCGGTTTTTTATTATAAAAAACCGATCTTGATACAAATTTTTTTTTTCAAAATTGATTCTGTAAAAAAAAAAAAAAAAAAAAAAAAAAAAATCAGGGTCGGTTTTTTATAAAAAACCGATCCTCATAGTATCAGGATCGGTTTTTTATAAAAAACCGACCCTGATTTTTTTTTTTTTTTTTTTTTTTTTTTTTTTACAGAATCAATTTTGAAAAAAAAAAATTGTATCAGGATCGGTTTTATTGCTAAAAACCGATCCTGATAGTATCTGGATCGGTTTTTAGCAATAAAACCGATCCAGATAGTTTTTTTCTTTTATTTGGAAACTCTTTTTATATGGTTATGTTTAAATAAATATAAAAAATTACATATTAGAAATATAAGTTAATTATTTAATAGAAATTTCATTTAATTTTCAAATTCTACTTAAATAATATTAAACAGGAGATAGGTACTATTTGACATTGATATTTCATTAATGTAATTTTGATGAAAATTAATGTAATTTATATTATTAAAATTTAAGTGATAATATAATTAATTATTTGACATTGATATTTCATTTTGAAGTCATTTTGACTATTGAATTTTTTTATACAATCATGCAAGATGCATCAATGACTTGTGCCATATAATAATATACATAGGACTTGAACCCTTGTTGTGTGGAGTTGTGAAGGAACGAATACGAACATTAGCATTTGGTCGATCGGAACCGTTAAAATGAAAGAATGTCATATTAATTTCACCATTATAAAATTTGATACAATTCGGGATTCATTTACTAGTTCATCAAAGCAAAACAATATAGCAACATCGCACGGCCGTAAATAGTTTACGTTGGATCTTAATATTATTTAATTAGAATTTGAAAATTAAATAAAATTTCTATTAAATAATTAACTTATATTTCTAATATGTAATTTTTTATATTTATTTAAACATAACCATATGAAAAGATTTTCCAAATAAAAGAAAAAAAACTATCTGGATCGGTTTTATTGCTAAAAACCGATCCAGATACTATCAGGATCGGTTTTTAGCAATAAAACCGATCCTGATACAATTTTTTTTTTACAAAATTGATTCTGTAAAAAAAAAAAAAAAAAAAAAAAAAATCAGGATCGGTTTTTTATAAAAAACCGATCCTCATAGTATCAGGATCGGTTTTTTATAAAAAACCGACCCTGATTTTTTTTTTTTTTTTTTTTTTACAGAATCAATTTTGAAAAAAAAAATTGTATCAGGATCGGTTTTATTGCTAAAAACCGATCCTGATAGTATCTGGATCGGTTTTTAGCAATAAAACCGATCCAGATAGTTTTTTTCTTTTATTTGGAAACTCTTTTCATATGGTTATGTTTAAATAAATATAAAAAATTACATATTAGAAATATAAGTTAATTATTTAATAGAAATTTTATTTAATTTTTAAATTCTACTTAAATAATATTAAACAGGAGATGGGTACTATTTGACATTGATATTTCATTAATGTAATTTTGATGAAAATTAATGTAATTTATATTATTAAAATTTATGTGATAATATAATTAATTATTTTACATTGATATTTCATTTTGAAGTCATTTTGATTATTGAATTTTTTTATACAATCATGCATGATGCATCAATGACTTGTGCCATATAATAATATACATAGGACTTGAACCCTTGTTGTGTGGGGTTGTGAAGGAACGAATACGAACATTAGCATTTGGTCGATCGGAACCGTTAAAATGAAAGAATGTCATATTAATTTCACCATTATAAAATTTGATACAATTCGGGATTCATTTACTAGTTCATCAAAGCAAAACAATATAGCAACATCGCACGACCATAAATAGTTTACGTTGGATCTTAATATTATTTAAGTAGAATTTGAAAATTAAATAAAATTTCTATTAAATAATTAACTTATATTTCTAATATGTAATTTTTTATATTTATTTAAACATAACCATATGAAAAGATTTTCCAAATAAAAGAAAAAAAACTATCAGGATCGGTTTTATTGCTAAAAACCGATCCAGATACTATCAGGATCGGTTTTTAGCAATAAAACCGATCCTGATACAATTTTTTTTTTTCAAAATTGGTTCTGTAAAAAAAAAAAAAATCAGGGTCGGTTTTTTATAAAAAACCGATCCTAATAGTATCAGGATCGGTTCTTTATAAAAAACCGACCCTGATTTTTTTTTTTTTTTTTTTTTTTTTTTTTTTTTTTTTTTGCAGAACCAATTTTGAAAAAAAAAATTTGTATCAGGATCAGTTGTTCTAAACAACCGATCCTAATAGTTTAACTATTAGGATCGGTTTTTTAGAACAACCGATCCTCATAGTTTAACTATTAGGATCGGTTTTTTAGAACAACCGATCCTGATAGTATCAGGATCGGTTTTATAAAAAACCGATCCGGATAGTTCACAAATTAGGATCGGTTGACTAAAAAACCCGATCTAACTAGTTTTTAGGATCGGTTTTGTTCAGAAAACCGATCCAGATAGGTATTAGTATCGGTTGTTTCATATAACCGATCCAGATAAGCCGATCCTGATTCATGTTTTTCCACTAGTGAAATAACAAGTTAGGGTTTACTATAAGTTAGGAGTGGGAATATTTCATTTTATTTCAATTTATTTGCTCTATATAGGATTGTTGTGATACCTCAGACATGAGTCTCATGCTACATGCAACTCATGTCTGATATATCAGATGTATTGCTATAGTGTGAACAATTTAAGTTATGCTATTTTAAATTGGATATTTCTGTATATCCGTGTACAAATATTATATTATTTAGTTTTAAATGGGCCATTTCTATCTTCAGTCTATACTTAATATGATTATTCATTGAATAACAGATTAAAAAGTTTATTTCATGCTTGAACGAGATAAAATTAACTATTATTTCTATTTTCTAATACATAAAATTGTGTTTCTGAAAATTATTAATTCAGACAATATTGACAAAGAAATTTTTTAGGGTATTATCCATACCATCGAGTCCTTGGGTTACTTTATTCTCTTCAATTATTATTTTTCATTATATTTAGTTTCGGAAAAAATCATTTGATTCATATTATCTCGTTCCAAAAATATAATTTTATTTATTTTATGGTTCGTACGCTCACAAACACAATAATTCTCTGCATCTTTTTTTTCGGTCTAATGTTTGTGCTGCAAGTAAATAGGGGTCTTATTCTTGAGGAACATTTCAATATTTTGTTCTAATGAAATCATTTATGATGATATGTTATGATTTAACTTTTATTTTAGTTAATTTTTCCATTAATTATGGTGATCATAGAAGGAATAATCGGAATCAGAATCAATTACTTAACCGTAAAATCAGAATCGGATCGATGAATTAATCTGTCGAAATCGCTAGGCACAGAGCCAAATTACATTATACATTATACTATTTTGGAAGTTTGAATGGGCACACTAGAAATTTTCCCTTATACATATTATGCTCTGTGGTTGTATAGACTTGATTAAACTTCTCTTGTGGTATTAAAATGTCACTTTGTATGTTTATTTATTAGCAAAAGTTTTATTTTGAACTTTCTCATTATTATTTAGGATTTTTTTTGACAAATATGGTATACTAGACATAATTGTACTTGTGAATTCGGATATAAGAAACAAGTCTATTAAGTACCGTAATTTTTAAATGGGAAAATTTCTGGTGTACCCATCAAAATTTTCAAAATAGCTAATTTTCTCATCAAAACATCTTAATATCCAATTTACCCATAGAAATTTAACATCATTTTTTCTATCCGCTTTTACTCATTAAATCTAGTATTTAGTTATTTTAAATATTAAATCTCCAAATATACCCCCTTCCTCTTAATTAGAGTCCCTTAAAAGTTGAGAGCACCATTAATCTTAATAAAATCAGATCACCGTTGTTCTTATTGAATAACCACCGACCTGATTTATGATCCTGGTCCTTAAACGATAAGGATTAGAAGAAGAATTGAATTAGTTTCCGCCTCTACACGCACGTCTGTTCCTCCTTCCTGTATTGTACCCCTATACTTCATGAATCAGGTCAACAGAGACAATGTCTCAAAGGAAATGGACTTTGAGAACTTACCGAGTCTTTAAAGGTTACATAAAGCAACCTGAGATTTTTCCATTCATTGCCAATTTCAAAAAGAATAAAAACAAAATATATTCAAATGAAGCATATTCTATCATGAAAAAATATATAACACTTTGGGAATCAAATTGCATGTGCTTCTCAGTGTTTTAAATAACTTTGTTACTGGAACAACTAGCATTAATTATAGAAGATTGACTAATATCGTATACCAGTCAAGATGTCTTTGATACAGATAGAGAGACGGAAATAAAAGAACAACAACAACACCGGGTTAAGGGATCAGGATTGTACTAGTCAAGAGTTTCTTTTGTTGGAAAAGAAGCTATTGTCTCTCATCCTGCAGCTAGAGGTGGAGACAAATTTAATTTTTCTTCTAATCTCTTTCGTTTAAGGTATGATTTTTAGCGTTCAATCAATAAGAATAATGGTGATCTCAACTTTTAGGGACATCTCCTCCATTTAAGAAGAAGGGGGTATATTTGTCACTTAAATATTTAAAATAACTAAATACTAGATTTAATGAGTAAAAGGGGATAGAAGAAAGGATGTTAAATTTTTATGGGTAAATTGGATATTTAGATGTTTTGATGGGAAAATTGACTATTTTGAAAGTTTCGATGGATACACTAGAAATTTTCCCTTTTTAGATATATCATACCCAAAAAAAAAAAAAAACCAAATAACAACGTTATCTGAAAAATTCGAATTTTGACACAGCAGCATCCCCTAGATGCGGCCGCCTCCTTTTTTTTCCATTCAGATTGAACTGCCGCACGAGAAGGAAAAAAAATGGCCACATCCCCTAGATGCAGCCCGCAGAAAGGTGGCTGCATCTAGGTGATGCGGCCGTGTCAAAATTCGAATTTTCAAGAAAACGTGGTTGTTTGATTTTTTTTGTTTTTTTTTGGGTATGATATATTTAAAAATTTTGGTATTAAGTATAAACACTTCTGAATTACGGTTAAGAGTTGCAAAATAATATTTCAATAAAAAAATAAGTTGGAAAAGAAATAACATATATATCATTATTAATTTATTTTTTTTCTTCACTATTGCAATTACATAATATAAATAATATTATACAGTTTAAAATAATTAATTCATAAAAATAACTTTCTCTATTTGGTTATTTTCAAAATCTTTGCTTTTATACATAATCTAAATATTAGTTTATCAAAATAATTAATTAATTAAAATTGTCCATTTGACCTCACATCGCCAGGCATCCAACTGAACCGAAAGTGAAGTTCATTTCTTTTTATGTAAATTGATCAATTTTTTTAATTCCCTCCAACATCTCAATTAGTTAATAGTTATAAATAAAAATGGATACCATTAATTTAAATAGCAAGTTATTTTTTGTATGCATATAAAAGCATCGTCAATTCATTTGCATATATATACTTGCACTTTCGAGATAAATAAGGTGAAAATTTTAGTGACAATATCAGTTGATTTTAGTATTATCTAATACTTTTTGGGAGCAAAAAATCTTATATATCATCCAAAAACCTTTTATCATGCTTTTGTCTCCTTACCTGAATGATATTTTCATGATATTTCATTTAATTACTATGCAACGATCGAATAACAGCTCCGGCTTGAAAAGTGATCTTTCATCTGGCCCAAACAACTTCAACATTTATCATCACAAATTATTCACTCCTATCCAAGTGGAATTTGTATCGTCTGCATTAACTCAAATTTTAAATTAAGATCTGGACCGTTTAATTGAGATCCACACTAATATTAAAGGCCCCATGCGATATAAGCATTAGCCGAATTGGCCCGATGTTATGGACACAGTATGTCCCATGTAAACAATACAGATTCATCCATGCCAGCATCACTTTTATACGAATTAGGATCCACTAAAGTAACTCAAAATTTGAGTTTGGACTCGGACAGTCTAATATACTTTGACAAAAATATTAAAAGAATCCCGTGCCTAATTTCTTCAATGCCCTTCAATACAATGTCAATTTTTTATTTCTCTCAAAACTCGTGTATATATAAAATTTTTCACTCTTCAATTTCTTTCTTATTTACTCATATAATTTAAAAATAATGATTAATCAATATTATCAAATGATCAATCTATGATTTGTGTTTACTTTAAAAGCCAAAAATTTTAAAAATACCCCTGTAAATAAAAGACTTAACAAAACTACATTAAAGGGCTTACTTGTGTGTATGCAAGTACAGGAGGGAGCTATTTCTTTGCTTGAATTAGACTTTCTGAGAAGCACAATAGTTTGTAACTGAAATATGATAATATGATACTTGACAGTCACCATCAAGGTATTTAAAAATTAAAAAAAATATATGGTAATATGATGTTTGGTTACTGCATTTGCATATAACACCCAGTAGTCAGCTTGTAAGCACTTTTTTTTTTACTTTATTTTCTGCAAATTATTTACCAGTTACCACTGTTAATAATTCAATTAATGCTCAGCAAGTTTGTCAGTGAAAACATAACTTTTCAGGTGAATGTTATCCATCCTCGAGGCTCGATTCCCTTCGCAGGGACCACTCGGTGCCATTCGACATAAGCACCGGTGCTCTTCTTTTCAATTTCTTCGTCGGAGGCACTCTTCAGAAAGTAGGCCTAATAGCAAACCCGATCTGACATTCAAGTTATGTACACCTTGTCGGGACTGCTCTGTAGAAACAAATGTTGCTGTCTGCAACAGCACTAACTCGGACACCTTTAACAAGTACTCTCACGAGTTCTTGTTGAAGGTGTCAACATGAATGTCCGAATGACAGTTGTCTGCTATTAGAGCAACATTTAAAGCAACATTCTGGCAAGCATCTCTGACAGAAAAACTCACCAAGGAGAGCACCAGTGCATATATCCAATGGCACGATTAGTCCTCACTTGGGAATCATGTGGCACTGCTTTGATTTTCTGTCAATGAAAAGATGTTAATTGCCTTGCAGAATCTTTAGATAATAAATCTGATTTTATGATGCTCTATATATATAGAGAGAGAGAGAGAGAGAATTTGAATAAAAACACCAAGCATACTATATTGTGTTATTTGTTGGGTGGATTCTTGGGAGCTAGTAGACTTTTTTGTGTTGTTTTACTAGCTAGAGTTCTGCTAAAATTTCATTTCAAAATAAATTAGCTCAAGGGGATTGACAGGTTGTACTGATTTATGCAACACAGAACATGCCCAGTACGAAACAAACAGCAAATTTATCCAAATAAAGCATCTTAATTGTCTAATAAAGAAAAATTAACACAATGATAAGCATCTTATGGAACAGCAAAAGAAACTACAGTAACATAAAAAAAGTTTCTTAATTTGTAAAATAAAGCAAAATTAGGAAACTAACCAGATAAGAATTAGGGTTAGGTTGCAAGGGGGAGAAGAGGGAAAACATGAAAATTGGGTCTCTTGTTGAGCTCCATCTGGAGAACACTTTGTAGGGGAAGGTTGAGAAATTGGGATGATTGAAATACAATCAAACTTAATTGGTAGGAACAAAGACTGATAGGTATGGTTACCTTTGATTTCAGCTACCAGTAACAAGACTGGTAGTTCATTCTGGTACCAAAAATAATTGGTCCTATACAGTATAATAAATATTACAGAAGCTATGCTTTCTTCTTTCTTGACTTTCATTCATGTCGAAATTTCTTATAACAAGGTATAGATGAGGAGCTTGTCACTCTATTTGTATCTCTTGCTCTTGTATATAAGAACAGGTCCTACTTTTTTCAAATTTTCTAATAACAAGAACAAGTCCTGCTGCTATTTTCAAATAAACCCAAAATTTGTGATTGGATCCGAATAATTCAAACAAAAATTTTCTAAATAATTTTTTTTTTTCAATCTGAATTACCCATAATTCCTTCTATATGGAAAATGCCACAGCAGAAGAATATTGTGACAGTAACAGAATATTTTTTTTAGATCTGAACTGTCTAATCAGATTGCCCGGAATCTGATCGGTCGGTCCAGTTCTAAAAAGGTTAGATCAGCCAGATTGGGTTTGGCAAAATATCACAACCCTTTCCCTCCACAAACAGTAGCTTCATTAATAAAAAAATAATAATAATAAAGACTCCTTGATTACCAGCAGCAAAAATAAGTCACAGTGATTAGATTTGTTTGAGAATGTTGTGAGATGAAACAAGTCAATAACTATGCAGCACAAAAAAATACCCGTCATACCAACTGAAACTACAAGCCAAACAAGCTAACAAAGAATTTAGATGATGCCGATCTTGTTAGCAACATCTAAAGCATCAAAATCTGGTGTCAGCCTTACATAGGCCTTCTTGGTACCATCAGGCCTGTATTAAATAAATAAATCAGGAAGCAAATAATTAGCACAAATTAATATAAAACACTGCACAAATTTAACTAAACAATGTCAAAAAAGCATATGATAGATTAAAATTGTTCTACACAAAGTAATTCAAATGTCCATTTGTTATATATTAGCAGGGATCTTAAAGAGGCCCTGTACATTATAGGCTTGGGCTGGATTGGCCTAAATTATGATCGGACGGTCCGATTCAACTCAAATAGTGAGGTAATGTAGACAAAATGACAGTAAGAATTAGTACAATGTGTGCACTCTGGACAAGACAAAATAAACCCTTTTGAGTATCCAATAAAACCAATACTGGACAAGACATAATTAGTACAAATGATAATTCCGTTTAATTGTACAGATAATATACTTAAAACATTTCAATTAATAAACCAACATACCAAATGACCGACAAGTTAATAAAATACCAAGAAATACATAGAAATCACAATATAATATAAAACATAAGCAAACAACAAATGTACCTGATGAGTGTATTGACCTTCTTCGCCTGAATGTCATACATCTTCTTAACTGCATCCTTGATTTTCTTCTTATCAGCAAGGATATCGACAATAAACACAAGGGTATTATTGTCCTCAATTTTCTTCATAGCAGACTCCGTTGTGAGAGGATATTTGAGGATCTGGTACTGGTCAAGCCTGTTCCTTCCGGGTGCACTCTGTCGGGGATACCTAGGGGTTCTCGGCTTCTTCAAAGTGCGGGGCCGGTGAAAGGTAACCGATGTGCGTATTTTTGTCTTCTTTATACCAGTTGTGGGGCCTGACTTCACTGCCTTTGCAGTCTTCTCAGCCTGAGCTTTTGCATCAGGCTTCTTACCTGAGGCAGTTTTTTCATGGAGATGGTTAGCAATTCTTATAAAAAAAAATGTTGATGAAAAGATTGTATGATACAAGATTCCAATGTTGATGAAAAGATGTACTCAGAAAAAAAAAAAAAAAAAAAAACTATAACAGTAACAATTATTTTCTTAGATTAAGAAATCTATAAAAATTGACAAAATTTGCAAAATATTAGATGCCAATCTAACAAACATAACATCATTGCATCAACTACATCATTAAAATTGAATTGAAAATGTATTTAATACAGACATCAGAAATTCCTCTACTGGTTTCTTTACATGATTATATTTTACATACATAACCAATAAAAAAAACTAAATTAACAAAATGGTAACAACAGCAACAAATTTCATACCTTTTTTGGGAGGTGCCATATGTGGTTATCTTCAAACAAACTGAAAATACAAAAAAAAAAAAAAAAAAAAATTTAAATTAAACGCTGAGATTTTCAAATCTACTCGAAACAATCTATTTATATTCAACAGGTGGATATAAACAGGAGAATAAGAAGTCTAAAATTGCAAAGTCACCTGAGGCTGCGGCGTAGTGAGAAAAATAAAACCCTAGCAAAGGAAGAGAAAGAGGTGCGTTCTAAGTAAGAGTAGATGGGCATCACTGAATGAATCTATTTTGGGCTTTTGGGCCGACCAATAATGGGCCGATTAAAGTTAATGATCAATTAAAAAAATATAGGCTCGCCTAGCGTTTCTCTTCTACTTCTCAGATTCTGTATCCAATCATGTTGCTCCTTCCTGACAAGCACTGATTTTTCTCTTTGAACATATTTACAATTGAGGCATGTAGATCTAAGCTGTTTGTTGTTTGCACACCAGTGACAACCAGTAACTCTCGATAATGTTTTTTCTTTTTTTGTTTCATCTATTGTCCAACTTTCAATTTTGTGGCAGGCTATATTTGTAACCTATGAAGGGTATATAAAGTGAGGAGGGTTCAAATGCCTCTATTTTTTGTGTCTCCATCATGTCTTCATTTTTTAAAACTTTAATAATTCAAAATTTAAAACTTAAAAAACAAAATAAAACCGTTGGATATGATCTACATCATTTTATCTATGCACATGTAAAAAATTATGACATTTCAATTTTATTTTGATTGTCATCAAGAGCTTGTAAAAAATGCACTAATTTGGATGATTTCTAGATGTTGATTTTTGAACTTATTGATTCGCATAAAAACAAAATTGAAATATGATAATTTTTTATGACCACATAGAGAAAATAACATAGATCACATCAAACAGTTTTATTTTAACTTTTAAGTTTTAAATCTTGAGTTATTAAAGTTTTAAAAAATGGAGGCATGATGGAGGCACAAAAAATGGAGGCATTTGAATCCTTCTCGTATAAAATTACTAATGTGAAATATTGCTACCTACATTTGTGAATCACTATCAGGTTTCCTAATTCCATTTCCACTTTTGACTGATGTGAAATATTGCTACCTATATAATCTATGTTTACTCCATGTGTAGCAAATAATTTTGACAAAGTTGTGACTTGTAAATAAGATTCTTATTGAAAATTCAATGAAGCATCCTCTATAAATTCAGACCCAAGTTAGAAAAATTTACTAAGACAAAAGAGAATCAAAATAGCATTTAATTAATTAAGAGAGAATTCTGTGAAGGTAGAAAGAATGGAAGCACAACCATTGCTGACACCATACCAGATGGGAAGATTCCAGCTTTCCCACAGGTTTCTCTCTGTTTTTTCTTTCCATTCCATTTATTTGAGCAATATTTTGTTACTTTTCTGGCATGCTTAATCTATGGCCTGTCAATGGAATCCTTTTCTTGGTTTACCTGATTTGTATGGTATTTGATAAAACGGGTATGATAAGGTTTATTTTTTTTGTTAGCTTAATGTGTAAGGATACGGTAAAAGACTATTTGTTATCCATTACTCTATAGATGTAATTATAAAAAATAAAATTAGATATATAGGTATATATTATTATGGGGATGATTTATGATATATATAGTTTTATTCATGATCGAAGTATATATATGATATAACTCTAAAAAAAAATTCATTCATTTCTTTTATTCAATTTTTTTTACTTCATCTTGTTTTGAAAATATATTTTATTGTAAGCATAAATAGGAATGTCAATGTCACTCTTTTTTTTCCATTTATCAAATCTGTAACGCCCTCGATACGGGTATAGATAAAGTTTTTTTTTTTTTTTTTAGTTTATTGGAGTATGGATATGGATGAAAATTCTATTTTGTTAGCTAATGGATATGGATCTAAAAATACTTCCACTTGATCCATACCGTATTAGTTGACACCTCTAGCTTAATCCATTTATTGATACTTCAATATGTGAATTCCTCCAGAGCATTGCATATATATTTGCATTATAATTAATGATCATAAGCAATACATTCATGAATACATAACACATCAATATAAACAAATTTCTGATTTTTTTTTTTAAAAAAAAAACATAGGGTTGTATTGGCACCGTTGACACGGTGTAGATCGTATAATAATGTGCCGTAGCCACATGCAGCTCTCTACTATTCTCAAAGAACCACAAAAGGCGGCCTCCTCATTGCGAAGGCTACCGGTGTTTCAGAAACAGCCCAAGGGTAAAATTGAAATTTTACTACAATGCAACTATAATTATTATTTGATTATTCATAACCAGTCTTTGATTTAGTGGCTAAAACAATACGCTTCTACATCACACATTTGCAACTCGAAAGAGGGATATCTCGTGAATATCAATGTATAACTAAGGACTTTGACCCTTAGTCTCTTTTTTTTTTTGTTTTTTGTTTAAAAAGGTACCCAAGGACACCAGGAATTTGGTTGAAGGAGCATGTAGAGGCATGGAAGCCGATTGTCGATGCAGTTCATGCAAAGGGAGGCATCTTCTTTTGCCAGATCTGGCACAGTGGACGCGCATCTGACTACAGTATGTTTCAGCTTTTTTTTTTTTTTTTTTTGAGAGAGAAATTTGATAACAGTTCAAACCATTACTGAAGTTTCTGTAAAAAATTTAATTCTGAAAATGTATAGGTTATCAACCAAATGGGCAAGCACCAATATCAAGCACCGATAAGCGCATTACTCTAGAAGTTGGGGAAGAAGGGGAGCCGCTCAACTACCCGACTCCGAGGAAACTAGCTTCAGAGGAGATACCTCAGATTGTTAATGATTTTAGACTCGCTGCTCGAAATGCCATTGATGCTGGTAATTTTGGAGTCCTAATTAATGTATTGTGAATTAATATCTTTTGCAAATTGCTATTCTATTGGTTTTTGTTGTTTCTACTGGTACTGGTATATCTTTATCAGTTGAGTGAGGCTATGGTCCTATGCATAACACATATTGGTTCGTACTGCATATCAATATTTTTGTTTTTAAAAGTTTAAATAGTTGATATAAACCGTTCAACATGATCTTCATATGAAAATATAGTTCCAGATTAAATTTTACATTTTTTATAGATAGGTAGGAAATTAGTACTTTTGAATGGTCTAGAATTTTTAGAACAAGTGATTTTCAACCTATCTAAAAAACAGTACAAAAATTCTAAAAACCATAATTTGATCTACAAGTATATATATTTTAATAAAGAGATCATGTTGAACGGTTCAGATCGATTGCTTAGACTTTGAAAATGCAGTTATCAATCCATAGTACAGATTATTATGTGCTATGCATAGTACCATAGCCTTACTCTTTTCAGATTATTATTGTAGTTAATCTGTGATAAGACCAGAACTTCCATCCTCAAAAGACAGCAAATTAGACAGCAATAATCATCTCCATTACCTACGGGTTCATCTAAAAAAAATATATCTCCATCATTTTTTTTTCTAATTTTGTAATTTTTTACTTCTTTTAATATTATAGGTTTCGACGGCATAGAAGTTCACGCAGCAAATGGATACTTGATCGAGCAGTTTCTCAAGGATGGCGTGAACGACCGCACTGACATATATGGCGGTAGCCTCAAAAACCGCACTCGATTTTGCCTAGAAATCATTCAAGCCATAATAGATGAAATCGGGTCTGATCGAGTCGGGGTGCGCCTATCCCCTTACTTGGACATCTATCAATGCTCCGATTCAAACCCTGATGCACTCGCTGTGTACATGGCTGAATCACTGTCGAAATTAAATGTTGCATATCTTCACCCGATCGAACCAAGAATGGTGCATGTCGATGGCAAGCTAAAGCTACCACACACGCTTTTGTTGATGAGAAAAGCGTTTAATGGCACGTTCATTGTGGCGGGGGGTTATGACAGAGAGGAAGGCAATAAGGTGATAGCAGAAGGATACACCGATTTGGTGGCGTTTGGTAGACATTTCATGGCAAATCCTGATCTGCCAAAGCATTTCGAGCTGAATGCACCGTTGAATAAGTATGATCGGAGTACTTTCTACTTGCCAGATCCCGTTGTTGGGTACACTGATTATCCATTTCTTGATGCTTGAAAATTGAAATGGTTTTAATACATGTTAAATTAAGATGCAAAAGAAGATTTTAGTATTTGTTGAAGAATTTTATTCTTTCTTTTAAATAGCAAAATAAAGCTTTTGATGTTGATGGTTGTTTTATTATTTTTGCAATGTTGTTATTTATGTATATTGATAGAAGAACTTTTATTATGCATGCTACATAATAAATCCAAAATATTTGCCCTATTTCTCTTTGGATAACATCCATTTGAGCTTAATTTGTATTAATCACTTGGGGAGAACTTGATAATATATATACAGTGCTTGCATTGCATTATCAAAATTTTACTCTTGCAAACACTAATTATGGCATCTCATGAATTAAAGTAATTTAGGTGACATGCATACAAAATAATACAAAATAGGAGTTATTTTATTTACAATACAGGAAAATACATTGAATACCTATTAACTTAAAATTCAAAATGATAAAAGCATCTCATGAAAAATGCTTTATGTTTCCAATTCCAGATGCATGTGTTGCTTCCTTTTAAGCTGAAGAGAATTTTTGTAAGATCCGGCTTTAAATGTCTACTAACGATTTCATTGATAAAAAAACATATTTACAACGAGTCAAATGACCACTATATGTAATAGTGTTGTAAAAAACGTTCGTTTAGACTAATTAATCGGCTGATTAGTCGTTAGCAGTGATCAAATTGTTACTGATTTTCCTAACTAATTAGCCAATTATTTCTAATTATAGATCAATTTTTTATTATTTCCAATTAAACCTTAGTGGTATCATGTCCGTTCGATGACTGCATAATGTTATTTACAACTCTGAAATTATGCAAAGTACAAACAAATAATTTTTCTCATTTCTCCTCTCTGGCCTACACGTGTCCTTAGAACTTGACAGTGAAAATTAAAGCGCACCAATTTACCGACAACTGTTTGAATACCTATTGACAGTCAAAATTAAACCTCACAAATTTTCCGACACCAATTAAGAATTTCAGTCTGATTTCTGAAATTTGTTAATTAATCGTTAATATTTTTGTATATAGAAATTATATTATTTAAAAAGTAGATTTTTATATCTTTATTTTGATATAAATAATATAAAAATTCATGTAGTAATTTTTTCTAAATTAAATTTTGAATCTGATTATTCTAATTTTTTTTAAATTTTTTAACAATTTAACTTTTTTTTAAAAAAAAAAAAGACCTGTACGGACCGGACCGGAACCCAACTGGACCGTGTGGCGTATCTCTTGCTACAAAATGTGGCGTATCTCTTGCTACCAAAAGTTTTATCAATTCGGCACATGGGTCTTCCTACCAAAAAAGTTATATCAATTCCCATGTGGCGTATCTCTTGCTACAAAATGTAGTACTTTATGGAAGATAGATTAAGAAGCGACCCGCTTGAATTATTAACCCAGTGCGTGCCGCAGAATAATCAAATTCATAATAAACCGCTGCTCCATCAATGCCGAAATGAAATCTGCTGAGGATTTCAGGATCCCTAAAATTTCAAATTCAACTATTTTAAGTTTGAATGCACTAGATAATAGCTAGAATAGCTACTGTTGAAAATAGTAGGTTAATAATAGTTAGAATAGCTACTATTTAAGAATAACGCTAACTCAAAGCTATTCGGAATGTTATTTGGATTGAACATTTAGAATAACGAGAACAGCGATTGAACATTTGAGAGAGTAGTTTGCTATTTCATGTTTTTGTAGGAATAGCGAGAACAGCGAGAACATCGCTATTCTCGCTGTTCCTGAGTATGTTTGGATGGATCGGAATAGCACTGTTCTCGCTGTTCCCGCTATTCTCGCTATTCTCGCTACATCCAAAAGTTTTTTCATATACAAATTTCAAAGCAAATATGTACAAATTACGAAATATATTGATGGTTGGATTGAGAATTTCAGAGTCCCTGAAATCTCCATGGATTTCAGCTGGATTTCAGCAGATCTGAACTCATCAATGTCACGTCTTTGAAAATTCACCCTTTCTACTTGCGGATTTTTATTCATAGAAATTAATAAATAATGATTGGGAAAAATAGAAATAATACAAAATTTCTTGCATCAATAGATCGGAGTCAATGTTTCTCATCCGAAGTTTTGAATCGGATTCAATGCTACCGATTCAATCTTCGTTTTATTTTCTTTTATATTTCACCTTAGCAACATTTAATGTTATATAGAAAGCGCCATATAAAATCGTCTTTAGTTTCTTTGTTGCATACATAAGAAGCATGTGTAAGAAACAGAAGAGAGAACTTCAGCATTTATTTAAAGTATAAACTTTGGGGCGGCCATTTTTATTAATATCCCTAAAAAAAATCAAAATTTTAAAAATGCCCCTGCTTAAATTTTTTTTTTTAAACATGCCCTGACCGCCAGAATTACGGGCAACCCAATTAACATATGAAGCGCCAGCCCGCCAGGCGGCCCACAAACCGAATGAGGCGCCACACGCTGGGGCGCTCCATGAGCCAAGTGAGGCGCCACACCCCCGGGCGACCCATGCCCCATATACCAACCCGAACCCTCACGCCTCTCCCCCACTCTGCCCCGCCTCTAGACCAGAAAAAAGGAAAAAAAAAAAGCGCCCCTGCTCTGCCCTGCCGGTCGATGCCTCACCACCTGCTCCCCACCGCGACATTGTCATTTCCCTCGCTCCCTCTCTCCCTCACTCGCTACACCACCAAGTCGCTGCCCCGTCGAGCCACCGAGCCGCTTCCCCACCGAGCCGAAGCCTCCTCGATTGAAGGTATGTTTTTTTATTGCGATTCGATTAGTTTAATTTAGGGTTAGGGTTAGGGTTTAATTGTGAATGCAATTCAATTCGATTCGATTCGATTCGATTAGTTTAAATTGATTGTTAAATGTGATTAAATTGATTGTTGATTGTGATTCGATTCGATTCGATTAGATTTTAGGGGTGAATTGCTTGAATTGTTGAATGTGAATCGATTCGATTCGTTTATAGTTGAATTGCTCGAATTGGATACTTGAATTGGTTGAATGCTTGAATTGGTTGAATTCTCGAATTGCTCGAATTGGTTCAATTGCTTGAATTTAGGATTATGATTTATAGAAAAATTGCTTGAATGTGATATGGTTCAATTTAGGGTTTATGGATGTGAATTGTGAATTGCTTTTAATATTTAGGGTTTGTAGTTAAATTTAGGATTTATGGTTGTGAATTGTGAATTACTTAAAAATTTTGGGTTTATGGTTCAATTCAGGGCTAAAATTTATGGTTCAATTTAGGGTTAGAATTTATGGTTCAATTGGTTGAAATGTTTAAGAATGTAGGGTTTGAGTTTATGATTTCAAAATATGCATATTAATTTTTTTTAAATTATTGTTGTGATAGTTGGCGCAAAACATATATATTTCAATAGAAATTAATTTGAGGTAAAACTAATTATTTTGAAGTATATCAATATTTGTTTAAAAATGATATATATATTTTTTTGTTACAAGTAAATTGCATGTATATCAGATATTTTTTTTAATTTTAAAATTTAGGGTTAGAGTTTATGGTTTAAAAATATGCATTTTTTTTGTTAAAAGATTAATTTTGTTTTTTTGTAAATTTTATTTGTTTGTTGATTTTCAAAATAATTTTTATTTTTAAAAGTAAAAATTTAACAATGATTTTTATATTAATTATATAATTAATAGAGTGAGTCTATGGTACTATGCATATCACGGGTTGGTCCGTGCTACGACTGAATATTCGAGTTTTCAAAATTCTAATGGTCGATCCGAACAATTCATCTAGTTCTCGATATTAATATGTGTTTGGAGACCAAATGATATATTTCTGTAATTTTTTTACAATTTTTTTAGATATTTAGAAAATCACCTGAATTGAAAATTGTGGACCATCCGAAAACAGTGATTTTCAATAAATCTAAAAAAATAGTAAAAAAATTTGAAAAAATGTAAAAATTGGTCTCCAAACACATATTAATATGGAGAACAATACGAACGGTTCGGATCGACCATTAGGATTTTGAAAACTCGAATATTGAGCCGTAGCACGAGTCAAATCGTAATATGCATAGTATCATAGACTTACTCTAATTAAATAATTACATATTATGAAAATATTAAATTCTTATTAAAAAAATATTATATAAATTGTATGTTTTGATTAATAATTATTGGTAAATTATAATTATTCGATTAGTATTTTATTATTAGTAGAGGTGCTACTTTTACCCGATTACCCGGATCCGATTGGGAACCGAACCGGATCCGATTAATTTGGATAGGGTATGGTTTAAAAAATATAACCGATTAAATTATGGGTATGGGTACAAAATTAATAATTTAATATCCAATCCGGATCCGAACCGGAACCGATACTGTAATGGGTATGATATGGGTATCATTTAATTATCCGACCCAGAACCGGACCTGACCCGATACCCGTATAAATACCCGATAAAATATATATTAATAACTCTGCATCAAGTTTTTGTGTTAGATAATATATTTCAGCTAAGCTATAATTTGATAAAACTTAACAAAATTTATACTACTGTTTTACACTACCCTTTAATTACATCCTTAACTAGCCCTTTAATTACGCCCTTTAATTTTTGTTCTATATTATACACATGTGACACATGACACATGATTGTCAAATTTATTCTTCCATAACCAGCTTATTTTATACCTTTTTTCTTCTATTACATTCAATTCATAGATTTTTTTGAATTATAGAAAATGAAATCATCATCTCTAATATTTTACTTTCTAAAAATTATATCTCCTCCATCCTCCTGAATTCAAAAGCTATTAACAAAAAACTGAATTCAATATTTTTTGTTACACCATGAGTACTCCAAACAACCAACAACCAACTAATAATTTAGAGTTATTATTTTTATTTTGCTATGTAGCATGATATATTTTATTATTTATAAACATGATTAATAGTATAATTTTTATTTTGCAGTAGTTTTTAATTTATATTGTAATGATTTATTATATGAGATGTTTAAGAAATTATAATTATATTTAAATGTAAATAATTTCTCGAATACTTTGGAGTTGTGACCTATACCCGCTCTGGATCCGGAACCGCCCCATATCCGAACCGGACCCGATAATCCACAAACAAGTTACGAGTATCTATCTACCCGGAATCGAAAGACTGGACCCGAAATATCTATGGGTAGATAGGTATCCGGATCTGGACCCGACCCGATTTGAAACAAATAAGTATATGAATCGAAATTTGGACCCGAACACTTTTAGGGTCCGGGTCCAAATATAATAGTACCCGGACCCGACCCGACCCGATAGCACCTCTAATTATTAGTAATAGTTATTAATATATAATTATTTAATAAATATGTTATATTCTTAATATATTAAATAATTATTATAGTAATAATATAATATACTATAGTTATTGTATAATTATTGAATATATTAATATCATATAATTAGGAGTTTATTATAAATAATTAATTATTTTTCAATTGCATGAATTTGATTTTCTTAAGTTGTAATTGATTAATATATATTTTTTGGTAAATGTAGTATGCCTAGAGTTAGACGTGTTGGGTTTTTGACTGTTCAAACCCATTGATTAGTTATGTTGGAGTTTTGACTGTTCAAACCCATTTATATGCTTAAGGTGCGGAAAGACTAAAACAAAACTTTTACATCTACCTTAAGCTACGGATTAAATGAATCAAGAAGATTCGTTTAATCCTATTTACAGATCTACTCCATAATTGATTTCTAAAACATTAAATCTATTTATCAATTAAATAGATTAATATAACATGTTTATACCTTGTTTCCAAATCACAGTTGGAATGCAGACCGAGCGAGTAGAGCCTCACCAGGGAAGGAATCGACTCGGAGTATCACACGTGTGATACCTCTATTGGTTATCCACCAGGACTAACTAGAGAGCTGTTTATTTTTTTTGCCAGAAATACTATAAACCGCGGAATTATGCAAAAACACTATTCACTGAAATTTTTCGCTTAATCAAATTCACTAATAAACCAAATCTGAAATACCGCGAAAATTCGGTAAAACACTATTCACCGATCGAAAAACCGTAAACAGAGAAAGAGAGAAATTTCAATTAACGAAGTAATCGGATTAACACGTGAATTAGTGAGTTTTATCTTTCACCTATGCCCCTCTATTTATAGGCATTTGAGGAGGTTCGCAAAAGACCGAAATACCCCTCAAGTTGCCAAAATTACCAAAATGCCCTTTTGGCATTCAAATTTGATTTTGCAACTTCATATTGGTTAGATTAGTTTAATGGATTCTAAACCCATTAACCCAAACCCATTATGAATAGTAAATATCCAAATCAAATATGTATAATTGTCATGTACAATTATATTCGTTTACGGTTTTCGTTTGGTAATTTTTATACGACATGTCAAACATGTTTATAAACTAACCTGTGTTTCTGTTTGTCATTCTAAATGACGCACAATTAATTATAATTAATTATACCAAATATAACTAATTATAACCATTAGTTTTTGCTTTGTCATTTTTTAATGACAAGTATAATTTAATTATAACACGTATAATTAATTATAACCATCTTAATATTGATCATAACCAATTTATAATCAATCACAATAAGATTCTCCGATTAACTCCTATATGGTGTGACCCAATAGGATCTGTGTTATGTTGGTAAACAGAGTTAAAACTGTTTTAACTTCTATAATCATAGGAGGCATCTGGCAGTATACACTATGACCATCCAATTACACAGATGATGATGTACTGTACATTATCACGATCCAGTAAACAATTTACTTGTGTCAGTTCTTCTGTCTCATAGCTATCAGATCAGTTTCAAGGTAGATGTGTGTCATCCTTGCTAACTGTATCTTTTCTTGATCTTGAGTAGATTATCAAATATAATTACTCTTGTAATTATACCGCATGCAGATAATCTAACCCTATCAAGGGGCCCAGTGATGCTATAGCTCGTATAGAGATACGAGGGACAAATAGTATTCTTGGCAGACTATCACTTCCTCAGCTAAGCTATACATATGGAAATGCAACCGTTATGACTTCTTTTTACGGACAGCGTTAGATAACACTCACACATACATATTTCTTAGTGGGAACGATAAATACCTCATACTGTAGGACTTGACACTGAATGAAAACATAAATGACACGAACACAATTCTATTTAATGTTTCATTCGGGGTCTGTCAAATACCATGTTCCTAGAACATGTATCTATGTGATTAAAATGACATCTCGTGTCAGGTGGTTTGTAAAACTTAACCATCTTTTAATCAACATACTAACCTTATTGCGGTAATTAGTGTTCCTGCTAATTACCTTGGTCAGTGACTTTTAAGAGTATATATCATCTATATTATGGAGTTTCACAATTTCAGTCATGAACTCGAAATGATCCATAAATTCAATAATACTCAAGGCAACAAAATGATAAACATTCAATTAATGAACAAAGCTTTATGATAATTTATCGTATTATTGACTTCTAGATTATTACACTAACAAGACGGTGGGGAGTACGAGCTGAGCCTGCAGCGGGTGCAGATGCTGTGGATCCGAGTGGAGCGGGCACGTCCTCGGTGGATCCGACTGGAGAGGGCCCGTCGTCGTATGATGATACGACTGGCAGGGGTTTTGAGGATCTGACTGGAGCGGATCCGTCGTCTCAGGCCGATTTTCCAGATGGTGTGCATGATCCTAACACATTTAGTCCTCTTCTATGGACCTATCATGTTAAGCACCGCGTCTCATTGGCATCTGTTGAGGTACGTGATTTTTATACTTAAAAATGACATCTGTTGAGTTACTAAAAAATGGCACGATTTTGAGTCTGACAAATTGATAATAAATACAGGATGATGTCATGCTTACGGTGAGGCACCGCAGGTCTGAGATTTCGTTCGTTCCCCATAAATAAATGCAGCGATACATCTTGAACCTCGGGTTGTATCAGCTTGCCACCATGCCGCAGAGTAAGATCGATGTGTCTCTGATGCATGGTCTAGCAGAGAGATGGCGACCTGAGACTCATACATTTCATATCCCGATCGGGGAGATGACAGTCACCCTTGGTGATGTGAGCGCCTTATGGGGTTTACGTATCGATGGCGACCCCATAGGTGGCATCTCAGACCATCCAGAGCTGCAGAGGATGATACCGGAGTTGTTAGGGTGTGATCCGAAGACTCTGCAGAAGAAATATAAGAAGAAGAAGGGGGAGGAGGAGGAGTTGTACAGTACATGCAACAGTCACAGTAAATTAGCTATAGTAAATTTGCAACAGTAATGACTAATTATTATAATTAAAAAATAATGACTAATTATTATAATTAAAAAAAATACCTATTCACTGAGCTCCTCGCCTCGAGAGAAGTTCTCAAATCGCGTTGGCAGAGGTAGAAAACGAAGTGTATAAATGAGTTTACATATGGGGCGCCTGGGGGGGTGGCGCCTCACAGGCCCAGGGGCTGGCGCCTCACAAGAGGCATGGGCCGCCTGTGGGTCTGGCGCCTCATAGGGTTTTTGGGCGCCCCATTAGGCCTGTGAGGCGCATCTGTACCGTCCAGTTGCAAATGCTCATATCGGTCAGGGCATGTATAAAAAAAAAATTTAAACAGGGACATTTTTAAATTTTTTATTTTTTATGGGATATTAATAAAAATGACCGACTTAGGGGCCTACGGGCATATCTAAAAAAAAAGTATAAACTTTGGACATATTTAAGATCTTCTATGGCTATTTTCATGCGACTCTGTGAAAACTGAAACAAAAAAGAAATAATTGATTCGATTGGTATCATTGAATCCAATCCAAATTTTTGAATCGGAAACATTGAATCCAATCTTTCTATCTATAATCCATCTAACAACTATAGTACTCTTTCTATATCCATCTCTAATTTTTTTATTAATTTATGTGAATAAAATATCCCTTTCTACTTCCCAACACTCTGGGGAGTTACAAAAAAAAAATTAACGGATCGAGACTATTGAGTCTGATCCATTAGCATATTGATTTTCTATGGCATCAAATTCTTTGTATCTGTAGTTTTTTTCAAAAAAAGAAAAAGAATTAGAATCGTTCAAATTACTTTTTTCTATTTCCGTACATCCTATTTTAATAATTTCTATATTTCTAACTATGCTAGAATCAAAATAATTTTTCTATTTCGGTACATTTTATTTTAATAATTTGTATAGATATCCAAGGCAGCAAAATTTGGGCCTTTGACCAAAATTTGATGGGTGCGCTGTAGTTGGTGATTTTACCGCTTGAAAGGGAAACTTACCATTAATATATGCTATCTCAGTTCGCTACGGTTTGTGAAGTAGGACTAGGAGTTTAATGACACTCTTTTATTCATTTATCTGATTTATATGGTATCTAAAAATACGAATAAGAGTAAGATATTTTTTTGTTAATTTATTAAGTATGAATAAGAATAACAATTTTTTTTGTTATCTTACCTGTTTTTGTATAAGATAATTTTTAAAAATAAAATTATCTATATCTATATCTATATATATATATAAGGAGGGTTCAAATGCACTCAAATTTTTGTACATTCAAATGCACTCTATCTTTCAAATCATTTTTTTTCCGTTTTCAAAGTCCGAATATTCAATCCAAACCGTTAGATGCGATCTATATATTAAGATGTGCTTGGAGACCAAATTTTACATTTTTTTGAATTTTTTTACTATTTATTAAGTCACTTTGAAAATCGCTGATTTTACATTTTCTGGACCATTGGATCAGCGATTTTCAAAGTGGCTTAATAAATAGTAAAAAAATTCCAAAAAATGTAAAATTTGGTCTCCAAGCACATCTTAATATATAGATCGCATCTAATGGTTCAGATTGACTATTCGGACTTTAAAAACAGAGAAAAAGGATAGAGTGCATTTGGGTGCATTTGGGTGCATTTGAACCCTCCTCTATATATATATATATATAGGTATATATTTGTACGTAGATGATATATGATACAATAAAGTTTTGTATTTTACTAAATTTTTTTAATACAAATTAGTTGTATTCATTATTATATTTTTTTTCTTTTTTTAAAAATTATTTTATTGAAAACATAAATCGAAATGTCAATGACACTTTTTTGTCCGTTTATCCGATCCGTACTGTATTCGAAAAAATGGGTAAGGATAAAGATGTTGTTATCATAATAGATACATATATGAAATGCCTCCACCCAATCCGTATTGTACCGTTGACACCTCTAAGTAGGACCCTATAAAATCTAAGTTAATTCACAATCTACTGTTTCTTCTCCTCAGCTTGTGCCTTTTCTTTTTCTCATTCATCAAGAAAAGCCTGATGTTTTTTTTTTTTCTGGTGGTTGAAATATTGCCACCTAATCTTTGTTTCCTCCATGTGTAGCCGATTTTGACACGAAATTGTGACTTGAAAATACCATTAATTTTCTCATCAAGTCAGTGAGAAAGTTCTTTATCCTAATTGGATCAAGATTCTTTTTGAAAATTCAAAACAGTCTCCTCTATAAATTCATGCCAAAGTTGAAAAATTTATTTAGACAAATGAGAAAATAAAACTAGTGTTTTAATTAACTAAGAGAGAATTCTGAGGTATAAAGAATGGAAGAGCAACCATTGCTAACACCATACCAGATGGGAAGATTCCAGCTTTCCCACAGGTCTCTGTTTTTTTTTTTTTTTTTTTTTTCGTCTCATTTATTTGAGCAATCATTTGTTCCTTTTCTGGCATGCTTAATCTAAGGATGTCAATGAAACCCTTTTCTCCATTTACCTGACCTATATCGTAATCAAATTTTTGGAGAATTTTTTTTTCCCCATTAGCTTATTGGGTTATCGGGTAAGGTTAAAGACTATTTTCTACCCATTACCCTATAAGTAAGCTTTTTATCGCTTTGATAAGATTAAAGACTATTTTGTACCCATTACTTGTTAGTCAACCTCTATATATAGCCTATTTCGTTAGCTTATCGGATATGTGTAAAGTTTTTTTTCGTGAGCTTAATGGGTGGGTATGGGTATGAAAATTCTCCACCTAATCCGTACCATACTAACACCTCTAGCTTAATCCATTTATGGATACTTCATTGTGTGAGTTCCTCCAGAACATTGAAGGTATATTTGCATTATATTGATAAGCAATAAGTTCATGAATACATAAATATAAACAAATTTCTGAATCTGTTTTCTTTTTCTTTTTTTTATAAAACCTAGGGTTGTATTAGCACCGTTGACACGGTGTAGATCATACAACAATGTGCCGCAACCACATGCAGCTCTCTACTATTCTCAAAGAACCACAAAAGGAGGCCTCCTCATTTCCGAAGGTACCGGTGTTTCAGAAACAGCCCAGGGGTAAAATTGGAATTTTACTACAATGCAACTATAATTATAATTGTTTTTCATAATTGAGTCCCTGTAACTTTAATCACTTGAATTTTTTTTAAAAAAGGTACCCAAGGACACCAGGAATTTGGACGAAGGAGCATGTGGAGGCGTGGAAGCCGATTGTCGATGCAGTTCATGCAAAGGGAGGCATCTTCTTTTGCCAGATCTGGCACTGTGGACGCGCCTCTGACTATAGTAGGTTTATATATTTTTTATGAGAAATGCGACAATATTTATTCAATGTTACCATTACTGAAGTTTATGTAAAAAATTTAATTCTGAAAATGTACAGGTTATCAACCAAACGGGCAAGCACCAGTATCAAGCACCGATAAGCGCATTACACTAGAAGTTGGGGAGGACAGGCAGCCGCTCAACTACCCAATTCCGAGGAAACTAGATACAGAGGAGATACCTCAGATTGTTAATGATTTTAGACTTGCCGCTCGAAATGCCATTGATGCTGGTAATTTTGGAGTCAAGATTATCATATTTTATATTAAAATTAATGTGTTTTGCAAATTGCTATTCTTTTTGTTTTTGTTGTTGTTGCTACTGGTATAAGTAGTTTTTAAGATTGTTAGTATAATTCATCTCTGATAAGACCAGCATTTTAATGGCTATGATTTCTGTTTCCTTTTTTTTAAAATTGTTCCATCCACAAAAAAAAAAGTAAGTTAGACATTTTCTTACTAATAATTTTAGTTTCTTTCAATTTATAGGTTTTGATGGCATAGAAGTTCATGCAGCCGGTGGATACTTAATCGAGCAGTTTCTCAAGGATGGAGTGAACGACCGCATTGACAAATTTGGCGGTAGCCTCGAAAATCGCACCCGATTTTGCTTAGAAATCATTCAAGCCATCATAGATGAAATCGGGGCTGATCGAGTCGGAGTGCGCCTTTCCCCCTACCTTGACATCTTGCAATGCTCTGACTCAAACCTTGATGCACTTGCTTTGTACATGGCCAAATCTCTGTCAAAATTAAACGTTGCATATCTCCATCCGGTCGAACCAGGAATGGTTGATGAGGATGGCAAGTTGAAGGTACCAGATGCACTTTTGTCAATGAGAAAAGCATTCAATGGCACCTTTATCGTGGCGGGGGGTTACGACAGAGAGGAAGGCAATAAGGTGATAGCAGAAGGATCCACTGATTTGGTAGCATTTGGTAGACATTTTTTGGCATATCCTGATCTGCCGAAGCGTTTCGAGTTGAATGCACCATTGAATAAGTATGATTGGAGTACTTTCTGTGTGCCAGATCCTGTTGTTGGGTACACTGATTACCCATTTCTTGATGCTTGAAATGGTTTTAATACTTTTTAAATTGAGATGCAAAAGCTAATTTTAGTATTTGTTGGAGAATTTATTTTTTCTTTAAAACACCAGAATAAAGGTTTTGATGTTGATGGTTGTTATACTATTTGCAACAGAGCTATTTTTGTATATTCATGGTATTTAATAAATCTACATTTTTTTTTCCCTTAGGATGGCATTCTGCTTACTATAATTATTTTTAAATACTTGGTTAAAATTTTCATTTTATGATTTGTTCCCTAGTTCAAGTTTTGCATACATATACAGTGCTTGATTGCCTATCAAAAAGTTTGTTCTTGCAAACACTACTTGTAGCAATTCATGAACTAAAATAATTAAGGTGACATACAATTTGAATTTAAAATGATAAAAGCATCTCATGAAAAATGCTTTATGTGCTTCTGATATAAGGCATGCATTTATGCATAACTTTATATGTACCTTTTAGTCCTTAATCATGGAATTCAGTACTGGATATTGGTAAATTCTGATCAGATGTAATTAGAATTTTGCAAGTACCAAACACCTGGATAAGTAATAACAAAAGCTATAAAACCTGCTGGTACACAATATACCAACTGAGAAATCACCAAAGACTTAGTATCTATGAACATCAAATCTGTGAGGTCAAATTACATGCGTCTCAAAACGATGTAGGGGGTGTCAGGTTTTTTTTTTTTTAATTAAAGGGCTCTGTATATTTTTTTGGGCCAAGGGGGGTCAGGGCCCAGGCTGGCCCAGGCGCTGGTTCCGCCTATAGCTGCACTACCATCTGATTTGACAAAAATGCTTAGTAGTGTACCAGTAACATTTGAATACTACTAATCTATAATCTATTATGATATTATCAAATACTTGGTACAGTACTCTCCAGTATGAATTTCATTCAATCCGTTTAGAAGTACATTTCGAAGCACCCAAAAAAAAAAAAAAAAGCATGACCTGACGGTCTGATTACTCAAATTAGTATGATTTTGGTCACGATTTATTGACCTGCTTTGTACCTTATTATAAAACTAAAACGCCTAAAAATGCGAAGAGTCGGTATTCAGTGACAACAGCTTAGGCCCAAAATAACCACCCGAAGGCCCAATTACCCACCTTTTGATACAACTAACACACATATTTCTGTTTACATCCGGACTGTATGCTCAGAACCCGGACCAAATACCAACCCAGCTCGAGGGGAATGCACGGTGCTTCTTTAATTTTCGTGTGGTTTTTTATCGGACGGTTCAGATCGAAACATAAATATTTTGTTCCCTTCAAACCAGGGTCCAGGCTTGAAAAATAATTTATTATTGGGCTTTGGCACAAAATAATCACTAGCAGCCCAGTTAAAAAACCTTCACCTCTTGATACAACGAACTAGCACTCATTCTAGTATCTTAGCAGCGAAAAGAGATCGCTTTGATAGGCATCCAATTAACCAAATTCAATCTCATACTCGATTAGAGACATCAAATCTGTATTAAGATTAATGCAAACTTTTTTGCACAAATATTAAAGCATTATACACAAATCTTAAAACAGATGGAATGACTCCGACCAGGCAACGGGCACCCTCCAGTTCCTCCTTGGCGGTGGTTACGGCGGTAATAATGGATTAATTTATAGATAATTATAATCAGTGGGGAAATTAATTTGTGCATAAGGTGGTAAATAAAAGGAGGCAACATAGAAAGGTAAAAGGTAATACCTTCACACATTTCATATAAGTGCAACTACAATATAAGATAACATAAATTGTGATAGAAAATCTCCTCTAGTAGTTTTATATATTAAATTAAATTCGGAAAAGCAACAGAAAGATTAAAAAATAAAATACAGAAGAAATAAAAGGAATATTGACACGCCATCAAATTTCGTGTTCACAGGAATTTCTTGGAATAGGTTATTCAGACGGTTCGTTTGTAATGACAATAAAATTTTAGAAAAACGAGAAAATTAATGGAGTTACTTTGAGAAGCTAATCTTGTAATTCCTGTGATAGATGTAATTGATTTCTTAATAAAAGAGAAAGTTGTAACATGGAAAGGACGAGAATAATTGCTTTCCACCTATATATTCTTAGTTCCTCATACATGTTGATCTTTTTTTATTTCTAAACTTAAACACTATTCAAAGTATCATACTTTGCGCATAATAGACTCTTGAGGGTTCACTCTTTGAATCTTCATAGTTTTAGTTTAATATGAATATTAGTACGGGATCATTGTTTCGAATGATGTAGATCGAGGAGCTTATCTTCTATACATATATATATGAGATTAACTAATATGCTTTCGGTAGCACTTCGGCCGAAGTGCTATCGATCCAAATTTCAAAAACACAAATTCGAAACTTTGAATTAAGTAGCTCATTAAATTGATTATATATTGAACTTGTAGAATATCAATTTTTACTAAGTAGCTCATTAGATGGCAAAAAATAACCTAAAAATAAAATAAAATTGCCAACATTTTAGGTCATTTTTTTACCATCTTTCATAAATCATAAAAAATAGTAATTTTTTTTTCAAAACTAGTAAAAATTGGTATTCTACAAGTTCAATATATAACCAATTTATTGAGCTACTTAGTTCGAAGTTTCAAATTCAATTATTTGAAATTTAGATCAGTAGCACATGCATCGGCTGAAGTGCTACCGAAAGAATATTAGTCAATCTCTCTCTTTATATATATAACCACACACACTCTTCCACCCCCTTCGCGAGCAACCATCTCCTTCCTCTCTCTCCTCTCCTTAGAACAAACCTCTTTGTGACTTTGTCCTAAAAGAGCAAAAGTACTGGGTGAGTCTCTGGAGGTTTGAACCTCTCGTCCTAAGAGATTGATATGAGTTTATAGATCAATACTGAAAATAATCCTTGAAAAACTGAAATAAAAGCCCAACGAATTGTTGGCCCATGGACTATTCTCTGACCCAAAATAGAAATCGATTGAAGCAGCAAAGCTTGTTAATTGTGTTCATAGTTGTGTAAGCTCTTTTTTTTTTTTTTTTTGAGAGAGAGAGAGAGAAAGCTAGAAGTCAAATTTTAATTTCAATATCTATTTCAGCAACAGATTTAGAATTTTTATCGGAAGGATAAGAAAATAGCGAATCAGGTTTTAATTCATTTACTAATTAGATACTAGATAAAAAAAAGCAATGATCTAATTTATGATTTCCAATATTTGATCTCTAATTTTCAATGCTTTAACATCTAATTCTAAATCAATCATAATTCAAGAAATTTATTCTAATTTTAATTTTAAATTTAACACAAATTACAAATTAGAATTCCAAACAGGGACAAATAAAATTCCAAGACGAGGGAAAAACGAAGTTGGTCCGAACCTATAAATCTCCATAAATAATAAAAATCCAGTTATAATTAAGTTTAAACATTAGTTTATGACATACTTATAATAAAGGCTGGTTCTTGTGCATAGTTATAAACTTATAATAAAGGTCTAGAGTTTAAAATATAAACATTAATTTATGACATAATTCGTCCCATTTTTTCTGGTAAAATATTCCTCCCATTTTAATGTATATATGTAGACTATATAATTTATATACATAAAAAATAATGACATCATAAAATAAAGAAGTAGAGAGGGAGAGCGGGGGGGTGTACGGAAGAATTAAATCTGTCATAAAATAAGTCACTAAACAAGCAATTAATATATGAGGAGGGATCGGATGACATCGTTTTTTGATGACATCGGATGACATCGTTCATTTTCAAAGTTCAAACAGTCGATCCAAACCGTTCAACTTGATGAATATGTTAAAATGTCCTTGCAGATCAAATTTTATATTTTTCTGAATTTTTTTACTATTTATTAAGATGGGTACAAAAATTCAACGGTCTGAATATAGCGATTTTGTTAAATACTTAATAAATAGTAAAAAAATTCCAAAAAATGTAAAATTTGATCTGCAAGCACATTTTAATATATCCATTATGTTGAACGGTTTGGATCAACTATTTGGACTTTAAAAACTTTGAAAATGCACAATGTCATCCAATGTCACCAAAAAACGATGTCATCCGATCCCTCCTCTTAATATATATTGTCCAAATTATCAACAAACAACAAATAATTAATTCATGTCCCTTTTTCTGATAAACTTGAATAATATTATAATAGAATAAATAAATAGCAAGTTCCATAACTTTGCTACAGTCAAATAAGCGCCACTAAAATGGGAAAAAAAAATTGAAAAGAGAAGAGAGAGAGACATATAGCATAGCATCCATCCAGTTTTGGCACTATTGGCCAATTTGGCTACTATAATTAAGAAAGTACCAATAAATAAAATTTCCATTTCTTCTCGCTGGCTTACACTTGTGTCCTTGGAACTTGACAGTCAAAATTAAAGCGCACCAATTCTCCGACAAATTGAAGTGAAGCATTTCTTTCTCAATTCCCAAACAATGAGTACTGTTTGTATAGGCTTTTTAAAAGGTTCAACCAATAGTCTCTTCCAAAAGAAAAAAGAAAGGCAAAAGGACAAGTTTAAACCAATTAGAGGTAGCATCAAAATAAATGAAGAACAACAAATTAATGAACCAAATAAATTAAGAACAAGAACGGACAAGTTGAAACCAATTAGTGGGTTGTATCAGAAATGGGAAAAAGGGACAATTTGAACCAATTAGAGGTTGTATCAGAAATGGGAAAAAAGAAGGGACAATTTGAACCAATTAGAGATTGTATCAGAAATGGAAAAGAAAATGGGACAATTTGAAACCAATTAGAGGATTGTATCATACAGTGTACTTAGAAAAATAAGATATATAAGAAACGAAAGGCACATATTTTTTTCTCCTAAAACATGTACTGTCCAATCAAGATTCACCAAATGAGTTGTATCAACAAACTCACTTTGGCTTCATCAGAAGAAAAAAAAAAACATGCACCAACATTTCTCTCCATGTGACAAAGCAAACAATATTTGTGATCGACAAATCTTATTATGCATATATATTTATAGATAAAATTTGAATCCTTGACTTCCATTTTCCTTTTAAAAAAAATATTGTATTGTCTGCAGTAACTCAAATTTTTAGTTACTTTAGAAAGAATATGAACCATCTGATATGCATTAGCATGATATTTCACCTTCTGATCGGACGGTCTCTAACCCATGATCCTCCAGTTGCCTTTTACTTTATGAAATTAAGAAACAATTTTACAACCAATGAAATTCAAACAACCCCCTCCCACCCACCCCCACAACAATAAAAAAAGAAAAAAGAAAAACTGAATATACTCCCTCCCTCTAATCTCTATGTGAGATACTGCAATACATCGTATCAGATGCTTTTATTTTATAAAACCTTCTATTCCCGTTGTCCATATTAATTATATCCTATGTCAAACAACTACCCTATATATTGTATATAAAAATTTTAGATGATAAAAGACTGTTCTGGGAAATTTTTGTATGCATCCAACACAAAATTCTGAATCAAAATTATATATAAAGTAACTAGTTTTATTTGTTGAGATGAATGTTTGGAACTTATTTATTTGTTGACAGCTCTTTTAGAACTTATTCATGGTTTAGTTGTATGTTTAGAACTTATTTATGATCTCTTGAGATGTATGTTTTGATTACAACATAATAAACTACATAAAAAACATAAATTACTATAATCCAGATACAACACAAAAAACTACAACATAAAATATTACAATCAAGTCTAACATAAAATACTACGATAGTACTACAATACAATCTAGACTATGGCTTAGGAGTAGTTGAATTTTCTCCCTTCCTCTCCGAAGCCCTGTCGCTGCACACACTCCCACGTAGTGAAATGAGCGTCATTCACCAGATCTGCATTCTTGTCAATACATTTGGGATGAACATACAGCTATGTCACAATTAAGACAAAAGAACATATCCACCATATCTTCATTCACCTGATATAAACTACACTCTCCCCATCTAGTTGGAGAGTCCCTGTCTTCGAAGTCATCGTCTAGGATTTATCTAATATGCATGCGGATCAACAATGCTCATGTATTCTTCAACATCTTCAGGTGAAAACAAACGTTGCAAATGTCTCACCGAGAGGGCTTTACCCGTCCAAAAAATGTTAATGACTGATCTTTTTTCATCACGTGTGGTTTCACTTGTTCCTCTTTCTTTTTTTTAACTTTGGGATACATGGTAAGAACTAGGGTTTAAAATGAAATTGATGGATTAGACAATTGGTATTAATTCTAAACAATTCCTAACAATTTCTAACAATTAAAAAGTTTCTAAAAACATAATTAAAAAAATTAACATGCAGTTGCCAAAAAATTGTCCGAAATCGTTTTTCTCTTCTTTCCCTTCTTCTCTTTCTCTTTCTCTTTCTCTGGAGTAAGAATGAATTTTGAGCAGGCGGAAGAGAGAAATATGCCTTATATAGGGGTTTTATACCAAACCGCCCACTCATGGGGCTGTTTGGTATTGAGACTTGACCGTCCAAATGTGGGGCAGTCTGGTGCTGAGAGTAGACCGCCCAAACATGGAGCGGTCAGGACATTTTAAAAATAAAAATTGTTTGCGAGGACAGATTTGCTATTTTTTCTCAGGGTATTAATAAAAATCACGGCAATTTCAATTCAAAATGATAAAAGCATCTCCTGAAAAATGCTTTATGTGCTTTCTTTTGGAGCTAAAGACAAATTTAGTTGCTAATAGTGTCATTGGAGATTATGTTTAGTGATTAGAGCATTATTCTTCGTATCTAATTTTGATATAACACCTAGCTTCAAAAAAAAATATTGATATTGTATTGGTCTGATATTAGTTTAGCTACTGGAAATAATCCTTCAAAAACTGCAACAACAGAAAAACCCAACAAATTGTTGGCCCGTGGACTATTCTATGACAAAAGGGCCTAAAAAGAAAATTAGAAATCGATTGTAGCAGCAAAGTTTGTTAATTGTGTCCCATTTTACTCTAAATGTAGACTATGTAAATTCTACACAAAAAATAACATCACAAAATAACAAAATAGAGAGGGAGATCACGGAGTGTGTGTGCGTGAGCGTGTTTACGGAATTAGATTTAAATCAGTGTCATAAAATATGTATTTTCAAATGATCAAGAAACAAAAACTGCCATCTCAAACAGCAATTTCTCAGAAGATACTTCTATTTTTTAAAGCAAAGACTAATCATAACCTTCAATAAGATTAGAATTAAAAAAGGTTTCAGAGATTTGCTACAGTCAAGCGCCACTAAAATGGGAAAGGAAATTTGAAAAGAAAAGAGAGACATACAGCATCCATCCATTTATGGTACTACTGGTATTGGCAAATTTAGCCACTCCAGGCTAAGTACCAACAAATGAAATTGCCCGTTTCGCCTCTTTCTAGGTAGCCTACGCTTGTGTCCTTGGAACTTTACATTCAAAATTAGCCGAAATTTTTATTAATAGTAAATAGAAAACAAAAAAAAATTAATAATTGGAAAAAGATATGAACAAATTTTTAAAATAGAAAGGCATGTACCCAATATGACCACCTGCCAGAATGCCATACCATATGTAGGCCCTCACCAGGGAAAAAAAATAGCCCTAGAGTGGAGGCCCTGAATAATTTTTTTTTTTTTTTTTTTTTTTTTTTTTTTAGATTTGTGGTTTGGACTTATGTGATGTTATGTTCATGTATATTAGGTTATATTATGTTGTGATATGGTCATGTACTTTGAACTTGTTATGTTATTTTTATGTAATTTGTATTTTTTATTTTATTTTATGCTTGCAACTTATAATTCAGATCACATATTATGTCATTGTATTCTTTTTTTTTCTTTTATGTTATGGTATTTTGTATGTGATGTTATGCTATGTTTAAATTCAGGAGGCAACAACTAATTTTAGTTTGTATGGCATTCCTTGGAGCATTTTTTTTTTCGAGCGAGGGCCTCGGCGGAATGTCATACTGGCTATGTCTTTCTATTTTTTTAAATTTTTTCCATATTTTTCCCCATTTAAAATTTTTCCTTTTTCTATTTACTATTAATAAAAATTTCGACCAAATTAAAGCGCACCAATTTTCCGACAAATTGAAGTGAAGCATTTCTTTCTCAATTCCCAAGCAATGAGTACTATTTATATAGGCTATTTTAAAATGTTCAATCAGTAGTCTCTTCGAAATGAAAAAATAAAAAAAATAAAAAAGCAAAAGGACAAATTTAAACCAATTAGAGGTAGTATCAAATGAAATGAATAACATCAAAGGACAATGCAATGAGTGAATCAACGTAAATGAAGAAGAACAAAGAACAATTTTGAAACCAATTAGAGGTTGTATGACTTATCAGAAATAAAAACAATAATAGAATAATATTTGAAACCAATTAGAGGATGGTATCATATTAGTCCTTTTATGCTCCAAAATTGGAACAAAAAAATCATGTCCCTAGCTAAATCCTTGGGTATCTAGTTAAAATAGGGAAGAAATTAGAAATTTAAAATTGGGAGCTGAATAATTTTAGTGTATTGTAATTTTATTTTATAAAGAAACTTAAAAATGATTGATGCTCGTAAAAATTACAAAGTTTAATAAAATAAAATTATAAGTTTCAATTTATAAGGAAACCTTTGCTCTCTTTTGTTCTCACTACCATCTGGCTTTGGGTTCAAACCTGAATAATCAATACATGCATCAATTTAATAAACACAATCCAAGAGAAAAGATATAGATCCATCGTATGCATCCTACGTACAGTTCATGTAATTAACTACTTTATATGCATACATATATACATAACTAACTAACTAACTAACTACTTTATATGTACATACATATAAAACACAACCCTTCTATATATATATAGAGAGATATAGAGAGAGGAAAATGCCAATATGCTACGCGTAGCATAGAGCACCATTGAAAAAAATAGAATCAGGATCGGTTATATACGGATATCAGTATCGGTTCACAACCGATCCTGATCAGGGCGATACAGATACCAAACAAATCTGTATCAGTTGTTACAACCGATCCTAATAGTTACTATCTGGATCGGTTGTACTGTACAACCGATACAGATGTATATTGTAAATTAGATTTTTTTTAAAATTCAGAAAACAATTATCAGGATCGGTTGTACAGTAGAACCGATCCAGATGTATATTTTAAATTAGATTTTTTTTTAAATTCAGAAAATAACTATCAGGATCGGTTCTTACGTAAGAACCGATCCTGATACTTTATTGAATTTTTAAAAAATATTTTTTATTAAATGGTCAGCTTCCATATTTATTTAGCTGACCAAAATTTCAATTTATCATAAATCCTAGATTATCAATAAAACACATCCTAAATTAATTATCAATAAAATACATCCTAAATTAATTATATATCATACACATCCTAACTTATTACAAAAAATTCATGTTCATATATGCATGCAAATTCGGATAAAACACCATAAATTGTTGTACTTATTCTCGGCTTAATTTCTTTCAGCAAAAATTAGGCCCACATTTGGTGAAAGTCGGCCAAGCGTTGTACCGTATATTTAGCGGGAATATCCTGCATTTTTAGAATTTGTGAAGAGCATATATATACAATTAAATTGTGTATTTTATTATATTTGAAGCAACAATGCTTATTTTTGAAAAATTTATAAATGCATATATATCTTTAATTGCGGAAAAACATCGAGACAGTGCTTTATTATGTCTTGCATGAGCAACATGGTATAATATGCACATTTCCAGCCGACTGGTTGTTGTGGGCACTATATAACAAGTTTCAAAAAAATAAAATGTTTATATTACGAGCATACAAATGGCTTATATGTATATTCACAAATGTGTGCATCTAGGTCATTATAATCATATCGCAATAGAAACTATTACCTTGCAATTGTTACGAACCGTTAAAGAAGCACCCATTTCCCTCATGAAGACGCTGTTGAAATATGAAAACATTGAACAATCAGTACTTACGAGACATTTTTGAAATGATAATATAATAATAAAATCATTAGTATTCTAAACAAACGTAAAATTTAGGAAAGACACTTACTCCTCGATAGCAGCACTGATCATCAGCATTCTTTTACACTTCTTATCGGAATCGTACACGTACAATGCATGTTCTCTTGGCATAAGCACAGCCAATATCCAATGATTTCTGCATGTTAGGTTTGTAGCATGTCATATTATTCAATTTATATGAATTGAAAGAAATATAATAAAATTAGAATATATATATATAACACTAACATCTTATGGTATGGTATGAAGATTAATCTCTTGTCCCGATTTTCTCGGAGTGCTTTCCCTATGTATTGAAGAACACGTCCACATATATACCCAAGCTTGAAATAGAAAATGTATAAAAACCTAAAAGAGAGATTTAGGGTTTATAAAATGAGCCGAATTAATGGTGCTCCATCTAACATCAAACTTGAGAAAAAAAATGATCGATCAATTAATGAACCTGACAAAAGAAGGGAGATAGCTGATTAATGCCGTCAAAGATAGATGCTGCGCTAAGTAATGGAGGCGAGGTCTGAGGAAGAAAGAAAGGCGATTTTGTGATGAATCGGACTTAGCAATGCCTTTAAATGAACTATCAAGATCGGTTTATAAGATAAGAACCGATGCTGATACTATCAAGATCGGTTCCTATATTAGAACTGATCCTAATAATAACTATCAAGATCGGTTCTAAGCTAGAAATCGATCTTGATAGTATCAGGATCGGTTCTAATATAGGAACCGATCTTGATAGTGCATGACCTGTGATTTTATTAGTTTTTAGTATCGGTTTTAGTGTTAAAACCGATCCAGATAGGTATTAGTATCGGTTGGTTAGTACAGCCGATCCAGATAGACCGATTCTGATTCCATTTTTTCCACTAGTGGAGGGCCAGCCTCCGTGCAATGGTTCAATATTTGAGTTTTCAAAATCATAACGGTCAATCCGTACCGTTCAACATAATCTCCATAAGAATATGTACGTGCAAACCAAATTTTACAATTTTTCAGAATTTTTTTACTATTTTTTTTAGATAGATAGAAAATCACTTAATCTGAAAATGAGTTGTACCAACATGATTCACCATGATCTCCATGCTCATAATATTTTCACCAAATGAATTGTACCAACAAACACACTTAATTTGGCATCAGAAGAAAACAAAAATGTACCAACATCTCTCTCATATGACAAAGCAAACAATTATTTGTGATTGACAAATCTTATTATGCATATATATATAGATAAAAATTGAATCCTTGACCTCCATTTTTCTTTTAAAAAAAAAATTAACAATTGAGAGTTGTTAAAAAAAATTTCTTATTGTCTGCAGTAACTCAAATTTATAGTTATTCCAGAAAGAATATGAAATATCTGATATGCATTAGCATGATATTTCACCTTCTGGTCGGACGGTCTCTAACCCATGCTCCTCCAGTTGCCTTTTACTCCATGAAATTAAGAAACAATTTTACAACCAATAAAATTCAAACACCCCCTTCCCCCCCACCGCCACAACAATAAAAAAGAAAAAGAAAACTGAATACACTCCCTCCCTCTAATCTCTATGTGAGATATTGCAATACATCGTATCAGATGCTTTTATTTTTAAAAGCCTTCTATTCCCGTTGTCCATATTAATTATATCCTGTGTCAAACGACTACACTATTGTGAATAAAAATTTTACATGATGAAAGACTGTTCTGGGAGATTTTTGTATGCATCCAACATTGCAAAATTCTGAATCAAAATTATATATAAAGTAAGTAGTTTTGTGCCGTTACGTACACAGGGACATGTTATAAGAGAAAAAAAAAATTCTAAATCAAAACTATATATAAAGTAACTAGTTTTGTGTCTGTGCGTTGCAACGGGATATATTATAAGAGAAAAAAATTATGAATCAAAACTATATATAAAGTAACTATAGTTTTGTGCCCGTGCATTGCAACGGAACATATTATAAGAGAAAATAATTATGAATCAAAACTATATATAAAGTAACTAGTTTCGTGCCAGTGCATTGCGACGGGGACATATTATAAGAGAAAAAAGTTCATAATCAAAATTATATATAAAGTAACTAGTTCCGTGCTCATGCATTACAATGGGGACATTATAAGAGATCACAAATTTTGAATCAAGACTATATATAAACTAACTAGTTTCATGCTCATGCCTTGCATGGGAAAATATTATAAGAGAAAAAAATCTTATACAAAATGACATATTTTCATACAAAAATATACCAATGAAAATAATTATTATTCAACAATAAAAAAATAGACCTACATATTATCATACAAATGTAAATCCTATTCTTTAATGACATACCTATGAGATTTATTTTTCCTGATACATAACAATTCTTTTTTTGTTATGTTGCTTAACGAAAAAATAAGAGAAAATAAAAATCATCAATTAGTTGTATTATTTGTTGTTTTCATGTTGTGACAACAACAAAATAACACCTTTTGTTGTCATATTATGACTCTTGTTATTGTTAATTTCTTATAACGGTTATCCTCATCTCTCCAAAATTTATATGCATTAATGTACGTAAAATAAATAATAGAAATGAGATCATATTTATTTAAAATAGATAATAGAATCATATTTATATAAATGAGATTATTAAATGACAAATAACATTTTTTATATAATATAAAAAAATATATAAAGAAATGAAAACATAATCAATCAATTTAATATAAATGATATTTCAAAAATGAAAAGAAATGAAATAAAAAGAAGGAAACTAAATAAGCTTGGAGCAAGTACTTATTTGGAGATATTGTATTTTTTTTTGTGGCCTTTCACATGAGATGGGAACAACATTCTCTATTTTTGTATATAATTTATGAGCATTCTCTATTTATATTCTAAAAATTTAATGCATTTATTTTCCTATTTCCTTTTGTTAAGTTATTTTCTTTTGTGGGTTTTTCATGAGATGGGCAATGCTCCAATGCAAATCCGACCCGGTAACAATATAGCAATCCATTTGTTCCTGCCTATGACTAGCTACAAGCTACGTGGGGTCTCATGCAATTATTTATGGATAGTATCTCTACTTATTAGCCAATGAGGCAATGATGTGAGAATAGAACCTCTTTGTGAAATTGTCCAGATTAATTTATTGAACGGTGCAAAACCTAGTCAGTACAGATAAACATATTTTATAAAATCAAATTTAGTTGCAGTGAGAGAATATATTCAAGGACATGCCAGCTATTTTTTAATTCTCAATACTTGAACTTGAATTTGTTGGATAGTGGAGACAATGTTGCAATCAGACACTCTTGTACAAAATAATCATAGTCAAACAATTAATTTTCATGCATACTAATTAACTAGAGTCTTTATATATATATATATGATGTTTTATGGTACAGATGTGCTATATTTTTAACTGTTGAAAATCAACACTATATATTGGATCATGTAACATTGATGTAGTCTATATAATTATTAAAGCACATATATTACTTAATATATATTAATATTTACAATATAGAATTACAAGTTCAATGTTTTCAAATTTGGAATTAAAATGTTTGCTTGTGATTGAAAGTAAAGAGCTTCTATTCTATACATTTCTATGGATTTACTGGCAAAAAAGTAACATATATAAAGGCTTTAATCAGGATCTATCCTTAACTAATATTTTCAAAACAAAACTTAACTGATTCGACCCACTGATTTGTTAATTTGTCTTTCTGAGATTATAAAATATAATCAAAACTTTTGCATAGCATCTATCAAAATTCACACTGACCTATTCAATAATGCACACGATATATAAGACCGAACTTATAATAAATAAATTAGAAATTTTCTTATTAAAATTTGACTCAGATAAAATATTAAAAAAAAATCTTATATGAAAGCTTAATAAAAAGAAAATTCAGAAGTCAATTTACACTTCATTCTCTATAGCTGACCTGTGTCTCTAATTAATTAATGCATGGAAAGAAAATTAATAATAAGACATGTTTAAACCTGCGCTCCTTTTTTTAAGGGTTACTTGTATTTATCTTTCTTTACTTTTTTTTTATCAAACTGATAAATTAAAGCAGTTTTTGCCAATTCAATAACAAAAACATTTAAATTAACTAAACTAGAGATTAACCTGAGTCCAATTTTTTTTTTAATGTAACCGTTCGGTCGGATCCGGTTTTAATAACATTGAGCGTATTACAATTAAGAATGTGAATGATATCTTTTTAATAACATGTATAGTAATCGATAATTAAGATGAATAACGGTAAAAATATTTTTGTTAGTTTATAGGATAAAGATAATAAGAAAAAAATTGCTAGCTTATCTAATACATGTATAAGAACTATTTCATATCCACTATATATATTCTATAATAAACTTCTATTTATAAATTTAACTATATAATAGTATTATTATGACGTTATTGTATTATATATAAAATTTTATATAGTTTTAATTAATTAGTAATTTATGATCAGATTTATATATACAATGTTATTTATAACATTAATAATTTATATTATGTTAAACACATAAGACTAATATTATAACTTTTGCATATTTTATTATATTATGTACACAATATGTTTAAAGTAATATATTATTGGATTGATGTACCTTTTGTTAGATTATATAAATTAATTTATTTTATAATTATAATATTTTTTTTGTTATCCGTTAATATTATTGGATAAAACTAAGATGTTGATAAAGGAAATACTTAAAGGAAATAAATATATATATATATATATATATAATACCTCCGTGAAGTAATAATTAATTAGTCATCCTATAAAATATCACCATATATATGCAATGTAATGATAAGATGGGAATTTGCATTGTATAAACAAAGAATCATCTACTTAATCATCAATTATTTTACTTACGTAAAAAAATATATTTAATTAAGGTGGAACATAATATTACAAGAAAAATAATTTTTTTTATAATAAGTTATAGTCCAAATATAAAAATATAGTTTTTCTTAGAAGCTAGGACAGAATTAACTAGTGTCCTAGACTCCTAGTCTAGATGGGTTCCTACTGTTCATACCAGTAAAAAGAGTGAGTATTGTCTCATGTACCTCATTTTGTAAGGTTACTTTCAGCCAAATATCAGTAAAAAATTCAGAGACCTGATTGAAATTTATAAGGCCGCTTTAAAATTAGTGTTGAGTTATAACAAATTGTTCGAATAGTTCTCATTTTAAAATTAGTGAGAATGATCACACGATGAGGTACTTCACGGGATCTGAATTCGGTGAGAATGATCAATATCTCACTATAGTTCACATGATCACTTTACAATTAGTGTTGAGTTATAACGAACTGTTTGGATCATTCTCAATTTAAAATTAGTGAGAATGATCACACAATGAGGTACTTCACTGGATCTGAACTCGGAGAGAATGATCAATATCTCACTAGAATTCACAGGATCACTTTAAAATTAGTGTTGAGTTATAACGAACTGTTCGAATAGTTCTCATTTAAAATTAGTGAGAATGATTACACAATGAGGTACTTCACTGGATTTGAACTCGGTGAGAATGATCAATATCTCACTATAATTCACATGATTACTTTAAAATTAGTGTTAAGTTATAATGAATTGTTCGAATTATTCTCATTTTAAAATTAGTGAGAATTATATATCATACGATGAGGTACCTCACTGTATTTGAACTCGGTGAGAATGATCAATATTTAACTTGAATTCATAAGATGCTCACTTTAAAATTAGTGTTGAGTTATAACGAACTGAATCATTCTCATTTTAAAATTAGTGAAAATAATTACACAATGAGGTACCTCACTAGATCTCAACTCGTTGAGAACAAAGACGACCAATACCAGCCGGACACATAGGTCATATGCTAAGGAACAGTAGCAAGGCTTCAAGCATATTTAAAGCGTATGCAAATCAGAGTAACATCACCTCAAATGATTTATAGATGTACTATTATTCTTGAACAACTAACTAGATACATTCAATATTCTAATTAACATATTTACAAAAAAAAAAAAAAAAAAAAAAAACAAAAAGATAAGAGACAACATTACATGCATGATTGCAACTTGCAATCTTGTATATGACAATCATAAATTTTGGATGGAGTATTGGAGGCTGTCTGGTATCATTGTATTAATATAACATCATCCTTATCAACAACACCACCTTTAATTCTTATTAAAGAAAAAAAAAATGACAACACTACGTACTTTTTAAAGCTTTAATTGTTAATCAACCATTCTAGTAGCAATCAAAAGAAGCACACAAATTTAAATCAGGGTTAATAATTATAAGTACAACCTTAGTAATATTAATTTATGTGTCACTCTTGAATGCCGATATGCAGAGGCAGAGCTAAGATTTTTAGTAAGTGGGGACAAAATTTTAGAGTGAGACGTAATTTTATAATTGTTTTTAATATTAAGCTCTGTACTATCCTGATATTTCGATATATGGTTATGTATATCGCCATATCGATATCCGTACTTCTATTGTGTTGAAAATTATTGTATTGTTATATCTGTATTGTATTTGATACAATATCCATATCCATATCCATGCAATAAAGATATTAAGTATATCTTTATAATTTTTTTGAGAAAAATATAGCAATAGAAACATATTTTGGGGATAAAATTTTAGGATTTGTCATAATTTTATAATTTTTTAACTTTAAAATATATCTTTTTTATATTTCTGAACTTTTTTTTTACTCTCCACCACTGCCGACTTGAAATACCAAATAAATATGCATATATCAACTTAAACATAGAAATCTGATAACAATAATTTTAAGAAAAGTTTGCTTCGGACTTGCTCACGAATATATTGTCAATCCGCACTATTACCATCCTTTTATGAGTAATAATCTCAATTTTCTCATTGATTTTGATTGAAAGATGAAATTTTGTATTGAATATCAACTTTCTGATAAAAAATTTCTGATTCCATGTATCTTTTTTATGTTTGTTTACATGTAGAGGTCTAAATTAGACGTACACGTATTTGACACACATACTCGCTACATTCAAATTGTATCATTTTTATAATTTGTCCTGATTTCTTTTTATTTTTTAGATGTCTTTTGAGTAATTTATAGATTAATTGATAATTGATTGGTCATGTATTTATTTCTTTCTATTTTTTATATCTTTTAAGAAATGTTATTTTTCAGTTAACATGTTATTTTGTATGAGATTTATTTATGAAAATATGTTAAAAATATCTAAAAATATATATATATCATTTAAGAATTATTTGTCATTTAATTAGACTATATTTTTCTATGAAAATATGTCATTTTGTATGAGATTTTTTTTTATTCTCTTATAATATGTTTCCATTGCAACACACGGATACAATACTAGTTATATATATAAAGTACGAAATTACATAAAATTAATTCACATTTGTCAGAAATTTATAGTATTTACACATTACACAAGCAACGAACAAAAACATTCCTCTTAAATAAAAAATAAACGAGAAAATGAGATAAAAATCTTGTTGCATGCATGTCAAACCATTATTAGCAGACGACACAAACGGTGAGAAAAATCTTTTCTCCAAATTATTAGGATTATGTACCAAAGAAGAGATTTGGTCATTGGAATATTACTTTATATTGTGATTACATAGATATTGAATTGCCTACATTGGCACTAACCTTGCCTATGATTGGTTAATTTAATTAATAGGGAATCTGACGTAGATAAATGTAATGTTCTTTTCTGTTATTATATATAATTTAGCAATATGATAACCACTACTTGAATATTGTTATTATATCCTTAATGGAAACCAGGAAAAGTGTTTGTGTTTTTTGCAATTAAATAGGGGTAGTTGATCAATTTGAATTATAAATACTTAAAAAAAAAAAGATAATTTTTCAAAGTCTTTAGATCGACATGTTACATCACTTGTCATCATTTATCTGATCTTATTAATTTCTCTTCATTTATGATGATCAGAGACTTATGTATTTTTATGCTTCTTTTCTAATGCAAAGGAGAATGTGTTTGAAGTGCCTAAGGTGCAAATGAACTCTTAAACTTAAGTAATATAATATTTTGTGCGCTTCTTTCAAGAATTTTAGTATCTAGAAATACATATTTATTTGTATATAAAATTTATTGAATTAAATAATTTTATAAAATTGACTTCTTGATACTTATTATTTTCTTCAATAAAAGTTTTCTTGTGAAGTCATAAAATATTTAAAAAATATGCATTTCAGTTAAAAGTAAATTTATTACTAATATATTAATTAATACACATAGTTAACAAATCACCATAAATAAAATCTCAAAAATTATGAAATTAATTCTTGAGAGATAAAATTGAGGAGGGATAATTTTGGATATAGTATGAGTTTTCTCTCCTTTTTGAAATATCTCAGATTTTTGTACTATTATTCTTCTTCCAAAGGGACTTTACCGGTTCCAAGTTCCAACTTCCAAAATTTACCCTTTTTCTATTCATAAAAAAAAGTGCCGCAACTGATCGCTAGGGAGGAGAGAAGAAAAGTGCCGAATTTTTTTATTAATATTCTAATAACAAATGAAATTAATGAATATGCCGTCGATTTTTTTTTTATATAAATGTCCTAACCGCCTAGCTAGGGGCCAATCATCTCTCAACACCAAACCACCCTTCCAATGGAGCGGTCAACTTTTTTTTTTTAGAGAATAATTAGAGAGCAAAAAAGAGAATAATTATATTATTTTATTATTGTCAACATATACCATTTACTTGAATAATCAAACGCACAAAATAAATAGTAAATGCATTTTAAATTAATTATATAAGTAATTCTTGATTAATCTCTTAGGCTTTTGAAAAAAAAACTAATATCAATCGTTGCATGTTTACCGTTGATATAAAACTTAAACTGAATTTTTAAGGCACTAAACGATGTTTTTTTTTTTTTTGCAATGTTGATTCCCTCAAGTCCCGAGGGTGATACGCCAGGGAAGTTCCCGGCCGTCTCATCCCCCCTTTCCAAATTGATATGCATAAATCCGACTTTCCTAGCCAAAGTTATGGTTATTTAAAGTTTAAAAAAAAAACGATGCTTCCGTGCAAAAACACTGATAATGCACCGATGTTTTATGTCCAGCTTAACGATGACATAAGTGCATTGATGTTTCATTCTCAGAACATCAATGACGCACCCATGTTCTCTAAACGGCCATAACTTTATTATTGCTAAAACATCGATGACGCACTAATGCTTTCTCAAAGACCATAACTTTAAAATGCATTTACTATTTATTGCGTGCATTTGCTTATTTTTATGGATTACGGTTTCATTTATTATTAAAAAATCATTGAAATTATCTATGATTGATCAATATATGTCCTTTACACTATAATTATTTTCTTTCTCAAAATTCAAAACCATCTCCTATTAGATTTTACAATCTTGTTCTAAACATTTTTGTTGATATTTTCCATGAATTTTGGTTATATTTATGATTGAGTAAGGTTACCATACATTACAATGCATAGGCATTTTTGTACATTGAACTATAAATTATCGGATTCAAAGTCCAAATAACCGATCCAAACTGTTCATCTTGTTTTCCATATTAATATGTGTTTGGAGACCAAATTTTACATTTTTTTTGGAAAATTATTTACTATTTTTTAGATTTATTGAAAATTGTTGTTTTCCAAACAAATCTGGACCATAAAAAACAACGATTTTCAATAAATCTAAAAAAATAGTAAATAATTTTCAAAAAAAATATAAAATTGAGTCTCCAAACACATATTAATATGGAGAATAAGATAAATGGTTTGGATCGGTTATTTGGACTTTGAATCCGGTGATTTATAGTCCAATGTACAAAAATGACTATGCATTGCAATGTATGGTAACTTTACTCTTTATGATTCAAAAATCATCAAAAGCATGAATTATGGCTATATTTATGATTCAAAAATCATCGAAAGCATCTTGTTTGCAATTAAAAAAAGTAATGGTTATATATATGATTTCAGAATCTTGTTCTAAAAATTATTTAAATGAAAATATTAAGATCTAAAAAAAAATGACATCATTGAGGCAATCTAACCATATTTCCTTGTATATATTTGAATAAAATAAATTATTAAGAATCAAGGTCAAGTCCTTAATTAGTGTTATCTTTAGACTTGTGATATCAAACTGACAAATCAAGTCAAAGTTATAAAAAGTTACGACATCACTTATCAATATATTAAATGTCTTATTTTTTAGCATACACTCTAAACAAGAAAACTAAAACTTCACAAAATTATTTAAATGAAAATATTAAAATATAAAAAAAAAAAAATTGACCGCTCCACTAGGGGGTGGTTTGGTGCATGCTGAGAGCTGGCCGCCTCCAGCAAGGCGACATTTGAAAAAAAGAAAGAAAAAGGAGGGCATATTTTTATTAATTTAATTTGTTTTTAGGGTACTAATAAAAAAATTAGGAGAAAGGGGTGTTTATACTCAATAAGAAAAGTGGTCTGGCAGATATTATATGCCTCTGTCTTTATGTATTTTGTGTTGAAGTTATAATTAAATTACTTGACTTTGCGCTTGCTACACGAACTGCTGCATAGTCGATGACCCAGATTATGAATTTCTATTAACAAAAAAATTCATAACTTTGTTAATCATGAATCTATATCTTCTCATATGAATATCGGATTAGGATATTTAATTTGTTTTCAATGGGCTCATATTAATTTTTTCAGCCCATTTATTGTTGCAGATATTTTTTGAAGAATTTCATGTATGCCCTTCAGAAACCTTGAAATTACATAGTCCCCCTTCTAAAATTCGTAATATCATATTTAACCCTAAAAAAAAAAAAAAAAAGCTCACAAATTTATCCAATATATTCCTTTTTCTATTAAAACGTACTCATTTAAAATTTATGAATTATATATTTTATCATTTATTAAAAATATATATATACAACATGTTTAACATAAATATTTAGTCTTCTAAATCACAAGTTTTGATGACAAATAATTTATTTTCTTACTTGTGACGTGAAAATATGAATATGTCTTGAACATTTTGTAAACTAAAAAAAGGATGAGCATTCATATGAAGTTGTACAAAGAAAGATCTATATAAATATTAATTTTCCTCTCCTATTGAGGATTCAAATTTTTTGTTGTTTTAATCAATCATGTTTTACAACAAAAATATATGGCAATTTTTATACATGTTTTGGCTATAATATATATCTCTGATTTTGATTGAGTTAGGTTGGATTCCAGGAACAATTCTTAGAACCTAAATATAATGATTTGACATTACGTTTGAAATAAATAATATATAATTCGAACAGGTGCACAGGGAATTGACAATATCCTCTTTCACTGCAAAGATATTGTCGTTTAACTAATAAAAATTAAAAAGGGATATTCTTAATGTAATTAATCTCGCTTTGTGATTCGTGTCAAGACATAACGAACAGTTCAGATCTTACCTGGCGATGTTAGGTACCTGATGAAATGATATGAATTCCTGTATATTGACCCAGTAATTAATCGACTCTCATTTAGAGGTGGAAACAGATCGGATATTATCCATTTGTATTCAGATACGAAAATTAGAAATTGATATCCAATATTGAGATATTTGTGCGGAGACAGATATATATGGTTTTAAAGTTTCATTGTTTGTATTCAATCGAATAGTAGATATATATTATATAATTTTAATATATGTTATGTAAAGTATATGTATATATCTACGGATATTCGATCCGTATCTGTGTCTATCAAATATATGATATCTATCTATATCCACTAGACATATCAAACCACTAGAATTTTCAAAAAAAAAAAAGAAAAAAGAGCAAATATATGAGGGGCATTCGATCTGATCTCGGCAAAAACTTTAACCCAATCAAATGGCCCTGAATTTTCACAAGAGTTTGTGCTTTATAGATTATAGATTTACAAAATGACATTGATTCTCATGCATTCAATATTAAATGTTACATGTGAGATGATTTTGCGGTTTTTGGTAAATAGAATAGGGTGACGAAATTTTCAGAATAGAACATAATATATAGTATAATTATTTTAAATATAAACATGACAAAAGAAATTCATTCGAAAAAAAAAATTAAGCCAATTAGCTAGCATAGGCAAGTGTCTTCTTCTGAATTCATGTGGCTTAATTCATCACCGAAGAAGTAATTATCAAAAGAAAGTTGTAATGGGTAGAAAGCAAATAATTTGAATAACATGGGTAAATATCCGAATATCTTCAATTTGCAAAGTTTTAATTGATACATATCCAATTTCTTCAAAAAATAAAACAAAACATAGTACTGATAAGGGATAAAATTAAATATTCAACTTCTCTATCCATCCTAAGTTCATTTCTTTTGGAATCCTAATTATATAAATAACTTATTTTCTAGTACTACATGCAGGACATACTAGGTTGGTGTGCAAATATATATATTACAATATAGACAGATGATATTTTTTTCTGCCACCATAGAACATCCCTGAACATTCCTAAACCTTCCAATTCAGTTTCCTACAAATTGTAATTTGATAAAAGAGGGTTCAAATGGCTTTATTATCATGACTTCCATTTTTTTTAATTTTTATATTACAATTTTGTTAAAACTTATATGTCAAAAATATAACCATTATATGTGAGCTATATTATTTTCTTTGTATATATGCATATACAAAATTATATTTTGTTTTTTATAAGATTCATCAGAGTATTTTAGCAAGATTTTGATAACAATAAAAAATAATTGGAATGTCGTAATATTATACATGTGCATAAATAAAATTATATATATCATATCTAACAGTTTTGTTTTATAATTTAACTTTAAATTTTACAATTATTAAAGATTTAAAGGAGACGAAGGGATAAGAACGTTTGAATATCCAAATAAGTAAATATATATTTCTCTAAGCATATATTCTCACAATATTGGCTAATTGTCAAGTTGAAAAATAAATTATAAAACGAATAAAATGATTATAGAACTTAATAATACCAATAAAAATTGAGACTATTGACTAAACTTAGGAACAAAGATGATAGTATTTTCAACCAATTTCCTCCCTTTCTTTTCTCACTCTTTAGAAAAGCATCCCATGAGATAAAAGATGAAGCAAAAAGCTGGGAAAATGAAACAAAAATATACCAAAAAAATTAGTTAGTACCTGGCTAACACCCCTCATTCCCATTGGCCAAGAATAAAGCACACTAAAAAGTGTTCTTAGCAATGTCCCATGAGCTTATGCTCCTTGTCTTTACATTATAATAACATTATTATAATAATGCAAGAATTGAACTTAGTGGAATCACATCAAACTTTATGCTTCAAACCACTAGCACCTAAGAGGCATCCCACAATGTGATGTCTCTTCACGTCTATGTGCACCAGGTGGCATCCTCTCCTACACCTAACGGCGCAGCAATTCATTTCCATGATAAAAGGATATAAAAGAAAAATTCCTACAAAAGTTGAGGGATTTTCTGCTTTGCAACTCTGTTTGCATTATGATGTGGAGGATATATATATATACTCTGTTTGCATTATGATGTGGAGGATATATATATATATATATATATATATATATGGATAGTTTTCATGTGTGTAGTTTCATGGGCAAAACTAGAAAATTGTGACTGTTGGTGCCGAGTAAGTTATGATAGTGTGATTTTAATTTTATAAGAGGGATAAATTAAAAAGTATAAGTACTTCTAAAAAAACCAAAACATAAAGGGTAAAGCTGCTAATTGTTAATTCATAGGGATAGCTTAGGCTGTGCTTCAGACGGAGGGACGCGAAAGAAAAGAAAGGGAGAATCACTGTACGAGGGCTAGACGCTCATCACAAACCGGCTCTGCCCGACGATTTTCTTTGCTCCAGAAGAGAGGAACCGGGGAGGGAGCAGAGATGGAGCACTGTTAAGAGGGAAGAAAAGCTTCGCGTGGTGTTGATTTTGGACAAGTTCTGTCACTCCCGATTTGAAGTGTAAAATCACTGTTCGGAGGCTGCCTCACCCTCCGATCTCTCCCCTTTTTCTTCCCTTTAATGAGGAGTTTACCCCTCCGTTCTGGAGAACAGTCTTAGTCACCTCTAATTAAGCTTTAAATATGCTCATGTAACCTTTAGGTTCTATCAAATATGAAGTGTAAAATTATAAGTATATTCTATATGACAAAAAATTAAAATGTTTGAAAATCGTGACAATGTATTCAACAGTTATAAAATCAAAAAAATAAAATTATAAATATATATTCTATAATTTAGAGAACTCATACATGGTCACTTTTGATTGGGTTTACTTTTAAAGTCTTTTAATTAACAACCTCTTAAGCTAATTATTCTCCTAATTATATTATGATCCTTATGCCTATAATTTTGAAATGATTCTTCCCAATAAAAAAGCTATGGAAAAGAGGAGATAAGGACCCAAAAAAAGCTCCATAAAATGTCTAAATCAAGGGATCGATGCAGTGTTCCTATTGGATGCACATAGAAAGGTAAACCGTTGTTGGTAAGATATATAGCGCATATCATAACTCAATTAAAAATTCGATAAAATTCACATTAATTTATTTATATGTGAGTGACTTGCACAACTGAATTAGGAAGAAGGCATGCTGTAGAACGCATATATCATAATTCAATTAAAAATTCGACGAAATTCACATTAATTTATATATATGAGAATGACTTGTATGAATTTATTTAATTATTTGTTAAATCCTTAATTCTAAAGAGGATATCATGTATTATTACTTAGCCGCTAAAAATTCAATAAATAATGTTAAAAAAAAATGAAATACTAAATATATTGTGAGTTGTTATTACATGCATCTATATATCATACATATCAAAAGGAACTTAATTAATATTGCTCAAGTATATATGTGAATTAAGTTAAATATATAATGCTCTTAATTTCTATTTGCATAATACAAAATTGTAATATGTTTATTCATGCATACAAGTACTTGTCATAGAAAATAATCTAACAATAGAAGATTCTGAATCATCCAAGAAATTCTACCTATCTAAAAAATAGTAAAATAAAAAATGAACTTTTTAAAATCAGAGACATGAACGTAAACTAAGAATTAACTCTTACTACATAAATCACCATAATTTTAGTTACATAATTAATAATATATATATATATATGGGCTACAGTGAGTTGCGAAGTAAAACGCGTTTCTACTTCACGCCGTATTTTTATTTTGAAAGTCCAAACGACTGATCCGAACCGTTAGATGTTTAATCCATATTGAAATGTGCTTGGAGACCAAATTTTATATTTTTTGAAATTTTTTTACTATTTATTAAGCATTTTTGAAAATTGCTGTTTTGCTGTGAACAGTAAAAAACAGTAAAATTTTCTGGACCATCAGATCAGCGACTTTCAAAATTGCTTAATAAATAGTAAAACAATTCCAAAAAATGTAAAATTTGGTCTCCAAGCATATTTCAATATGGAGAACAAGATGAACGGTTCGGATCGACGTTTTGAACTTTAAAATCGCAAAATATGAGCGTGAAGTAAAATAGTCGCTTTACTTCGCAACTCACCGTAGCCCATCTCTCTCTCTCTCTCTATATATATATATATATATATATACCCACACACACACACATATAGTAGGGGCGGCAACGAATCAAACCGAATCGAACCTACCCTAGTTTGAGTTTGATTTGAATAAGATTCGAACCAAACTGGGTTTGCTTTGTTTCGAATCGAACTAATTTCAAATAGAATTAATTGCGAACTACATATTTTTCGAATCAAAGTCGAATCGAATTACGAACTAAATTTTTTTTTAGCAGCCCTAGTTATACCGGTAGTTTATACATTAATTTTCTTCTCGCGGGATAATTCACACGGCTTTCTTTTACCTTTCACAAATTCATACTAATGGATTATGGGCTAGTTTATTAGCTGTTAGCTACTATAATCCTGCTAACTGAGCATAGACAAGTGCAAAACTGATAGCTACTACATTAACTCTCATAATTGTCACTACGGTACTCAAAAAAGAGCTTCAATGTGACATCAAAGTATAAAATTAGTGTTTTTAAGTTGAAAAAATGTTCATGAAAAAATACATCACAACAAATAATCGTAAAAAGAGGATTAAGTACAAGAACTGAAATATGCAATAAAACAAGTAATCGTACAAGAACTGAGTATTTTGAGAGCCAGGAAGCGTCGGCTAGGTTAAATTATGACTCTCTATCTTGGGTTATAATTTTATCAGGTAAATGAACGGCCGATGTTATTATGAGATTCAAACCATAAAAGTTCGTGAATCCATTTTGATCGAACCAGACCTAGTTTGAATTTGGTTTGAATTAATTTCGAACCAAATCTAGTTTGGTTCGTTTCAATTCGAACTAATTTTTAATCGAATTAACTCAAATCAAACCCGAATCGAATCATGAACTACAAACTTTTTTGCCAGCCCTAACATATAGGCATGTGAATTCTGTACTCTTTATCTTCTTATGACCCAACCTATTGACAGTAGAGAAGGGGAGGTTTCACATGTAGCCCATCAATTAACCCTTGAAAAGGAGCAATGAGATGCATGCACGTGAAACTAAGACCAAATTAGTGGTCCACAATTGGACCTATATAGTGCAAAGGCTAGGATCTTGAACCTATTAATTTACCATTTTGTGGCATGATCTCCAAAAATTCCTTTACACCATGCATTTGAGTATCAGGAGGATGTGGTACCAAAATAATTGGCTCAATTGATGATCATTTTTTTTTTCTCAAAAGATATATATATATATATATATCGAGAGAGTGTGTGAAAGAGAGAAAGATGGGCTATCATGTTTTAGAAGTAATTAAATAGAGTGTTTTACTTTACACTCATATTTTCATTTTTAAAGTTCAAACAATCAATTTGAACTTCTCAACATGATCTTTATATCGTAATGTGTTTGGAGACCAAATTTTATATTTTTTGAAAAATATTTACTATTTGTTCAGAATTTTTGAAAATTAGTACTTTTGTGATCTTCAAAAATTTCTCAAAAAATAGTAAACAATTTCCAGAAAAAAGGTAAAAATGTGGTCTCCAAGCACATTACAATGTAAAGATCATGTTGAGAGGTTCAAATCGGCTGTTTGAATTTTGAAAATGGAGATATGAACGGAAAGTAAAACACAATCTTTAATTCCCAAAGCATGATAGCCCATCTCTTTTTATCTCTATAAGAGAGAGAGAGAGAAAAGGATTAGATTGGCAGCCACTGCCAACTTTTTCAAAAAGAGAGAAAAAGAGAGTGGCTAATATCAAAATGTTTGGTTTGGAGCCCATATGCTACCAATTGATTCTTTGATTTTTAATTCCAAACAGTCAATCCAAACTGTTAAATATGATTTCTATATTAATATTTTCTTGTAGACCAAATTTTACATTTTTTTTGAATTTTTTTAGTATTTATTAAGTTAGTTTTAGAATCGTTGATTTTAATAAACATTGAAAAACTTCTGGATCATTGAAAACATTAATTTTAAAATTGGTTTAATAAATAGTTAAAAAAATCAAAAATGTAAAATTTGGTATCCATGGACATTTTAATACATATTGAATGTTGAACGGTTTGAATCGACTGTTTGAACTTTAAAAATGTATAAACCGAGAAGTTTGTTCTAAGGTCTAAGAACAAATGTTTTGATATTAGTCATTCTCTCTTTTTGAAAATACTTGATAGAAGTTACCAAATCATTCTCTCTCTCTCTCTCTCTCTTTTTGAAATCCTGGCAGAGGCTGCCTAGGGTCTCTCTCTCTCTCTCTCTATCTCTCTCTCTCTCTCTCTATCTATCTATCTATCTATCTAACCAGGCTCAATTTAAAAACATCACTTCTTTAAAACAAATTAAAATTACCACATTTAACCTCTTTTTATCTGAAACAGACATTCTTATTTGAACCTTAATTTTAAGGCATCTATACTACAGAATTAAGCCTTCTTAATCTTTTGGATTAAAATTTAATCCTACTTTTCCAAAGAGATTTGCATGATGATCTTAGTAAAATTTTTAATATCATAATATTTTTCCAGCTTGAGCTCCCCTCTTTTCACGTTGAGGTGGACCCACCATGTGATTTCTCAAAATTAATATAGAACAAGTCAAGTTTTCTGTGACTCTTTCCTTCAGTAAATGGTGATTTTAGTTTAATATTTCATCCGATTTCTTTTGTATTATAACTCGCCATATAGGTCTACAAAGCTATGGCAGCTGATTTGTTAGATCAAACAATAAGATCGATATAAGCCATTGGATTTTGACAGTACACAAATCTTAATGCAATGCTACATCATGAGATCGATGTTCATGCTCTCTCTTGCCTCTGGAGCTTACACAAATATCAAGGAATATAGATTTTCACTAGAGAATACATAATAAGATCAAAATAGCTGAGATGAGGAATAGTAATACATATGTTGTGGTTTTCATGTTGTGGCGCAGATACTAAAAGAGTGAGTCCCACAAAAATATAATATATACAAATAGATTGGGGGTCCCATGCAGCCGACATTGACTAGCCAATGAATGCACTGAAAGAGAAGCTAGTGTATAGTATATATGCACCTAAGCTGCTTCATAGTTAAGCAAGGGGCTAGCTTGAGAGATGCAAAGAATAAGATTGGCATTACATGTAAGTATACTATTTTATAAAAAGATATTGCATTTGTTGTGAATACTTGATTACATACACAAGCAGTAAACTAATTATATCTAGCTTGATATTTAAAGGGAGCACATGTGTAACTAAGCCACCCATCAATACAACTTGGTAATTTTATCCTTTATATATTATATATATATATTTTTCAAATTCTATGAGTGTTTCTATGATTCAGTCCTCCTCATAAAATACTAAATGTGTGACGTAAATATGAACTTCCCTTTGTATATGTGGAAACTTGAATTTAAATTCCCTGTTGCCATACATTATACAATTTATTTACATTTAAGAGAGGGGCTATAACCTGAGAAATAAGAGGACACTCATCACACAGATGTACACTAACTAGCTTATTAAAAGATCTACATACTTAGTTGTATATGCAATGCTTAACTATACCTCATTACATACATGAGCAGTCAATATTATATCTTGCTTGAGATTTGAATAATGTATACAGTCAGGGCGCAGATTTAAAGGGAGCTCGCATAAATAGAAATTAAGTAATTTTATCCTTTATATTTTATAAAAAAATTTACATGTTATATGGTTCGGCCTTCCAGATAAAATGCTAAATGTATGACTATAGCATATAGAAACTCAAATTTGTGGCCGTAGAGACTTGAGTTCAAATCTCAATTGTCACACATTGTAAGCAAGGTGGGGCTAGCTTGAGAAATGATATTTTCATCACACTGAATTACACAAGTTTATACAAAGATCTGCATTTGTTGTATAAACTATACACAACACTTAACTATGTTTGATTCATACGTGAGCAGTCAACTAATTATATCAAGCTTGAGATTTGAATAATGTGCAGAACAACAATATATATATAACATTCATTTAACATATGAAAGAAACAACTAAAGTGAGATTTTTTATGTGGTCCTTGTTCTTGCAAGTTGCAAACTACATAGTCAGATTCTATTTGTTGGTAACAAGAGTTTGATGTGGTCCTTGTTTTATTCCTGGTTCCTGCTCAAGTTATTAAGGTTTCAAGGAGATAAATACGTATTAATTTAACTTTTATGTATATGAATTTTAATACCTTAACATGATTACATCTGTATTTAAAATGATCCCTATCGTTAGCTACCACGTGTCAGAAGCCCAAGCCCTTGAACTCCAAACAAATCTGCGGTCCCGGTGCAACACAAGTGATGCTAAATTAACTAAACATGTTGTATTGATGTGTAAAGAACAAGGAGCAAACATATTCTAGCCAATATATAGATTAGTGTTTCCTCAACAATATATAGATTAGTGTTTCCTCAACTTTAAATTACTTTTAAGAAAAGGTAGTGTTCCCCTTTCCTAGGCCATATAAATACACATGCATGCATTCATGAACTTTGCATTGTTGTGTGAGAAACACATATCAATATTAGCAAGTGCTAAGATTTAAGCAACAACCTTGAAGCTAGTTCAAACTAGTGGAAGGTTGTGTGCAAAGGAGGCGCAAAAATGGCCCGAGGAAAGGTGCAGATGAGACGGATAGAGAACCCGGTGCATAGGCAGGTTACTTTCTGCAAACGGCGCGCTGGCTTGTTCAAAAAGGCCAACGAGCTATCGGTGTTGTGCGATGCGCAGATAGGAATCATAATCTTCTCTTCACATGGCAAACTATATGAGCTTGTCTCTAATGGGTAAGAGAAGCCTCCATAAAATTTTCATAAACAAAGAAAAATTAGTGTCCATGTGAAAAATATATGTGGTTCTGAATTAATTACATATCTCTTTAAGCCTCCATATATGAAGAAGTAGTGTTTCTGGCCATTACTTTTCTCCTTACATAACATTTATCCAAATTCCTTTTCTCTTGAAAAATAGGATCTTTATATGTTGGTTTTCAAAATAGGATCTGTTTAATTAACACCCTTTTGTTCTTCCTCAATTCAAAAATCTGCATTAATTAATGCTACAATCTTAGAGCAGAAATTGCATATTTGACATGTTTCTATGTAATGTAAAATTCAGCTATCTAGTTGAATTAAACAAGTTGGAAAAAATATATTTTCTCATATATATAATGGCCTAAAATTGTATCTTCATCTATTGTATATAAATTAAATATGGAAGAACAATGGATGGTTTGCTTGATAAGTACAAGACTGCAAGTGGAGAAGCTCAAAGTGAACGAAGTGAGGCCAACCAACCACAGGTAAATACAATTTTTTATCTGTCGATTTTACCCCTACCCCCCTCCATTTTTTTCATAGTCTCTTTATTATGCTCTTTATAGGGAGTTTGGTATATATGCATTATGATTTGTTTAACTTTTATTAAACAGAATATATTGATATTTTATATAGGCTATAGCTTCATGCCTTATCCCATGTAGCCATGAACAAAAGGATAGTAATTGTAGTCAAACTTGACACTTTTTCTACAATTCCAATCTACTTTTCTCCAGAACAAACTTTTATTTTGTTTTTAATGAGAGGATAAGCTCACATTTTACTTCAGAATATTCTTGACTAATGCTTAAAAGTTAGAGAGAATAACCCTTTAAAGTGTTTGTCAACTTTTAACTTTTGCACTCTAATTAATTACCTGGCAGATGTCCAAACGTTTGCTTCATGTGATAGTAAAAAAAATTTTAGAAAAATAAAATTTATATACCAAGATTATCCCAAATTTAAAATTTAGGAATGATTTTTCTTGAAGGAATTTCACCTAGTAATACCAGCACAACTGTAAACGTGACTGAGAACCAATGTTTGGTATGTAGCAAATTAAAAGGCAATACTCACTGTGTGCAAAGTATAAGATTTAAAATTTGGCTAGAGAATTTCTTGTGGATATTAAATGTGTCAGATAGCTTGAATCTCAATCACTAATTCTAAGCTGCTAATTTTACTAGCAATTTCGTTATTTCGAAGAATGTAAACTATATTTTATGCAATTATATATGAATGACCCGCTAGTAATGCTAGGTGCTTGAGGATAACATGATCCCGCTCTATCGGCACACAAGCTAAAAAAAATTGTCCTGAATTTTTGTTAGCAGACATCTTCTTGAATATCATTATCATACAATGTTTTGAAATTTATTTTGGTTTATATTTCAGGATGCTGAGAGAGAAGCCATGATGCTTAAGCAAGAGATCAATCTGTTACAGAAAGGCCTGAGGTTATCTTTTTGCTATTATACACTAACAAAATGGTTTCTTAAATATAATAACAAAATGTCATTATGCTTAGGTATTACTATTAGTGGAGTAATTAAATATGCAATATTACACATGCTTAAGACCAAAGTTATAGTGTAACATATATCTTGTAAATTCATAATAATTGTTTATTTATTCTTGATGTTATACCCACAAAAGGGAGTAGAGTTTAATGATTTAAATTTTGGCATACACACAAAAAAAATCATAAATATAATCCGTATATGAATCTATCAGTAATTGGTATTGTATAAAATGTGTTATAGGTACATGTATGGTACCCAAACAACTGAACATATGGATCTGGAAGAACTACATGCCTTGGAGAGGTACCTAGAAATTTGGATGTGCAACATAAGATCAGCAAAGGTACACCATATTTATGTATTGATATCAGTGTATTCTATCTGCGATATGAGAAAATAGAATCTCGAATTAAATGCTGATCACAATTTAAACTTCTGTTTTCCAGATGCAAATGATGTTTCAAGAGATTGAATCACTGAAGAGCAAGGTTGGTTTCTGTTCCTATGTTTTTCAAAAAAAAGATTTTATAAGTAACAACTACCAGTAGTAATTTCTAAAATAAAAGGAAAATATATAATTCAGTTTATTTTGCTTATAATATGATGATTTGTCTCAATATCACTTACATTATGCTAATTCAAGTTATATATTAAAAAAAAAATCACTAAGAGGAACATAATTATTATTTATTTTTTCTCCTTCACCTACTAAGATAGTCATGGTATTACAGGAAGGCATACTGAAAGCAGCAAACATCTTACTCCAAGAGAAGGTACTTCACAATTCCTAACTAACAAATAAAATTACATCGACCAAAACCAAAATAAAAGGGGAAGTCAAAATCACAAAGAACATATATACAATTATAATTTTTTACTTTTTAAAAGATTTGTATCATAGTGTTTGTTTATAAAGTCTCATATTATATATGTTATTTGAAATTTGTAGCAGATAGTGGAGCAACAGAATGTACCGATAGACGTACCGCAGATAATTGTTGCAGATCAAAACGGGCATTTTGGAGCCCCGCATATTGCTGACATTGTTAACCCGCTAACTGTGTATTCTAACTATTCCTATTCTTATTCTGGTTTTAGGGGCTCAGAAATGGGTTATTCCTACTAATGCCAATAAAATAACCCCCTGGGGACATATGTTTAATAACAATAAATTAGAGGGGCCTAGGTGTAAAAAATGTCTGTTTCATGAATCCTGTTATAATCCCCTGGGGACATATGTTTCATGATCTCTTTTAATTTGCGAATCCTTTTCGAGCTTTTTTTTTTATTTTGTTCTTGTAACTTAAAACCAGATTATTTGTGCTATTATATATGTTTGATATATCATTCTTTGTTTTATTACTTGATCAGTTACTACATCTCTCTCTTTCTCTCTCTCTTTTGAAAGAAAAAAAAAAAAAGAACAGGAACAAGAAAAAGACAAGGACAAATGTTATCAGTTATCATCTCTCTCTCTCTCTTTTTATTTATTTTTATTTACATTGAACTAGTTATCAGATCATTTACTTTTTTAGTAAATAAAAAACTATAATAGTTGATTGATCAGGAATTTGAATTACCTATGAAGTAATGACTGTAAGTTTGATGTTATGTAGCTTTTTTGATAGATATTCATAGGAAAATGAGATGGTTATTCATTTGCTTGTATACTGTTGGGTTTGATTGGTATCAGCTTTACCAAATATTCCAACTTTGTAGGTTTCGTTCGAGTAATGAAATCGGTAGTGTTAAGTCACTTTTATCAAAATAAAAAAAAGAAAGTAACGACTGTAATGTGCAGTAACCTTATATTTTTCTTGCACCAAACTGTTATGCTGTATTGACATGGGCCTCCAAAAAGTTTGGTCTTCACTGCAAACTAAATAAAACGAATAAATCAATTCCATCATGACTTTTAGGCCCATCCAGATCAATATTAAATTAAACCAATATAAGCCTTCCTTTGAACACATTGACAACCAAACCCATTCATCCTCTTTATACAATTTTCACATTGAGAACTTGTTTTAAATACAAAATGCTGCAGATTTGTCTGATATAGAGGCTACTAATGGTCAATATTAGCAGAAAAATTTAGAGAAGTAACAACATCTCTTCCCCAACTTTTTCATCAGGAAACATGAAACAAAATATACAGGCTAAATTATCACATCTAAGTCAATGTAAAACTAAAACAACAAAGATTATTTTTCTTTTAAAGTAAAGTCACATTCAAGGAGGAAACCAACATTAGTCCCTATGTATCAGGCACAAACCAAAACCAGAGAACTTTAAAAAGAGTGAGATTCAAGTTCATCAGGCAACTGTTTTTACACAGACTCTCGATTTATTCAGGAGTAACGACACCAAAAAGAAAAAAGAAAACAAAAATTTAGGAACGAGAAACCCTGCAACTTGACTTCAATTGACTCGTTGAGTTGCAATTTCCCTTCAAGCCTTCTGGCTCCCTGTAGAAAGAATGCAGATTAAATCAACTTTTTAACAACTAAAATATAGCTTCAAAATCTGCAATTAATCAACTCCAGCAAATTTATGTACGTTTCTTTGTATGGTTCGGACGCATATTATTTAGATGGGGTACAAAAAAGTTCAAAGATCTTGGTTTCCTCTAGGGTGCAAAAAACATTTGCCTATTTCTTTGTTTCCTCTAGGGAGCCTATTTCGTGTTCACTCAAATTTTATGGGTTTAAGAATAAAACAGCCTTTGTTAAGATAGCTTTACAAAAATTAAAGCAAAACGCTCACAAGTTTTCAAAGCAGTTATTATAATACCAAGAATGAGTCTGTGGTACTATGCATAGCGCGGATAGGTCTGTACTATGGATCAATATGCATAACGCAGATTGGTCTGTACTATGGAGCAAAAGGATCAAATGAACTATTTGAACTTTGAAATATGGTATAATTGTCATTCTGCACTCCTTGCTCATATATCCTCGTTTAAGGAGAACACTTCATTTTTCCTTGCTAACAAACTATCGATAGTAAAGCAATGAACTTTCTCTTAATACAAAGGTAAGTCAGCAAATTACACCCAACCAGCAACAAATTCGCATCCCCTAATATATCTCAAATTATCCGAACAAAAATCTGAACCGTTCGCACAAATTTTAAAGCAACCCATTTTATGTTAATACTGCCCATGCAAAACTCAAGAGGATACAGACCCACCAGCAAAACAAAATAACATCAAGTAAAAATAAAAGCCAGATGATGTAGGCCTTTTGTATTAATCGAAACATCTAATAAGCAGCTCATGTGAACTTGGAATGAAATATCACAACTGCTGGACTTTGTTTTGCTTCAATTTGAATCCAGAGAAAACAATTTAAGAGTTGACATACTCCATTACTTTGGTGTCCAGTAAAAGACATGCACGCTATTAGGCGCAAATATAATATATATGTGGGTCTTATAGCAAAATTGAGTTAGAGAGAGAGAGAGAGGAGACCTAGGGTTTTGTCTTCCCACCAATAGAGAAAGCGAAGGTTGGCTTGTTGTTTGTCCATTTTGTATAACCCGTACCAGTGCTCTGCCACCTCTGACCCAAATACCGCTCCACAGACTGCCCCAAATCCCGTTGCCAACAAAACACCTTGCACAATTTAACATACAACAATTTTATCTAATATCATGAAAATAGTCGTCAGCAACAGTTTCCTATTCCCTTTTTTCTTGATAAAGATACTACTTTTGTTACATAATCTTAGCAAAAAAAATATATATTTGAGCGAAAATCAATTGGATTATATACAATTATGGTATATATATATATATACCATGTGGAGCCTTAGAGTATTTCATAGCAATGCCTCCCAAATGCCCAGCACCAATTGCAGCTCCACCTAGTGCAAATTTCCTCGATTCCCTCAAAGCCTTCAACTGCAGATTCAATTAATCCAGAAATTTATGTGAAATTAGTTCAGAAAAAGAACAAATTGAGAACTAAACTGGGGATACCTGAGGTCCGTAGACGGGATCGGAGGCGATGAACTCGTCGACGTCAGCATCGCTCCATTTGGGAAGAGGCTGATCGCGACCGTAGGTCTTCTTGAAGTAGTCTAGAAAGGAGAAGTTCTTCTTCCAGTGCTCCTTCACCTCCTCGAAGTACTCTAACGCCATCTCTGCTTTCCTCTTCTCTCGATCGATCTCTCTCTCTCAATTTGGGTATTTGGATTTTGTTTGCTTGCAGCGAGATTAAGAAATGGGAAAATTATACTGGGAACAAGGATTTCATGTCACCTAACGTAACGAAATATATAAGTTTAGATCTCGACCGTCCGATTAGTATCCACACGAATATTAAAGTTTCCTAGGGCGTTCCACCTTAGCCGGATTGACCCAGATTCTGATTGAATGATCCAGATCTAAAATAGGTGAGGTGTGAAAACCCAATTACCTCAGAGGAATGAACCAATAATAGTGGAAACAAGTATTTCATATCACCTAAGGTCACAGAATATTTCTGTTTAGAACTAAACTGTCCGATTAGAATCCGCACGAAGATTGAAGGGCCCGTATTTTGATCGGACAGTTCAGAAATATTCGGTTACCTCAGAGAATCAAACCAGTAGTTGAACTGAATAGTGGGAACTGAATAATGGGGCTCCACAAATTCATCTGTGGAATAATTTAGTGACCTAAATTATATGCAAGGCTGGATAACAAAACCTCGGATGGCCCATTGTTTTTGTGAGAATACATGTGCAGATTGAGAATGATGAGTACCCCAAGTTTACTACCGGTGCATGAGTGGTAAAACGGATATGGATAGGGGTGATTAATGAGCGAGCATGAGCGAGTTAGGGTATGCTCATGCTCGCTCATTAAGTAAATGAGCGAGTTGTTAATGAGCGAGTTTAAATGAGCGGATAAATGAGCGAGTTGTAAATGAGCGAGTTTTTAATGAGCGAGTTATGAGCGGTTCACGAGTTATGACTTATGACTCATAACAAAATTATATAGTGTGCTCACGCATAACAAAATTTGTTAAAAGTCATCATAACAAATTGTCATAATTTATTTAAAATAAAATATAATAAAAATTCAACAAAAATATAATTATATTACAAAAATAAAATAATCCAACATAAACTAACAACAGAAACTAATAAAAATTCAACAACTATCGTCTTGTCGATTTTGACGGTCCTACTTGTGACATACAGATAGATATTTCATTGTCACATACCTACAAATTTGTATTATGAAAGCAATAATGAAAATTCATCTTAAACAAGCAACAAGCAGTTGGAATTTTAAATTGCTAGTTTAGAATTAAACCTTCATCTTAAACAAGCAACCTTGGTTCTGCCGATTTACAAAAAAATGAATATGAAATCATGAATATTAGTATATTACACAAGATTAAATGTTATATTGTGCTCACTATATTACACAGGATTAAATATGAAATTATGCTCACTATCTATCAATTTTAATGAGGCAAGGTTGATGTTACACAGAATTACACATGATTAAATGTGGCAGGGATTAGATGTGGCAAATTCTTAATGAGCGAGTTATGAGCGAGTTGAGTCATGCTCATGCTCGCTCATTAAGTAAATGAGCGAGTTGTTAATGAGCGAGTTTAAATGAGCGGATAAATGAGCGAGTTTAAGCGAGCTTTTAATGAGCGAGTTATGAGCGGCTCACGAGTTATGAGCGATTTACTCACCCCTAGATATGGAGGCCGAATCAGTCCAAATTAAAATGTTAATAAATTAATTTTAATGTATTTATTTTGTATATAGTTTTTTTATCACTTGATTTTATACTAAATTAATTCAAATGTTTAAAATTTTCACATGTAGACACATCACTCGCAAGATAGGCGGATTTCAACGGTTCGGATTCGTTATTTAAAGCCGAATTATTCTCTGAGTGAGTCTATGGTACTATGCATATCACGGATTGGCACCGTTTAGGTCTAATTTATGTAACATGCATATTGGATGAAATTAGGTCTAATTTATGTAACCCGTGATATGCAAATCCTTGTGCGTTTAGACTAAACGGGTTGGCACCGTTTAGTCTATGGTACTATGCATATTACTTTCTGTAAGCATGATAAATTAGGTCTAATTTATGTAACAACTCGATACGATACAATACATTTTGGACACAGACATGGTACGGCTTTAGAAGTGTCTGTGCCACATAGGGTTTAATACAAGTGTCTATTGTGGAAACAGATCAAAAAGAAGGCAGCAATCCTCCTTAGGAGGTAGCCATCTTGAGACAGTTGAGGAGGAACCTTTTGTGGCTGCTTTCAAGATTCGGAGGGTGTCAGAGGAGGGCCCAACCCCCGAAACAGGTACCAACACCAACGCCCTGCCCCACCCTAAAAGATAAAATCTCCAAAAAGAATTTTAAATTCAATATAGTTTTATTTTTTATTCTTTCCCCAAGAAAACATAAATCAATGGCCAGTATCATCTAAATGATGTGGCATTGGCACATCTACATATACTCTGAATGAACTTACCTGATTGTGGCATATTTTTATAAACATACCATAGGCTTGTGTAAAAGTAGGATTGTTTCAGTACTCTCTAATTGAGAATATAGGCTGTATCCATTGTCTACTTTATTATTGTTGTCCTAAGAAAATGAAATTCTATGTCAGAGCCCTTAATGGAAACTGGGCCAACGCCAACTCAAACTCCTCTCCGAGGTACAAGCTCCGATGTTCCTGTAGACCCTATGACTCTGGCAATCAAATGGTAAGTAAAGCATTTCTTATTTGTAGCAAATTATGTCTTCCTTGTGAAAGCTTCATTCACACAGAATCACACCCTACAGATCTTCAACATGACACATCTTATCTTTGAAAGATAGGAATATAATGCTACTCTCTAAATAACAAGAATGAAGTAGTTGGGACATTTTTTCAGGTGAAATTGACAGTTAAATATGTGCATTGTTTGTTCATTATATATATATGTGTACGTTTGGATGACACAAGAATAGTGCTAACCCAGGAATAGCTATTATTCATAGCGAGCTGTTCTCACTATTTCACGTTTGGGTGAAAAAAAAGTTATTCTCAATACAAGGAATAGCTCAGGTTAGCTGCTATTCCTTAATGTTAGGTTAGCAGCTATTCCGAGCTATTCTTTGTTTCATCCAAACGCACATGGATCACAGAAAAGATTTGTATTATTCTATGAGTGAGTCTATGGTACTATGCATATCACGGGTTGGCACCGTGCTACGGCTCTATATTTGAGTTTTCAAATCCTAACGGTCGATCCGAACCGTTCATCTTGTTCTCCATATTAATATGTATTTGGAGACCAAATTTTACATTTTTTGAAAATTTTTTACTATTTTTTTAGATATTTAGAAAATCACTTGATCTGAAAATTCTGGACCATCCAAAAACAGTGATTTTCAATAAATCTAAAAAAATAGTAAAAAAATTTCAAAAAATGTAAAATTTGGTCTCCAAACACATATTAATATGGAGAACAAGATGAACGGTTCGGATCGACCGTTAGGATTTGAAAACTCAAATATAGAGCCGTAGCACGGTGCCAAATCGTAATATGCATAGTACCATAGACTCACTCATAGAATAATACAAATCTTTTCTGTGATCCATTCCGGATAAATTAAATGCCACTTCAGCACTTGAATAGTTAGTCCCACAACGGTAAAATAAGCAAGAGCCAAGAGTATACAAGCCTCCAATTAAATTTTACGTTGATTGTTGTTGACTTGTAGAGAATGGAGAGGAGAGAGTAGCTTTTATAAAATCAATAACCCACGTGATTCTTCTGAATAGTACATCCCATGTGAAGAGGGGAGAGAGAGTAGCATAAACATAGTACACAACTCACGTGAATGAGTTGTAGCATTTGAAGTTTGAAGAGGGGAATGGATCGAGTAATGTGTTTCGTTTTTCGTTTAGATTTGGATAGATCAGATATCCGCTCTATTTGTGGATTGAAAATCAAATTATCCGCCGGATAATTCGGCTCCATTTTTACCCCTAGGTCCACCGGTTGCAACATAAACATAGTACACAAGTAACACAACTCATGTGAAGCATTTGAAGTTTGAAGAGGGTTATGGATCGAGTAATGTGCTTCATTTAGATCCGGATAGATTGGATATCCGCTCCGTTTGTAGATTGAAAACCAAATCCGTTTGTAGATATAAAAAAAAAATATATATATATATATATAGAGAGAAAGATTGACTAATATGCTTTCGGTAGCATATGGGCCGAAGTGCTACCGGTCCAAATTTGAAATTTTAAAATCCAAAAAGTCGATCTGAACCGTTCATCTTGTTCTCCATATTAATATGTGCTTGGAGACCAAATTTTACATTTTTTTGAATTTTTTTACTATTTATTAAGCCACTTTGAAAATCGCTGATCCAACGGTAGCACTGTTTTGTTAAGCCACCGTTGGATCAGTGATTTTCAAAGTGACTTAATATATAGTAAAAAAATTCAGAAAAATATAAAATTTGGTCTCCAAGCACATATTAATATGGAGAACAAGATGAACGGTTCAGATCGACTTTTTGGATTTTGAAATTTCAAATTTGGACCGGTAACACTTTAGCCGAAGTGCTACCGAAAGCATATTAGTCAATCTCTCTATATATATAGAATTTGGCTAATATGCTATGGGTTGCATAGAGGCCTCCCATGCTACGGCTTAATATTCAACTTTTCAAAATCTTAATGGTCGATCCGAACCGTTCATCTTGTTCTCCATATTAATACGTGTTTGGAGACCAAATTTTACATTTTTTGGAAAAATTTTACTATTTTTTTAGATTTATTGAATATCCCTGTTTTTTATGGTCCAGATTTGTCTGAAAAAACAGCGATTTTCAATAAATCTAAAAAAATAGTAAAATTGAAACATGTAGTTATGATTCTAGATGTAGTTATAGCAGGAAAGAAATGGATTGGAATTTTTATATTAATTATAGTTATAATAACTAACAAATGACTATCAAAATTTAAAACAAGTAGAATTCTAGATGTGGTTTTATGAAATTTAGATGGATATTGTGTATTAAATTTATTACTATTTGGAAATTATAAATTAATTTGAACAGTTATTTTTTGAAATTAATTAATGGATGCTTAATTAAATTTTATTGCAACAATTTTAATATACAATATATCTAAAATAAAAATATTTATATATTTTTTTTAAACTTTTTTTAAGTAAAGGTTAGGGATCAAGGCATACCATACTCCTACAATGAGGAAAGTGTTAAAAAATAAAGATGAACAAGCATAAACAAAATAGAGAGGAAAAGATGGCAATCTCTTTATTCATACATTTCTCATGCATATGTGTACAATACAATATTACAAAGCCTCTATTTATAGGCTACAAATTGTAAATGAAAAACCATCTAAATAAATAGAGAAATAAATTTCAATAGTAGTGGCCATCAATTCCAATTGTAGTGCATGGAGTAGTGGGGATAGTGGAGAATGAATGTTGGGAGTTATGGACATCCACATTAATATTTTATTCATAACACTCCCCCTTGGATGTCCATTACATAAGAATATGTCTCATTAAAACCTTACTAGGAAAAACCCTATGGGATAAAAACCTAGTGAAGGAAAAAGAGTACAATATTCTTCTAAATACGCAACTACAGCCTTACCAGGAAAACTCAATGGGAAAAACCATGGTTAAGGAAAATATAGTGCATATGAACTCCCCCTCATGACGGCATCAGTCAAGATTTTTAATTCGGCGAACTCCAATATTACGAACTAGTTTTTCGAATATTGCAGTAGGGAGTGCCTTAGTAAAATATATTCTTTGAATAAGTCTGCTGGATTTTTTCACTTGAATGGATTTGCTGAACATTAATAACATTATTCTTTTGGAGATCATGTGTGAAAAATAATTTTGGTAAAATATATTTTGTTCTATCTCCTTTAATGTATCATTCATTTCATTGAGCAATACATATAATATTATATTCATATATGATCTTCGGGATCATTTCTCTAAAAGACAATCTACATGTCTGACGAATGTGTTGAATCACAGATCTTAACCAAACACATACTTGACTTGCTTTTGTGTATTGCTAAATTTTCTCATAGGTAGCGAAATATATGTCAATATCTTTGCGTGAGAGAAGAACTATATCTTGCTAATAAATTTACTATAAATGATATATCATGTATTGTATGCCCATCAAGATAAGTGCTCATATTGCACTAAGATATAGTACTTCATGACCAAATAGTTTTTCATCATTTTCTCGAGGTCTAAATGATCTTTATTCACATCTAATGATTTTACAACCATCAGAGTGCTTAATGAATGTTATTTATCCATAAAATTATTTCAGCACTCTTGCAATATAATTTTCTTGATGCATAAAAATATCATTTTTAAATGTTCAATTTGCAATCCAATGCAAAATTTTGTTCTTCCAAGATCTTTCATCCCAAATTCTTCCTTTAAATAATTTATTCTTTTGGAAGCTCTTCAGGAGTTCCAATGATACTTAGATCGTCAACATAAACTGCAATTATAACAAAATCATTTCTATATCTTTTTAAGAAAATACATGGACAAGTCGTATCATTCTTATATCCATGTTTCAATATATATTCACTTAAACGATTATAGCATATGCGTCCATATTGCTTTAATCGATATAAAAATTTATTCAATTTAACTGAATAATGTTCTCGAGAACCTAAATTACATGCTTCAGGCATCTTAAATCTTTCAGAGATTTTCATATAAATATCATTATCAAGCGAGCCATAGGCTGTAACAATATCCATTAGGTGCAAATTAAGTCATTCATAGACTGCCAGACTAATTATATATCAAAAAGTTGTTGCATCCACCACAGGTGAGTATATCTCAAAATTTCACCTTTCTCATTTTATTTTCTCATAAATATTCATTTATATCCTATAGGTTTTATACCTTGAGGTACAAGGACTACAGGTCCAAAAACTTTTCATTTTTCAAGAGAGTTTAACTCTACCTCAATTGCACCTTTCTATTTTGCCCAATAATTTCTTTGTCGACATTCTTTAATAGACTTCTAGTCATGATCCTCAATATTTATTATGTTTAGCGCTATATTATATACAAAAATATTATTGATATCAATTTCATCTCGGTTCCATCTTATTTCATTCATGATATAATTTATCGAGATCTCATTATTTTCATGAATTTCAGATATCTGAGTTTCTGCTGGAACTCCAATATTACTTATAATTTTATTCTCTTCTGGAGTTTTATCTGAAATTATCATATCCTCGACTTGACCATTTTCATTCTTTGCTCCTTTTCTTTTTCGAGGATTTTTATATTTTTAATCTTTGGAACCGATTGCTTTTCCACGCTTCATGCGTGTTATAATTAGTCTGTCCAACAGGGACACCGACTTTAATTGGAGAATTAGCAGCTGGTACATGTGATTTGGTCACGTTCTTTGAGTTTGTGAATGTGTCTGGCAATTGATTCACTAACCTTTGCAAATGAATTATCTTTTGAACATTTAGTTCACATTCTTTAGTACGAGGATCAAAATAAGACAATGATAATTCATACTAATATATTTTTTTCCAGCTAATATTTTTCTCCCCCTAAGGTTGGGAATTTTTATTCATCAAAATCACAACCGGCAAAATTAGCCATTAATTAATCTCCCATCAATGGTTCTAGATACTCTATTATATATGGATATTCAAATTCAATATAAATTCCCAACTTTCTTTGATATCCCATTTTAGTGCATTGTGGTGGAGCAATTATAACATATACCGCACATTCAAAAATTCTTATATGGAAAATATTAGGTATGTGACCAAAAACCAATTATAAGGGGAAGCTTTATAATAGCTAGTTGGCATGATGCGAATTAATTTTGTTGTATGTAAAATATCATATCTTCTTTTTATATACGAACATCTACAGAATGTTCAACATTAATTTCGATATTGTCTAGACGTATTTTCATAATTGAATAATCATAAAATTATGCTCTTTAATCAAATCTATTGAGCAAGTAATTTCGCAAACGCTAGATTGCGATTTGATAATAAACATACATGTGACCATCTTATTGATGCATCAATTAAAATCATAATATTTTCAAATGGTTCACATGTTGGATATAATATTCCACAAATATCACATTGTATACGTTCTAGAAATAAAACCAACACAAAAAAAATTCATCAGATTAAAGAATCTTCTAGTTCTTTGATGAATGTTCATAATAATTATCTATTATTTTTTGCATCACTATTGATCCGGAATGGTCCAACCGGTCATGCCAAACTATAAAAATATTCTTGTATGTAAACTTCTGGTTTACAATAACATGTGTTTCAATTGCACTAATATATGTGTAGTACAAGTCAGAGAAAAACATATGCAATTTATTTTCAATATGCATTGTTTTTCATATATTCAATATTTTTTTTCATTAGTTGTCTCAATATGATATCCATTTCGACGGATATTCTTAAAACTTAACAAATTCATTTGAGACTTACAAGAATATAATACTGTTAGTGTAATAATCTAGAAGTCAATAATACGATAATTGATAAAGCTTTGTTCATGAATTGGATGATTAATATCATTTTGTTGCCTTGAGTATTATTGCATTTATGGATCATTTCGAGTTCATGACTGAAATTGTGAAACTCCATAATATAGATGATATATACTCTTAAAAGGTCACTGGCCAAGGTAATTAGCAGGAACACTAATTACCGCTGTAAGGTTAGTATGTGGATTAAATGATGGTCAAGTTTTACAGACCATAGACAAAGAGTTGTCATTTTAATCACATAGATATATGTTCCAGGAACATGATATCTGACAGACCCCGAATGAAACATTATACGGAATTGTGTTCGTGTCATTAATGTTTTCATTCAGTGTTAAGTTCTAAAGTATGAGGTATTCATCTTTCCTACTAAGAAATGTATATGTGTGATTGTTATCAAACGATGTCGGTAAAATACAGTTATAACGGTAGCTCTTCGGTATACATGGCTTAGCTGAGGTAGTGATGGTTTACCAAAAGTACTATTGTCCCTCGTATCTCTATACGAGCTATAGCATCACTGGGCCCCTTGCTAATTCACTTGTACCGGTTTCGTGTCGAAACGGATCGGTATTTTCTCTCTTTCTCGGTTTCTCTCCCAAATAGTGTTTCGGTTGAGAAAAGAAAGTTATACGTACTTGACGTATAATCTTGCGGGTTGTTGTGGAGTATATTTACGGGATTGATGAATAGTGTTTTACCGAATTTAGCGGTATGTCAGTTTTGCATATTGATGAAACTGAGTAACCGAAAATTCGTGTTTACGGGTTTTCGTCTTTTTCCCATGAATAGTGTTTTTGCAGAATTCCGCGGTTTACGGTATTTCTGGCAGAAGAAATAAACCGCTCTCCGGTTAGTCCTGGTGGATAACCGATAGAGGTATCACACGTGTGATACTCCGAGTCGATTCCTTCCCTGGTGAGGCTCTACTCGCTCGGTCTGCATTCCAACTGTGATTTGGAAACAAGGTATAAAGATGTTGTATTAATCTATTTAATTGGTAAGTAGATTAAAGTTTTAGAAATCAATCATGGAGTAGATCTGTAAAAGGATTAAAAGGGTCATTGCAATGAAAGACTTCAGAAGGAACTCTGCTTTGGTCTTTCCGGCATATCCCTTTTAATTCACGGCTTGAGTTAGAAGTAAAAATTTTTGTTTTACGTTCTTTCCGCAGCTTAAGCCTAAACGGGTTTTAGTTACCGCAAAACCCCAAAAGTGGTATCTAAAACCCTACAGTGGTATCAGAGCACAAGGCTCTCCCGCTGATTGATTTTCTAAAAGTTATAACTTATGCAAATTAAGTGCATATACCGCATATCAGTTTAATTCTTACATTTGCAGCTTAAGTCCAAAACTGATTAGAAATGAGATTTTCTTGGATCGGTTCTACCGACTAAGAAAGTTAAATTAGATTTAAGCTTTCTTTATGCTTTCTTATGAAATGTAAACTTTTACATTTCTTGGATCGGTTTTCCGACCGAGAAAGATAAAATAGGATTTTATGCTTTCTTTATGTTTTCGTTTTCAAAACTTTCAACTGCATTTGAGTATATCTAAGAATGTGATGAAGCAATAAAGTACCCAAGTAAGAACTGTTAATCTCCACCCGTAAACGACAAGGTTAATGACAAGAAAAGTCTCGACTTTTCGTCTAACCCTCGTTTACGTGTCCTGATAGCTGGCCCAAAGGGGACTTTGTCACGTTACCAAATTACTCTATGCTTTTGAAATGGCAAAATTTAGTGTAAGTTTTTGCCTTTTCGAAAACCTTCGGATAAGTAAAGTTCATCGAAGAATGTGATGAAGCAATAAAGTACCTGAGTAAGAGCTGTCATTTCCACACAAGAAAGAGATGGTTTTGTCTAGGAAAGATTGAGTCTAAGCGGTCCTTGTGACCCCAATCTTTCCTGGGAGCCTCTTTCACGTGTCCTAATGGCTGGCCCAAAAGGAACTTTGTCACGTTACCAAATTGCTTTATGGACCGAAAAGAATATCTGATTTTAAAACATATAAATTGTTTATGTGCTTTAAATGGTATAAATAAGAACTGAGCATAGCTGCAAAATAAAGAATTGGTAACTGATAGATTATATACCCAACTTGGTCCCGTATATAAGTAAATTAGATTTACAGCTTAGAGTAAATTAGATTTACTGCTTTAAAATGAAAATGGGTAAAACTAGATTTACCGTCTTTCCAAGGAACCGTGAAAGAAAATTTTCTTTGAAGAAAAATACGAATGTGGGATCACATTTGGCATTGTTTTCTTTCTGACTTCCTTTCCACGACTGCTTGCTGAAGCATATGAAAGATGTCTTTTAAGAAAATGGAAATGCGATCATATTCACTATTCTTTCTGTCTGACTTCCTTTCCACGACTGCTTACTGAAGCATATGAAAGAGGTCTTTGAGGAAGATAGAAATTGAATCACAATCGGTATTTTTCTGACAAGAAACTTTCACGTGTCCGTAACGTTGACCAAGGTCAACATTACGAACTGAAAGAAATATACGTGACTCGGTCACATATATAGGTAAATCAGATTTACTGCTATCATATAAAAACGTATAGATTAGATTTACCGTTTTTATAAGAAACCATATAAACTACCTCTACAAGATAGACGGTAGATAAAGTCAGTTACAAGAACTGACTGCTTAACAAAGCTAAGCGTATCAAAGAGGTACTGATAAGAACATAAACTAATGGAGATCACATTTCGTATTCAAGACTTCATTTCCACGACTGCTTAATGAAGCATATGAAAGAGGTCGTTATAAAGATACGAATAGAATCACATTTAGTCATTCTTACATATGCTGAGAAAAGAAAGTAATGGGGATCACATTCGATATTTTAGACTTCCTTTCCACGACTGCTTAATGAAGCATATGAAAGAGGTCGCTATAAAGATACGAATAGAATCACATTAATCGTTCTTTCTAACATAAGATAAGAAAAGAAATGGAGATCACATTCAGTATTCAAGACTTCCTTTCCACGACTGCTTAATGAAGCATATGAAAGAGGTCGTTATAAAGATACGAATAGAATCACATTTAGTCATTCTTACATATGCTGAGAAAAGAAAGTAATGGGGATCACATTCGATATTTTAGACTTCCTTTCCACGACTGCTTAATGAAGCATATGAAAGAGGTCGCTATAAAGATACGAATAGAATCACATTAATCGTTCTTTCTAACATAAGATAAGAAAAGAAATGGAGATCACATTCAGTATTCAAGACTTCCTTTCCATAATTGCTTAATGAAGCATATGAAAGAGGTCGCTATAAATATACGAATAGCATCACATTAGTCGTTCTTTCTGACATATCCCTTTGGAGATTGCTGGCACTATTAAGCATAAACACCAACCCATTAAATATTAAGTAGTATGCATAAACACCAACACTCTATCCTCCTCAAACCATTGTTCATTGGTTGATGGGTAAACTACTCAGTAGACATCGCCTTTTACCTTTGGTGGTCGAGGGTTATGTTCGACATATCAAACCAAATAGAGTGAGGTTACTTACCGATGATTTCCAAAACAGTTTTGGGCTCGGGGCAAAGTCTTCGTTAAATACACGTGATGTTTTAACGAAACTAAGAATCACAAAGAGTTGTGATTAGCAAGTTTGCTTACCTAAGATAACTGATAGCCATGATATGCATACACTGCCTTGGTTATTGGTGAAAATATGGATCTTGGTCCTACTGCAAACGGGAATAGAACAAATTTGCAGTGGGAGTTTTATTATTGAATAAAACATTACATTAACAAAGCTAAAATTTTTTACATTAAACGTTTTAGAAATATGGCTAAAGAAACGTCTTTCTCTTTACGCTCCCTACTCGAAAAGGTAGACATACATGAGAAAAGGGAATATACCCTAAATACACCGGTCCCTGCTGAAATAGTAGAGAGCAGCTCTGTTAGTACTCACACGCTTCGTATGACAAGCGATAATGAGAAACTGGAGAAGCTTAACTGTCCGTGGAGCCACGAGTTGGCCACGGAAGTTATTCTGAACTCATTTCCTCCCAGCTATTCGGAGTTCATTGTGAACTCCCATAAGCAAGAGTTGGATAAGAGCTTGCAGGAGCTCCAAGGGATGCTGGGGATCACTCATAAAGACATTGAGAATAGCTCTCATGTCCTCATGATCCAAGAAGGTGGGAGGAAGATCAAGAAAGCAAAAGGGAAAAACGGCGATTAAGTACAAAGGCAACGAGAAGTTGGTTCCAGGAACGAACTCTCCCAAGATAAATGTTTCTGCTAACTCTGACTGCTATTTTAGCAATAACAAAGGTCACTGGAAGAGAAACTGCCCGGAGTATCTTGGAGATATGAAGTTTGAGAATGTCTCAAAAGTCTCAGTCTCAAGTATTTATGTTATTGAAATTAATATTGCGACCTCTCTTAATGATTGGGTACTGGATACCGGATCATGTGCTCATATTTGCACGAATATGCACGCACTAAGAGGAAGTTACGCAATAAGGAAGTACAACTCCGAGTTGGAAACGGAGCACACGTTGCAGCCGTTACAGTCGGTAGGATAGAATTGTACTTGCCTAGCGGGTATATTCTGGAACTAGAAAATGTCTATTTTGTTCCTACCATTTCTAGAAATATCATATCAATCTCGTGTTTAGAGATGAATGATTTCTCGTTTGTTATAAAGGACAATAGATGTTCTATTTATAAAAATGAGACATATTATGGATCATCTTACTTGTTAAATGGTCTTTATATGCTAGAAATGGAAAACCCCGTGTTTAACATTAATAACAAAAGACTCAAAACATTTCATGAAAGTATTGACTTACATGAGACATAAGTCTGAATCCTTTGACGAGTTCAAGGAATTTAAGACTAAAGTAGAAAATCAACTGAACAAAAGTATTAAGGCATTACGGTAGGACCGTGGAGGCGAATGCTTGAGTTATGGTTTTCAAAACGTACTTAAAGGAATGTGAGATAGTCTCACAACTCACATCTCTAGGGACACCGCAATGTTACGGTGTTGCCAAGAAAATGAAACAAACCATGCTGGACATGATTCGTTCCATGATGAATAACGCCACCCTTCCAAAATCATTTTGGGGACACACACTAGATACTGCCGCACTAACGATAAATATGGTTCCATCCAAGTCAGTTGAAAAGACTCCATACGAGTTATGGTTTGGGAAATCCCAAATATGTCTTATCTTAAAAATGGGGTTGCGAAGTATTTGTCAAACGCCTGACGTCTGACAAACTTGGTCCCAAATCTGACAAGTGCTTTTTCGTAGAGTATCCTAAGGAAACGAAAGGATATTACTTCTATTACCAGTCCGAGAACAAATTAGTTGTTGCTCGTCATGGTATACTTTTGGAGAACAAGTTTCTTGCAAAAGGAAGTAGTGGGAGTAATGTAGTACTTGAAGAAATTCAAGATACATCACACAATACAATATCTGAACTAGATCAGATTAACCCACCTCTTGATTTTTTGGCTGATGAGCATCTGGAAGTACCAAGTCCACAAGTAGTTGTGGATGAGGTTCTAGTCTCGAGCTCAAGTGCTTCAACGCAAGTTGAAGTAGAACTGGATCCGCAGACAGTTGTGGATCAAGTTCGACAGCCTGAAGAACAAGTGCTATGTAGGTCAATGAGAACAGTCCATGCACCCGAGAGGTACTTGGGACTGCACGAGGTCTCAGTTTTTGACACTGAAGATCCTCTGACCTATGCGGAAGCAATGGATAGGCCTAACTCTGATAAATGGCTGGAGGCCATGAGATCCGAAATACAGTCCATGTATGACAACACGGTTTGGAACCTAGTTGTACCACTTGATGGGGTGAAGCCCATAGCTAACAAGTGGGTTTTCAAAGGAAAACAGACATGGATGACAATATGACTATTTACAAAGCACGGATAGTAGCGAAAAGGTTTCAAACAAATTCTGGGAATTGATGAAACTTTTTCACCCATGGCTGTGTTTAAAGTCAATTCGGATACTCCTAGCAATTGCCACATTTGATGATGATGAAATATGGCAAATGGATGTCAAAACCGCATTCTTAAATGGAAATTTAAGAAGAAGATGTGTACATGACACAGCCTACGGGTTTTGAAGATCCAGAGAATGCTGGGAAGGTATGCAAGCTTCTTGAATCCATTTATGGATTGAAGCATGCATCACGAAGTTGGAATCTTCGATTTGGCGAAGAAGTCAAAAGTTTGACTTCGTCAGATGCGAAGAAGAATCTTATGTGTACAGAAAAACTAGTGGGAGTGCCATCACCTTTCTTAATCTTATATGTAGATAACATACTCTTAATAGGAAACAATATTCCTCTATTGCAATTAGCCAAGTCTTCATTAAAGAAAAGTTTTCTCGATGAAGGACTTGGGCGAGGATGTCTATATACTAGGCATAAAGATCTACGGAGGTAGATCAAAGAGACTTATAGGATTAAGTCAAAGCACGTACATTGACAAAGTGCTGAATCGGTTCAGCATGCAGGATTCTAAGAGAGAATTCCTGCCAATGAATCATGGTACACAGCTTAGCAAGACTCAGTGTCTTTCGACAACTGATGAGCAAAGCACTATGAGTATAGTACCATACGCTTCGGCTATTGGCTCTATCATAAACACCATGTTGTGCACTCGTCCTGATGTCTCGTACGCTTTGAGTGTGACGAGTAGATATCAGGCTAATCCAGGCATAAAGCACTGGAATGCAGTAAAGAATATCCTTAAGTTCTTGAGGAGAACTAAGGATATATTTCTCGTCTACAACGTTATCACCTAATACGAGAGATCATAAACATCATAAGATGTTTATAATTAATTATAAAAGATATAATTAATATAAAGGTGATGTAAAGGTTTGCAAAAATTGACAAAATCAGCAACACAGCTGATCCACTCACAAAATCTCTTCATCGAGCCAAGCACGAGATGCTTAATGCTTCTATGAGTCTGGAACACATAGAAGATTGGCTGTGTGATTTTCTCAGGATCTACGAGATCTTAGAGAATATAGAGTTTTGTATATAAGTAGGGCCTACGATGATTGGCTCCTAGCTTAAGTGGGAGATTGTTAGTGTAATAATCTAGAAGTCAATAATACGAAAATTGATAAAGCTTTGTTCATGAATTGGATGATTAATATCATTTTGTTGCCTTGAGTATTATTGCATTTATGGATCATTTCGAGTTCATGACTGAAATTGTGAAACTCCATAATATAGATGATATATACTCTTAAAAGGTCACTGGCCAAGGTAATTAGCAGGAACACTAATTACCGCTGTAAGGTTAGTATGTGGATTAAATGATGGTCAAGTTTTACAGACCATAGACAAAGAGTTGTCATTTTAATCACATAGATATATGTTCCAGGAACATGATATCTGACAGACCCCGAATGAAACATTATACGGAATTGTGTTCGTGTCATTAATGTTTTCATTCAGTGTTAAGTTCTAAAGTATGAGGTATTCATCTTTCCTACTAAGAAATGTATATGTGTGATTGTTATCAAACGCTGTCGGTAAAATGCAGTTATAACGGTAGCTCTTCGGTATACATGGCTTAGCTGAGGTAGTGATGGTTTACCAAAAGTACTATTGTCCCTCGTATCTCTATACGAGCTATAGCATCACTGGGCCCCTTGATAGAGTAAGATTATCAGCGCGCGGTATGATTACAAGAGTAATCATATTTGA